>LR812543.1:25325208-25707708 GCA_903798195.1 Danio kyathit | reverse complement strand
TTAATGCATTTCTCAAAACAATTAGTCATTTGTGCACATCAGAGTAGCAGTTTCTCATTCCTTTCAACAAATTGCAAATGCTTTTGGACATGCATCAATTGCTTTCATACAACTCTCTGCTGTTTGTAACATTCTCATTTGCTTATGTCATGTCAGTCAAAATTAACTAAACTTGTGGATGCTGAATAGTCATTCCATATAAAACTAATAGTCCTCATTTCATTACTTGAGTCATTACATACAAAAATGTTGAACTAGTTGTCAAAATCTGTGAAGCTAATTTTATTTAAAAAATGTAAATCTTTTTTTTCTGAAAATGTCTTCTAAATTGAACAATTTGAAGAATGATTTACAGACCTGTGTATGCTGTAGGTTCAGTTCCAATATGTACTGCAATATTGTTTACAGTTGTGCACAGCTCTACCCAAGGGAAGTTCATGTTTGTTGTAAATAAGGGTGTATTTATTCTTTTGCACAATGCTGTGAATAAATTAGAATTGCAAAGAGCAAATGCAGTAAAAATGTGAAACATACATATTCAGTGTCTTGTACTCAGATACCTCACTAAATGCAGTGATGTCTAACTTTACTGTAGTTTTCAAATGACTGTGCTAATAGTATATAGTGCTGTCTTGAGCATTTTCAGGAAGTGTCACCAAAATCTGACTTTTTTTGCATTGGAAAAAATGTACAGAGTAAAGTGTCATAATGAAAACTTGACAAAGCCATTTGACTATCTTGTTCATAAACAATGGTGGCAGGACTTTTCATTTTGATGACACTGACACTTTCATTGACATGAATACTTGCTTTTGAGCAATGAGCTTTCTATTTTGAGCAAGTGACGCACTTTTGCAGGTTATCCACTAGGTTTTGCAGTTTGCACTAATTGTTTTGAGAAATGCACTAACTGTTGTGCAAATGTAAATAGTGTTGTGAGAAATGCACCAAAGCGACTGAGAAAAACTGTAAAGGCTTAACTAGGTTAATTAGGTTAACTAGGCAGGTTAGGGTAATTAGTCAAGTCATTGTAAAATGATGTTTTTTTCTCTAGACTATCGAAAAAATATATAGTTTAAAGGGGCTAATAATTTTGTCCTTAAAATGTTTAAAAGAAATTTAAAACTGCTTTTATTCTAGCCAAAATAAAACAAATAAGACTTTCACCAAAAGAAAAAAATTCTGTCTGTCTGTCTGTCTGTCTGTCTGCTATCTGTCTGTCTTCTCTCTGCTATCAGTCTGCCTCTCTGTCTGCTGTTGGTCTGTCTGTGTCTGCTATCTGTCTGTCTGTTAGTCTCTGTATTTTTGTTTTTTAAGAATTTAATTCACTATTAATTTTTTTTTATTATTCTATTTAGTTTTTTATTTTGTTTAGTTTTAGAAACCTTTAACTTCTATAAAGCTTTAACAGTTTATATATTCAAAACTATTTGCTTATAAATAATTTTTTTGTTTAGTTTTTTTTTTCAATATTAAAATGAAAAAAAAAAAATTAATGACTCAAATCCTGCTTTTATTTATTTTCTTATTCCTGTGCACATCCCAGTAACAGTAGTTCTATAAAAGTTTTCACTGTAATTCGTTTGATTTGTTTATGCGTTACAGTAAGTGTTCTTATTGTAATTTCTTGAGACTGGCTAATTGCTCCTCATGGGTTCATCAGTGCTGGTGTGAGGAGAGAAGGGCAATTAAAGGATGGAGAAGTGCTAATAGAGCAGCTGTTAGATGTGTAAACTGTTGGTTGGCAGCCAGCAGCTCAGTTTCTAATCAGATGTGCATCTGAACCGAACACACACTGATCCGTGACCTCGTCTCTTCACTGGGTCTGACTAGCCGCTAATGATCTGATAGTTGACTACATCTGTGGCAGGAGTTCATGTGGAGCTCAAACTTATTCCGGAAAGTTTATTGCTCTGTTACAGTTCAGGAGACTTAAATCTCAGTTATGTACAATAATTACTTTTGAGAGTTTATGTCTGTGTAAACTGACCATTGTAAATTGACCGTTGACTTTGTTTTGCGCATTCCTTAACTGCTGCTGATTCAGATCTGCAGATTTACGCTGTTAGTCCTGTCCCTGAAAACCAGGACGTCCTGCAGAGAGATGGAGTGCCCAACAACATCAAGAGCTTCTACAAAGTCAACCATATTTGGAGGTTCCGCTACGACAGGCCGTTTCACAAGGGCACCAAAGACAAAGAGAATGAGTTTAAGGTGATCTATCTATCTATCTATCTATCTATCTATCTATCTATCTATCTATCTATCTATCTATCTATCTATCTATCTATCTATCTATCTATCTATCTATCTATCTATCTATCTATCTATCTATCTATCTATCTATCTATCTATCTATCTATCTATCTATCTATCTATCTATCTATCTACTTGTCTGTCTGTCTGTCTATCTATTGTTCTGTCAGTTGTTCCATCTTCGTGTATTTCGGTCTGTTTGTTGTTTTATCTATCTGTCTTGTCAGTGGCTCTGTTTGTCTTTGTCTGTATGTCTGTCTATTTATCATTCTGTCAGTTGTTTTATCACTCTGTATTTCTATGTGTCTGTATTTCTCTCTGCTTGTCTGTTCATCTGTCTATTTGAACCAGTTGTTCAGTTTGTCTTTCTGTCTGTATGCCTGTCTATCTATCATTCTGTCAGTCATTTTATCTCTGTTTTGTCAGTTGTTTTACCTCTCTGTATTTCTGTCTGTATGTGTGTCTATCTATTGTTCGATCTGTCTGTCTGTCTGAGTGTCTGTCTGTCATTTGAACTGTCTGTCTGTTCTGTCAGTTCTTCTGGATGTCTATCGTTTAGTTTATGTCATGTCCGTTGTTTTGTCTGTCTGTTCAATCAGTTGTTAAATCTGTCTGTCTGTCTGTCTGTCTGTCTGTCTGTCTGTCTGTCTGTCTGTCTGTCTGTCTGTCTGTCTGTCTGTCTGTCTGTCTGTTTTTATACTGTACAGTTGAAGTCAGAATTATTAGCCCCCCTGAATTATTAGTACCCCTGTTTATTTTATTCCCCAATTTCTGTTTAACAGAGAGAAGATTTTCTCAACACATTTCTAATCATAATAGTTTTAATAACTCATCTCTAATAACTGATTTATTTTATCTTTGCCATGATGACAGTAAATAATATTTTACTAGATAATCTTCAAGACACTTCTATGGCAGGAGAGAAAACAGTCTGTGAGCAGGGTGAGAGGAATCTTTAAGAATACTGCGCAGAGCATGCAGTATTCTTAAAGATTCCTCTCACCCTACTCACAGACTGTTTTCTCTCCTGCCTTCCTGCAGGCGCTTCAGGCTCCCCGGACAAAAACCATCAGACTAAGGAACAGCTTTATCCCCAGAGCTGTCTCCCTTTTGAACTCTGCCGCCCACTGACTCTTTTGCCCCCCCTAATACACCCCCACCCTCCTCATAATCACTGCACTATTTAACATTTGTACATTTAAAAATTGCACATATTCATTGCACTACATTGCACTGATTCATTTATTTGAACTGTACATACCCACTGCACATCTACATTTGTAATTATGTACACACCCACTGTACGTATACATTTGTATTATGTTTATATATCTGCACACTTCTGATTATTAATAGCAACCTGTACATATATCCATCTATTGTAAATCTCTGTTCATAGCTAATACAACCTGTTTAGAATGTTCATAGTGCATCCATCTGTAAATATCACCATAGTTTTTCTATAACTGCACTTCATAACTTATACCAGTATCCTGCACTTGCTGCTATTGCACTCCTGGTTAGACCTAAACTGCATTTCATTGCCCTGTACTTGTACATGTGTAATGACAATAAAGTTGAATCTAATCTAATCTAATCTAATCTAATCTAATCTAATCTAATCTAATCTACATCTTAAAGTGACATTTAAAGGCTTAACTAGGTTTATTAGGTTAACTAGGCAGGTTAGGGTAATTAGGCAAGTTATTGTATAACGATCTATCTATTAGTATGTTTTTATTAGTCTGTATGTTTGTCGTTTGATCTGTCTGTTTTGTCAGTTGTTCTGAATATCTGTCTGTCTGTTCTGTATTTCTCTAATGTTCTGAATGTCTATCATTCTGTTGTTCTATCTCTCTGCCTGTCTGTCATTTTATCTCTCCATTCTGTCACTCTGTCGTTTATTTGTCTATTTTTTCTGTCAGTTGTTCTGTCTGTCTTTCTATTTGTCTATATGTCTGTCTGTCTGTCTGTCTGTCTGTCTGTCTATTGTTTTGTCTGTCAATTTATCTGTCTGTTCTGTCAGTTATTTTGTTTGTTTGTTCTGTCTATAAGCCTTTTTATAATCTTGTCTGTTAGTCATTTTATCTGTCTGTCTTTCTGGCTATTTTTCTGTTTGTCTGTTTGGCCGTCTGTCTGCTTGTCTATCCTTCTTGTCTGTCTCTATTTTTTTCATTTATTTCTCTCTTTCTGTATATATTAAACTCTCTCTCACACCGTCTGTATTTTAAAAAATGTTTTTAGGGTCTCAAGCACCAAGATGATGAAATGATTACATTTCTAAAACTCTTCTTGTTGTTTGTGTTGTAGAGTCTGTGGGTTGAACGGACAACACTGACCCTCGCTCAGAGTCTACCTGGAATCTCTCGATGGTTTGAGGTTGAGAAAAGAGAACTGGTAAGTCAAAAGTTAAAAAAATAATTTGCATATACATATAAAATATATAAATATATAAAATATATATAATTTACAGGTAATATTTTCATTGACAATACTGAGCACAAAATATTTGCTCAATATTACAGATTCTGTATCACATTTGGGCTCATGCTGTTCAGAACAAACAGCCTTCATGTGGTATTGAACTTGTTGCTTGTGTGACTTTTTTCTTAACTATGGTATAATACAAATACGACAAAATAATCATATGGGACACTTTTGTAACTTAAATTTTTGGGGCATAAAACTGCATTCTCTAGGCGTCATCATGTAGTGAGTCGTTCTCCTGAATTGTGCTCATCAACAATCAACTGTATGAAATGTAAAATGACCTTTCTTGGCCTGGTCATGTTAATTACTGAACCTAAACTTAATGATAATAACCTATACAGGTGGAGATGAGTCCGTTGGAGAACGCCAGTGAGGTGATTGAGAATAAGACGCTGCAGTTGAGAACGCTGATCGCCCAGTGTCAGATGAGACAGATGCTGAACATCAACCCTCTCACCATGTGCCTGAACGGAGTCATCGACGCAGCTGTCAATGGAGGACTGGCTCGATACCAGGAGGTACGGGATCCAATGGAGAGCAGTATTTCTCTGTTTCTGGGAGATTAGAGGTGGACTGTGGCTTGGCGTGTTATTTCAGTGCCTTAAAACTTGGATCGGACATGTGGACTACAGCAAAAAATATATAAAAAATAAATTACGTTGCCAAATGTGTGAAGCTGATAAAATCTTACAGAGTTTGCACAGACTCAGAGCTTGGGTAGCAGCAACACCTATGAAGAAGGTTAGCAACAGAACAAGATGCTATTAAAAATTAAGCTGCATTTTTAATTTGTTTTATTTGTAAGATTATGCTTAATTGTGAAAGGGAAGAGCAGTATTTTGAAACCTTTAAGATAATAATATGCATTATTGTCAACAACATACATTAATAATATAGAACATACAATAATCTACATTTTAAAGGAAAGTTATACTGTACCTCCACCCAACTAATTCAACTTCAGTTAACCGTTTAGTTGAATTTATAAGTCTGTTTCTTTTAATTACTCTCATTACTTATAGAATATGTATTCAAACGACTAGTTTCTGATATATTTTAAGCTGCTAATAAAAGCTAATTAGATTTAATCTTTTTTTTTTTCATTTTCGCTATAAATAGTCAATTATAGTAAACAAAATACTGAAGAACATTAAAATGCATGTTATTTTCATTTCAAATGATTGTATAATGCTATTTTTTCCACTAACATACTGTAATGCTGTGTTCACACCAGACGCGGTGCGTGCGGATAAATCACGATACTCGCGCGTAAATGGACACGTGAACATTTTGAGTTTACTCGATTCATTTGCGCGTCAAATTCACTGAGCAATAGATGTGGATTCGTGTCATGGGCAGGGCTTCTGTCTGCCCGGTGACTCTAGCTTTATTGTTAAATGGCTAACATGGATTTTATTGAGTGAATAGCTGTGCTTATGTGCTTTATAAAGGCTGAAAAAAGGCATTGATTCATTTGGAGCCGTGTCTGAGTCCACTAGATCCATTCAGAGGTGCATCTAGCTCTTTGAGTTCATAAACTCCCACAGAAACAATACCTGGATGATGGAAGCTTTCAGTGGTGCTTTCGACTGAGCCCAGCCCAGTTTGATGAACTGTTGTCCAGTGGCGGCAGAAGCATTTCCCCCCGGGACACCAACAACAGGCGATACGTCATAATCACGTCTCTACAAGACAAAGCTCATGACTGGTTAACACAGCGCAAATGTCCGCTGAAGTTCAGATATTTTCTAACTCGAGCGATTCATGCGATAAATGTGTTAATTGCATCAATCACGCAAAACGGTCAACTCGCATATATAAAGTAGAAAAATTTGACTAAATATTTTATTATTCTGTAAAATTTCTGTGTAAAATTTAGTTTTAAAGGTACAGTAGGTGATCTGCCAAAATGTTAACCGTTAGCATAATAGCTTTGAAAACACAGTCCCTCCCCTGCCGTCCAAAGCCACACCTCCTGAAACCATAAACACGCACTGTAAAGATGAGAGATCATTAGATCATGTCATTCGCCGGTTAGAAAACTTTATAGTACTTTATAATACTACAATTCTGAATGAAAAACTGTATTATATTTAGCAAGTTTTCAGTTGTGTAGCAAGCAAAACTTATCATAATGTGCAATATTTCATGCATGCAAGGATTGCTGGTCTCACTCTCTCACACGATTTGTCCTAAAGCGACTAACTTACTGTATGCTTAGTGGTTGGCCTGCAGGGTGCAGGAATTACACTTGTTACTAAGCCAAACTTACATGCTATTTCAGACCGAATATTTAGAGTAGCATGGTAAACAATATAGGGAGCGCGTCACAGGTGGTCATTGTGAACCAATGAACCAATGTGAATATAAAACCAATAATAATAAAGCCGAATAGCGCTTTTTACTTATGTTTGGTTGTTAAACTAAATAAAAATCTACATTATTGATGCTATAAAAGGTCCCTTATGAAACTAAAAATAGTCACATCAATCTTTCGCCGGAAGATTTCAGTGGCTGAACACTTCTGTGCATATAACCCATTCATAAAACAACAAAATCTACATAAGCTTTGCGTGACTAAAATAGTTTTAAAACTTTACCTGTTTAAAAGAAATACTTCAGCCATGGTGTCATCGTTCCTCCAGCATGCAAAAGTAACTCCAATATTGATTCAGGTTTTAAAAAAGTTTTGATTCAGCATTTGTTTTTACTGCTGTCACTCTCTCGCGTGCATGTGAATGTGCCTGTACGTGCAAATGGGTGATCTGTCTGCGTGATCGAGTGCGCAGATGTACAAATCTACATTTGTTGACAGACAATTTGGGCTACTTATCAGAATTATGGCAATTGTCGGGCTGACAAATTTTAATTGGATGAACATTTTTTAGTCTTATGTCTCACCCAGAATATAAAAATACATTTAAATACATTTAGATCGTTTACTTTAATCATTACTATAGGAATGTGAAGAGACTTTCAACAAGCACAACAACAATGTTTCTGTAGACAATCACCTACTGCACCTTTAATTACAATAATAAGTTTATTTTTACACGACTAAATTCAAGTTATTAGCAATACTAGGTAAAACCACTACCCAAAAGAATTAAAAAATATAGTTTTACCTTGTCAAAATAAATCATCCAAGTTTCAATGTCATATGAAAAAAAACAACAACATTTTTCTGACTTTTAATGGCATGAGACAGTCAAAAACTTGAACCCTTTGAACTGTTGTGATCCGTACGCCTTGACTTTGTTGTTGCCTCACCAACTTGACAACATAAATTGTCTGTAAAGTGATTTAATGGTCTGAGCGAGCTGACTTCAGTTTCACCTTTCATTCTTTTTACCAAGATGAAAGAGCGGTTTCTGTGTGTTGTTTTGAAGCGAAACCCTCAAAAGAGCATTCGGGTGGATGTTTAATGACTACCCTACATCTTCACACTTCATAGGGCCGATTGCTGCGCATATTTTCTGACAGTTACCAAGCAACAGCATGTTGAGCACTGGTCTTTTGTGAGTGTGAGCTTTAACTAAGTCTATTAAAAGGGAAGAGTGAACTGCGGGGGTCCTCCTCAATCCCAGCATGCACCTCACTGCACAGATGATGAGTTTACCGCAGAGCACAAGGCTGTGGATCTTGCCACCAAGCTGTGAAAGCTGAATTGAAATATCACTCTGTGTTGATATTAGTCAATAGCTAGCTTTCTTGATCATTATAGTTTTAATTAAGCCATTTCCTCGGCAATTTTGAATGTTGAATCAGTGTTTCTGAGAAATGAGTTGGAGTTCAGGTTAGTTTACAGCAGAGAAATGGCTGTGAATTTCATCAATTGTGTACATTTTTTTTTTATAGACTTTGGGTCTTTAGTGACTTGGGACATCATTCATTAACTACTACTGTTTATTACAAACATACAGTGGAGGAAATAACTATTCAACACGTCACCATTGTCTCAGAAAACATTCTTCTGAAGGTGCTGATGACTTGAAATTTTCACCACATGTTGATAACAACCAAAGAAACACATATATGAAAAGAAAACAAATCTTTACAAATGAAGTTATGTGTAATACAATTAAATGACACAAGAAAAAAAAGTATTGAACACATGAAGAAAGAAAGTGAAAGGCAGTGAAAGCCCAGACAGCAGCTGAAATCTCTCAGTAGTTCTTCAGAAACCCTCTGCCCTTCTTCAGTGTAAATGAATATTAGCTGCTTCAGTCCAACATCTACATTACCTGGATGATGAAGATGAAACCAAAGTGGACATTTCAGCAAGATAATAATCCAAAACACAGCCAAGGAAACTATTAAATGCTTTCAAAGAAAGAAAATCAAGCTGTAGAATGGCCTAGTCAGTCACCTGACTTGAATCCAATAGAATATACAAAATAAAGATCAGTTTGGATAGACAAAACCACAGAACCATCAAGATTTTTTCACTCTGTTGAAGTCTGAGAAATGAGCAATGCATGTGACTTCATTCTACATATGAGAGTCATCTTTAAAACATATATATATTTTAAATATTTTGAGTCACTGACCCGAAATATGTAAAAGTGTTAAGCATATTTACCCCGCAGAACATAATGAATTTGTCCAGGTTTCACAAATTCACAAAATAGGCTTTTATCAATTTTATAATTTACAAATGTTGCAAGAGCTATGTTAGTTTCACACCAAATGCGAATTTAAGTATTCACGCAAGTAATAATTACTAATAATTTTGACCTTAAAATGGTGTTTAAAAAATTTAAAACTGCTTTTATTCTAGCCGATATAAAACAAATAAGACTTTCTCCAGAAGAAAAAATATTATCAGACACACTTGGAAAATTTCCTTGCTCTGTTAAATATCATTTGAGAAATATAAAAAAAATAATAATAATTAAAAGGGGGCTAATAATTCTGACTTCAACTGTATGTGTATTTGAGTGTCCGAAACCTAAAATAAATATTACTTGTTTAAAAACACTGATTAAGTACCAATTTTGCTATCAATTTTAAGTATCAATTTTGTAATTTGCAAATGTTGCAAGAGCTATGCTAGTTTCACCCCAAATGCGAATTTAAGTATTCACGCAAGTAGATAACAGTCAATGCAAATGCACAAATAGAGATGAATTTATGTTGGCATAAAAGGTGTGAAATGTGTTTCAATTGCGAGCATTTGCTTCAGTTGCATCTTCATTGTAGGTTATGCATAAGTTGAAGGCGTGAGGCAAAAAACATCCCGCGAGTAATCTAGAGCAAGTGACACGATCCGTGTGCAGTTGTTGTGAATCCAGCATTAGAGATCCATCCCTGTTAGAAATACAGATCCATTCCTCTGTCTATTTATTATAAATTGTCTATTTACACTGACGAAGGGCAGTGGGTTGCTAAAGAACTACTGAAAGATTTCAGCTGCTGTCTGGGCTTTCACTGCCTTTCTAAACCTCCCTTTCTTCATGTGTTCAATACTTTTTTTCGTGTACAAGAATAAAAATATCAGTGTAGTTTTATGCTATAGCAGCATATAGAGATCCATCTGTGTTCGAAATAAAGGTCCAGGGGCCGGTTGCACCAGCAGTGCGTAAGTTAGCGTAGTTGTGATTAAAGGGACATTAAGTTACAATTTACACATTACTAAATATTTTTGTGTTGCACCACTGAACTTAGTTTAAATGTAACGCTACACTCCAACTAAATATTTACGGCAGGATCCCCCCCCCCCCCCCCCCCCCATGTATAACTGTAGAAAAGAGATGATGGCGAGATTATTTTACATTGAGCAGCTTGTAATCATAATGAAGAATGGTCTTCCACTACTCAAAGCCTTAATTTCCTTCCAAATCTCGCATTTTTTTTTTTCGGTTTATGAAAGAAGATTCATTTTCTTTCAAGGAGTGTTTTGTGTTTATTGTATCCATCAATTAAAATGAGAATTTCTTCATGATTGAGATTTTCGTCCTGCTCTTTTCTCTTTCATAAATAGGATATAAAAAAATTTAAGTTTAGTGTTTTGATAACTTTGTGTGCGTTCAATTTCGCGTGTATTCACGGCTCATGATGCAGATGTGTGCGTCGTCTGTTATTAGTGACTGACTGTATTTTACATTGAGCAGCTTGTAATCATAATGAAGAATGGTCTTCCACTACTCAAAGCCTTAATTTCCTTCCAAATCTCCAAATTTTTTTTTTTCAGTTTATGAAAGAAGATTAATTTTCTTTCAAGGAGTGTTTTGTGTTTATTGTATCCGTTAACTAAAATGAGAATTTCTTTATGATTGAGTTTTTCTTCCTGCTCTTTTCTCTTTCATGAGTAGGATATACAGTAAAAAAATTTAGGTTTAGTGTTTTGATAACTTTGTGTGCATTCAATTTCGCGTGTATTCACGGCTCATGATGCAGATGTGT
Organism: Danio kyathit; assembly: GCA_903798195.1. NCBI lineage: Eukaryota > Metazoa > Chordata > Actinopteri > Cypriniformes > Danionidae > Danio > Danio kyathit. Next base: position 25,696,557 of record LR812543.1, on the reverse strand, counting down.
GCGTCGTCTGTTATTAGTGACTGACTCTAATTTAATGTGCTATAAAAATGTCATTTATAATGTCATTTTCATAGGGCAGTTTTATATAGATGCATTAGTTTCAGGATTTAAAAGCAGTTTAACGATTTAAATGCTTTTTATTGGATATTACATCATTCAATACGACTACGCATGACTTTACGGAGAGCTAACGACCGACTAACTACGGTTTGCCCTAAGAACATGTGGTCCAACCGAAGTGAGAACAAATTTAGTCACAAACTAGCTAGTAGTTACTAAGCCCATAGTGTGGACTTTACGTTCCAGTTCAAGTAAGAACATACGATCAGCTGGTGCAACCCTTCCCAGGTCACTTAAGACCTGAATATGTAATACTGATTGACAAAGCGTTAATGCATTTCATTTTTGGCTGAAAGTAAATGATTGACGCATCACTTTATGTACTTTATCCCACAGGCATTCTTTGCGAAGGATTATATTGCAAATCATCCAGAGGATGGAGAGAAAATTACTCGTCTTAGAGAACTGATGTTTGAACAGGTACAATTGTTCTATTTGTGTCAACAACATAATGTTTTTTTTTGTTGTTGTTTAGACAATTGATTTGAAAATATATTCAAATGCAATTCATACAATTATAAAAATGTATGAATACACCCACAAAGGTAAAGATATCATTGTTTATTAATAATAAATGATTTGACAAAACAATAAAAACTATGCATTTAGACAAATGTAATGACTTTAAAGTAGATTTATACTGTATATATATCGTATTACTTGTTTTAAAGGATTTCTGAGATTAACTATAAAGATGTATGAAAAAAGATTTTTACTTACACCACATGATGTTTTTGTGTGATTAAATGCAAAGATTTAATCAATAAAATGTTTAAGTGTGTTTCAAAATCAGCATAAATTGACAGAATATTTTTAGGAAGATGTTTTATGGGTTTTAAACTATTATAAAAGTAGATTTGATGAATATAAATGTTTTAGGAATAATAAGAGTGTTTCTCTGTTTGCAGGCTCATATTCTGGAATTTGGTTTAGCTGTGCATGAGAAGTTCGTCCCACAGGACATGAAGCCGTTACATAAAAAGCTGGTCGACCAATTTCATGTAATGCGCTCCAGTTTGGGAATTCAAGTATGTTTACACTTGGTTCACACACTTTTAAAGCTGAGTTTTTATGGTCGACGAAAAGTCTAACACTTTCTCTGCTGTGTTTTCGAAACATTTAAATGATCATATAAATAGACATTCACGTAAACATTTTTCAAAGGGATAGTCCACTCTAAAATAAATTCATTCATTCATTCATGTTCAGCTTAGTCCCTTTATTAATCAGGGGTCGCCACAGCGAAATGAACCGCCAACAAATGTTTTATGCAGCGGATGCCCTTCCAGCTGCAACCTATCACTGGGAAACACCCATACACTTCCATTCACACTCATACACTACAGACAATTTAGCTTACCCAATTGACCTACAGTATAGCGCATGTCTTTGGACAGTGGGGGAAACTGGAGCACCCAGAGGAAACCCACACCAACACGGAGAGAACATGCAGACTTCACACTGAAATGCCAACTGACCCAGCTGAGGTTCGAACCAGTGACCTTCTTGCTGTGAGGCAAGAGTGCTACCCACTGCGCCACCGTGCTGCCCCCTAAAATAAATTATAGCTGTTAATTTTCTCAAGCCTCTGGCCATATGTGACTTTTTCTTGAGCAGAATATTAATTAATCTGGAATTAAATGGTTCTTAAAAAGTCAGTGGCCACTGGGATTTTCAGAGTAAAAAACATTACTACAAAATAATATCAGTGACCTTAGCTTTTAACAGTACACATTTAAAAACCTTTAATGATCTACTGAAGAAAAAATGTCACCTATATCTTGGATACATTTAGAGGGAGTAAATTAATTGCAAATTTTATGTTTTTTTGTGAACTGTCCCTTTAAGAAATAGTGGTATTATTTTCAACATGCAAGCCAATGAACATCACTAAAATGGTTTATATTTTGTCATTCAGCCACAAGAGTTTCCTGCTTATGTTCGAGTGAGTCCGCTTCATTTTGCAAATGGCAGTCCACGCACATGCAGGACCCCCGTACCCAATGCCATCAGCCCAGAAGGAGGACGAATTGTGGCGAGACGAAGGTTTGTGTCATTTTAGCTTTAGGTAGAATTTTGTGCAAAATGAAATTCTTTATGCTGGGTTCACAATAAATTTAAAGGTAACTATTTGAGCAAGTAGGTATCCTACTGAATACCTAAGTCAATGCAAATGCACAAATAGAGGCGAATTTCAGCAGGGTGGTGCAAATGACACAAAATGCAGGACATGTTTGCCACAAATACACTGTATTTGGCTCAATCCCTTCTTCCACACAAGTTCTACTTTACGTGAGGCGGAAAAAAAATATCCCACAAGTGTAGTTTCAAGTTAGGAATACCATGCAAAGATACTGAAAACTGCTAACAAATGAAGAAAACATGTTCATCTGTTTGACAACTCACACGGAAATGTTCACAACACATACAAATATTGAAAAACAAACTCGCTGCAAGTTCAAAAACATATGTATATATGAAAACTATATATATATATATATATATACTGTATATGAACATATGTATATATGAACAAAATGAGAAAAACATCGACAATTTGAGAACATATGTGAATGTGAATTCTCATAACATGTGCAAATACAGAAAAGCACTGCAAATAGTGCAGACCACAACAGGAATGTGTCAGGGGACCCCAAAATTTCTTGCTTAAAGTCAGTAGTATATATAAAAAAACTAGGAACTGTATGACCAGGGGTCTGTTTTTCGTAACTCGATTAAATGATCTAAGATGATTTGACAGATCCTGGATCTTTTAATCTTGATAACTGATCTCTGGCTAATTTAGTTCTTCAAACAAGTTTGTGAATCAGATTAAAATGTCTGGATGAACTGTTCTGAGGTCGCTGCGTGTGTTATGAAAGACAGATCTATCAATCCTCTAAATCATGATCAGCAATGCAACAATTGGCTGACAGCACAGCAGCGTAATGACATCATCTGATTAACATTAAATCATCCATGTGAGCAAAATTACTTAAAATTCTTAGTAAACTGTTTGTTAAATATGATACACATTAACTTTTCACATTTGTTGTGGGCTACCAGCTTCACAGTTTCATGTGTCAGGAGTATTTAGCAATTTATTTAGTTATTTGGATCTTCTTTAGTAGCCTATGCCTATTCGAGTTTCTTAATCCGCGTAAGGAATAACTGGGTGTTCAAATTAATTTTGCATCAACAAAAGGATTTTGATATCGGTAAAGGGGTCTGCAACTTTTGCGAAATCACCATCATATTAGCTGTCAAAACATATGCATAAATTATGACTGCATTATAAAAAAAAAAATATATATATAAAAAATTTATTTTTATTTTTTTACTGTTTATTATTTTCCCAAGTGTATATAACTACAGTAAGAAAATCAGCATTTGGTTCATACTTTCAATATTATCAGTATTATCAAAAAATAGAGCCCTGCATTTGAGCCTGAGTCCGACGGGGCCTGACTTTTTTTATGGCCCTAGGGCCTGGCTTTGGGCCAATTTTCACGTCATAGCTAGCGCGCATATTAGGCTTCGGGCCTGCATTAGAAAAAACTTTTTAAAAAAATGTTTAATGAGATCTAATGTGTTCGCTCTGGAAGCGCCAGTGATGTCTTGCTTATAGAAAATTCCAGCCACGTACAATAGAGAACATAAAGAGATAAATTGGCAATGGCTAACTTAAAACTGTGGAAAACGCTAGAGGAAAGGCAAACTTCTGGTCAACTTTTCAAATAGTGACAACTTTAAATGATGAGCCAACTGGTTATGTAAGTCCAGGAGCACTTGCAGGATTTTATTCCAATTATGCATAAATTCAGCACCGCCCCGCACCGCCTCATCATCCCTTATTCTTATTTCAATCTCAACACTGATGCTTGCTGTCAAAGGCTACATTATTTAAAGGCATTCGTTATGACATAACTCGTTTCCTTTTTAATATTAATATATATTCTTTAAAATCTAAATGTAATTAAAGCACATCAGCACCAAGGTAAAACAAATCAAACGCTCAAGATGTAATCTTTAAAATTATGACATATTGAAAAATTTGCAAATATATGACAGAGGATTGTGGTACAATTAGTGAAGCATTAATTAAATCCTTAACTTTCAAAGGACCGAAACAAATCATCCACCCGCAGTTGAGTAATGGATGGGCTCAAACAAAAATAGAATTTGTATATTTTTCTTGGAAAAAAGGCAGCAAAACTAAAGCCAATAGATTTCTTTACCCATCTTCCACCATGCAAGTACATACAACACACTTTTGCACACTTTTATTTATTCTCATTCTTTCTTGCTTTGTCAATATACTGTAGTGTATACTGTTTAATAATCGATTTAAATTATGTTAAAAATAAATAAATAAATAAATAAATAAATAAATAAATAAATAAATAAATAAATAAATAAATAAATAAATAAATAATTAAAAAAGCTGCATTAATTTGCACCCTCTCATGGTAGGTACGCGCAGTGCGTACAGCCATATGGCTGCAGGCACCACTGCGGTTGAGGAGAGGGATTGGTAAAATGAGGTGCGGGATCAGATTTCAGAGGATCCGGATCTGGCGTGTTCCAGCACACATTAAGCCCTGCATGTCCCGCAATCCACACCATTTGTCACCCAGCAGAAATTCACCTCTATTTGTGCATTTGCATTAACTTATATTATCTACTCAACCAAATACTTAAATTCACATTGGTGTGAAGCCAGTATAGAAAACGCAGTTAGGGTTTTTTTTCTATATGCATGTGCTTTCTCAACTTGCAGCATGTTTGAGCTTTCTCAGCCACCGTACACAAGTAATCTGTAAGGAGTGATGCGATGCTTCGCGTCTGGTGTGAACCCAAAATTAAAGTGAAAGTTCACCCAAAAAATGAACATTCTGTCATTTACTCATCTCTACTTGTTCTGAACCTGTTTTGAGGTTTTTTTTTTCAGTTGAACACAGAAGGTATTTAGAACAACACTTCAAAAATGACTTTAGCCGTTTGTTCATAACTACTTATTTAAAATGAGTTGAAATAACACAATAGTTAAGTTTTAGTTTTTTTTTTTTTTTTTTTTTTTTTTTTTTGGGGGGGGGGGGGGGGGGGGCAACTTAATTGCTTTATGTTCAATTTACTTAAGTTTTTAAAAACATTTAAGTTAACTTAATCGGTTTGTGTTGGGACAACATGAAGGAATTGTGTGGAACCCAGCATTTTTTACAGTGAATGTTGAAAAACGGGCAGCCATTGACTTCCGTAGTGGGTTTTTTTTTGACCTACTATTGAAGTCAGTAGGTACCAGTTTCCAACATTATTCAAAATCTCTTCTTTTGTGTTCAACTGAAAAAAGAAACTCATAAAGATTTGCAAACACTTGAGGGTGAATAAACGGTGATTAAATATTAATTTTTGGGTGAACTAACCCTTTACGTTGAGATAAAGAAGTTTTATACTTCATTTTATGTCGATGCTGTTCAAAAAAGCAAATGTTTTGTTTAGATTTGATTGGCAGCTGTAACACACCCACACGTTTGCTAAATTTATAATGTGTTTCACCCGTGTGTTTCAGTCCTCTCAGTTATCCAGCCGTCAACAGATACTCCTCATCCTCACTGTCATCGCAGGCCTCAAACGAAGTGAGCAACATCACAGGCCAGTCTGAGAGTTCGGATGAGGTCTTCAACATGCAAGTGAGATGTTCAAAGAGACTCGCTGTTTTAACTAACCGAAAGTAACACTGCCAGCCAAAATAAAATAAAAAAACATTCAATTTATTTAGTTATTCTGTTGGTATGAATTGACAGCTGGTTTGTGTAGTACTGTCAGCTGTCGTCAAGTTGAAATATTAAAAAAGGATCTTTTTATGGGCAAAAAAATGCATCAGTGAATAAATTATGTCTCTGATGTTATTGAACGGCTAAATAATCATATTGATAATATTTTTTTCTTCTGGAGAAAGTCTTATTTGTTTTATTTATATATAAATTGTGACCTTAAAATGGTTTTTAAAAAATTACAAAACTGCTTTTATTCTAGCCGAAATTAAAAAAAAAAAAACAAATAAGACTTTCTCCAGAAGAAAAAAATATTATCAGACATACTAAAAAAATTCAAAGGGGGCTAATAATTCTGATTTCAAATGTGTGTTATAAAATAGTTATGTAATATATAACAAATTCTTTATTACTTTTTTGACATTCTTTTTTTCCTCACATTATATGCATGAGTACTATCATGTTATTTAATGTTAAATTATGCAGATGGCGCTCTGTGGTGTGGCAGGATGTTTGAATGTTGTCCTGGCTAACTAAAATCTAGTGGAAATATGTGGCAATTTAGCTTGATTTTGCCATGATGACAGTAAATAATATTTTACTAGATATTTTTCAAGACACTTCTATACAGCTTAAAGTGACATTTAAAGGCTTAACTAGGTTAATTAGGTTAACTAGGCAGGTTAGGGTAATTAGGAAGTTATTGTAAAATGATGGTTTGTTCTGTAGACTATCGAAAAAATATGTAGCTTAAAGGGGCTAATAATTTAGTTTTTTTTTTATTTTTTATTAAAAACTGCTTTTATTCTAGCCTAAATTAAACAAGTAAGACTTTCTCCAGAAGAAAAAAATATTATCAGACATACTGTGAAAATGTCCTTGCTCTGTTAAACATAATTTGGAAAATATTTAAAAATTAAAAAAAAAAAAAATCAAAGGGGGGCGAATAATTCTGACTTCAACTGTATATATGTGAGTATTTGTGTGTGTGTACAAGTTTTTATATATAAATAAACTATATTCATATCAGCTCATTTACTGCTAATCACATTATGTGCATGTTATGTTTTTCCAGCCCAGTCCATCTACCTCAAGTCTGAGCTCAAATCACTCCGGCTCCCACAATGTGAACAGCTCTGCTCCCTCCAGCAACAGAGGTGATTCAGTTCAACAGAGCAGAAGCAAACCGTTCTCACAGCGGCTGCAGCACAGTTACCAGCATTTTACAGCACTGCCTCATTTACTCTGTTATCTTTCTTCCTTTTCATCAGCTTCTCCACTGCCGTCTGACAAGCACAAACACACCAGAGATAATGCCTGCCTTTCTCCACGAGACAGACTCTGCAGTGGCATTTTCCAAAACCCACTGGACCCCTCACAGGTCAGGACAACTGGAAAAAAAAAAGCACAATATTACAGGAACACTGGAATTATGTTTGTTTTACAAGTCACCTAAATTTAAATAGTTGAGTTTTATCATTTTTAAACCCATTCTGCTGATCTCTGGGTCTGGCGGGAGCACTTTTAGCTTAGCTTAGCATAAATCATTGAATCCGATTAGTCCATTAAGATCTCTGTGTACTGTGTACATTTATTATGCATATCTAAATACACACGTGTATGAGTGTGTGTTACACATACACTCACCAGCCACTTTATTAGGTACACTTTACTAGTACCGGGTTGGACCCCCTTTTGCCTTCAGAACTGCCTTAATCCTTCATGGCATAGATTTAACAAGGTACTAGAAATATTCCTCAGAGATTTTGCTCCATAATGACATGATAGCATCACACAGTTGCTGCAGATTTGTCAGCTGCACATCCATGATGCCAATCTTCCATTCCATCACATCCCAAAGGTGCTCTATTGGATTGAGAGCTGGTGACTGTGGAGGCCATTTGAGTACAGTGAACTCATTGTCATGTTCAAGAAACCAGTCTGAGATGATTTACGCTTTATGACATGGTGTGTTATCCTACTGGAGGTAGCCATCAGATGATGGCTACACTGTGGTCATAAAGGGATGGACATGGTCAGCAACAATACTCAGATAGGCTGAGGTGTTGACACAATGCTCAATTGGTACTAATGGGCCCAAAGTGTGCCAAGAAAATATCCCCCACACCATTACATCACCACGACCAGCCTGAACTGTTGTTACAAGGCAGAATGGATCCATGCTTTCATGTTATTGACACCAAATTCTGACCCTACCATCCGAATGTCACAGCAGAAATCGAGACTCATCAGACCAGGCAATGTTTTTCCAATCTTCTATTGTCCAATTTTGGTGAGCCTGTGAGAATTGTAGCCTCAGTTTCCTGTTCTTAGCTGACAGGAGTGGCACCCGGTGTGGTCTTCTGCTGCTGTAGCCCATCCGCCTCAAGGTTGGATGTGTTGTGTGTTTAGAGATGCTCTTCTGCATACCTCGGTTGTAACGAGTAGTTATTTGAGTTACTGTTGCCTTTCTATGAGCTGGAACTAGTCTCGCCATTCTTCTCTGACCTCTGGCATCAACAAGGCATTTGCGCCCACAGAACTTCTGCTCACTGGATATTTTCTCTTTTTCAGACCATTCTCTGTAAACCCTAGAGATGTTTGCATGTGAAAATCCTATTAGATCATTCATGTTTCTGAAATAAAAGTAAAGTCCCCTAATGAATCTACTGTATGAAATTGATTACCTGTCTGTTGTCTTTAAATGTCCCAAAGCTCCAAATGTTCATTAAGCATCCAAAGAGAGACGATATAGAAAAAAGGTGTAGCGGATTGATTAAGATTTCAGTCTTTTTTATGTTTTGCAGCGAATGATTCCTTTCCAGATACCAGTGGATTCAGCATTATCACGCTGTGAATCCAATCTCCCCACACCTGAGACAGGTACTGCAGCTCTCTGACAACCATTACACTTCAATCGCTCATGTTCGGCTCAATAACAAGTCTTTCTGTTCTTGTGCCTTTCAAAGGATCTCTGTGCAAGACCGTGAGGTCACTGTCCCCCATGCCCACTGCCCGATCTCCACAGAAGGTGAGCAGTTTAGGCTTAATTTACTCAGTTACTAATGTTTACTAGATGATTTGATATGAAAGGTATATTTGGAAAGAATTCACAATTATAGAATGAATGAATTTAGTTTTTTTATGCAGTGATGATGTGTAGTCAGAGAAGCTAATAGGTCCAAGCACTGAGCCTTGAGGTACACCAGATGATTTGACATGATATATATATATATGATTTATTTGGAAGGAATTCACAATTCTAGAATGAATGAAGTGATTTTGTTTGAAAGTTTGTTTTAATTAGGTGATGGCATTTACAGATATAAGATATATTTCGAAATTAGGGACTAAGGTGAAGGATATTGAGTGAGTAAGATATATTTGGTAGGAATTTACAATTCTAGAATGCATGGAGGGGTTTTATTTAAATTTTTTTTTTTTTGTTTTTAATGAAGTGATGGCGCATAGCTAGAGAAGAGAAGAGGTCCAAGCACTGAGCCTTAGGGTAAACAAAATGATTTGATATAATAGACATATTTGGAAATCAGGTACTAAGCTAAAGGATTGTAAGTGAGTAAGATATATTTGGTTGGAATTCACGATTCTAAAGTGAATGAAGTGGTTTTGTTTGAACGTTTTTTTAATGAAGTGATGAAGTGAAGTGTAGCTAGAGAAGAGAAGAGGTCCAAGCACTTAGCCTTGGGGTACAACAGATGATTTGATATAATAGATATATTTGGAAGAAATTAACGATTCTACAATGAATGGAGTGGTTTTGTTTAAAGTTTTAAAGTTTTTCTTAATCAAGTGATGGCATGAACAGTAAAGAGAAGAGGTACAAGCGCAGAGCCTTGAGGTAAATACAATTATTTCATATAATAGATATATTTCAAAATTAGGAACTGAAATGAAGGATATTGAGCGAGTAAGGTATATTTGGTAGGAATTCACAATTCTAGAATGAATGGAGGGGGTTTGTTTGAACGTTTTTTTAAGGAAATTATGGCGTGTAGCTAGAGAAGAGAAGTGGTCCAAGTACTGAGCCTTGGGGTAAACAAAATGATTTTATATAATAGATATACTGTATTTGGTAGAAATGAATGATTCTAGAATGAATTAAGTTGTTTTGTTTGAAAGTTTGAAAGTTTGTTGTAATCAAGTGATGGCATTTAGCAAGAGAACAGAAGAGGTTCAAGCACTTAGCCTTGGGGTAAACAAAATGATTTGATATCATAGATATATTTGAAAGAAATTAACGATTCTAGAATGAATGGAGTGGTTTTGTTTGAAAGTTTTAATGTTTTTTTTTTTATCAAGTGATGGCATGAACAGAGCCTTGAGGTAAACAAAATGATTTCATATAACAGATATACTGTATATGAAAATCAGGGACTAAGCTGAAGGATAGTAAGTGAGTTAGATATATTTGGTTTGTATTCACGATTCGAAAGTGAATGAAGTGGTTTTGTTTGAGAGTTTGTTTTAATTAGCATTTAGCTAGAGAACAGAAGAGGCCCAAACACTGAGCCTTGAGGTAAACAAAATTATTTCATATAATAGATATATTTGGAAATCAGGGACTAAACTAAAGGATATTGAGTGAGTAAGATATATTTGGTAGGAATTCATGATTCTAGAATGAATGAAGTGGTTTTGTTTGAACGTTTTTTTAAGGAAGTGATGAAGTGAAGTGTAGCTAGAGAAGAGAAGACGTCCAAGCACTTAGCCTTGGGTTACAACAGATGATTTGATATATTGGATATATTTGGAAGAAATTAACGATTCTAGAATAAATGGAGTGGTTTTGTTTAAAGTTTTTCAAATGATGGCAGGAACAGTAAAGCGAAGAGGTACAAGTGAAGAGCCTTGAGGTAAACAAAAGTATTTCATATAATAGATATATTTGGAAATCAGGGACTAAGCTGAAGGATAGAAAGTGAGTAAGATATATTTGGTAAGAATTCACAATTCTAAAGTGAATGGAGGAGTTTTGTTTGAACGTTTCTTTGTTTTTTTAATAAATTGATGACATGTAGCTAGAGGGAAGAAGAGGTCCAAGCACTGAGCCTTGGGGTACACAAGATAATTTGATATCAAATATATATTTGGATAAAATTCACAATCATAAAATGAATGGAGTAGTTTTGAAAGTTGATTTGTTTTAATGCAGTGATGATGTGTATTTAGTCAGTTTTCCCCCATATATCACATTCAAAAAAGGATTACTGCTCCTTGTTCAACCTACCTGTTTAAAATGAGCTGAAACAACACAATTCTTGGAACTTCTTTGGCCAGTTTATTTGTTTTATGTTCAGTCCACTTAAATTTGTAAACCATTAAGTTAATTTAAGCGTTTTTTTGTTGGGACAACATGAAGGAATTGTGTTGGTCCAACTACCTGGTTAGGGGATTTGTAGTTCCCAACATGTTTTGCGTGGGATTGAATTAAGGGAGGGAAATGTTAACAGTAAAAGTAATCTTAGGTGTTTAAAGTTACTAAAAAGACTTGTTAGAGTTTAATCTTCACTATAGTTTGAAGATTTAGACTATTTTCATGTAATGCTTTGAGTTTTGAGATTACCACCTAGCAGAAGCATCCATGCTTTGGGTATTGGCTGTTGCTTTGTCCAGTGAGCAATAACTGTCCTAAAATTAGTTCTAAGATCATTCTCAATCAACTGTATATGTAAGTCATAATATATGGCTCTTTTAGTTCATTTAGGATAACTTCAAATAAAACTAAGAGACTTCGAAATGTCGACACATAATAGACATATATGATATCATCAGATCTTTGAGTTTAAGTTAAATATAAATACAAATGTATTTAAACTTTTATTTGGCAAAATCATGTTGGACCAACTCAATTGCATTTAATTGTGTAAATTGTTCTTTTTTTTTTTAGTTGGTTCTACACAGATTGATTAGATGGAATTCTAAAAAAATTTTTGAGTGCATACAGTCCTACTCTGTATGAACAGCTGGCATGAAAACTTGCTGATTCTTAATGACTGTTTGTCCTTGATTATTTTGCTCCTCAGTCAATGGTGCCACCTCTGACACCCTCCCCGACCGATGGCTTGCCGATGGGGAGTCTGGCATCTCATTCACCTGCCCGCTCCGGCAGCTACAGCAGTGGCATCTCATCCCTCAGCCGATGCAGTGTCTCTGAAACATGCGGCATTGATCTGCCACCACCTGACCCTCCTCTACCACCCGCCATGCCCACAGACATGCCCATTCGCAGGGGCAGCAAGACTCCTCCACCCTACAGCGTCTACGAGCGGAACAACCCTCGGCGGGCAACGCCACTGCCTCACAGTCTGTCAGTACCACCCAGTACCGAAAACCCCAGCCTGAGTGCCAAACCCCAGCTGAACCGCACACAGAGGATTAATTCTGAGCCTCGGCACCGGCCCACACCCAGAAAGGTTTCACAGCTGTAGTGTGGCAATGGTAACTAAATGGACTATTTTTTGCAATCGCCGACTGTAAAATTACTGTAGGTTATGTATCATAATTGCGAATGTTTTCAGATGCAAGGAGGCGGATTTATTTGGAGGGCTGAGAGTTGTGGATTAATAGGTAAATCTTTCAAAGTTTAGAAACAAGAGTGTTAATAGATAAATCATGAAATATTATAGAATTTATTAATTATTCATTCATTCATTCATTTTTCTTCCAATTAGTCCCTTATTTATCAGGAGTGAACACATCAGAATGAACCACCAATTCATAAATTATTATTAAATTGCACTTTAAACTGAGTACTATTATGCTGCAAAATATATAGTAAAATATTATGTACTGTCATCATGAAAAAAGACAAAATAAATTAGTTATTACACCTATTGGGTCCTATCATACACCCGGCACAATAAGGTGCAAGACATGTTTGGCGCGATTTGTTACTATTTCCAGACCAACTCAACTCTAATTTTCACGTTTTGCGCCACGTTGTTTAAATAGTAAATCCATTTGCTCCACTTTATGGACTCATGGGTGTTCCGGTCTATAAAAGACGTGTGTTAAAGCGCGTTGTTGGTGCTTTGCTATTCGAAGAAACTGAAATAGACTGCACTGTTGACCAAGTAAAAGTTGGTCTAAAGTCCGGCACAGAGCACATTAGTTATGCGCCTATGCAGGTTCAAATGCTTACACATTTCAAGTTTTGTCCACCTGTTGGTTTTTGGAAACATATGCATCACCATACTGTATGGGGCATAAGAATAGGACGTGTGTTTGGATATAACTCAGTTTTTTGACCACACTTCATTATTTTTGTTCATTTATTTGTTTACTTGAAATTAAAACTGAATTTAGAAATAATTTTGAAACAAATCTTTGCACCTAACAAACAAACTTAAATATGTAGGCTAGTGGATGTCTTCAGTGGTCTTCACCATTTTCTTATCCACAAAAGTAAAGGAGTAAAGTAGAGTCAAGATAAAATAAAGAGAAAGTAAAGAGGCCGAATGGAGGAGGCTCATTCTTTATCATCGCGCTGCAGATGGTCTGTTGAACTTTTCTCGCTAGTGAAGCGTTCAGTTTTTCCACTAACAAAGTTGCCATGTAAATAGCAAATGCGTTATGGCGCAAGGCAACTGACTCTTAAAGGGAATGGGAGATGAGACTCTGACTGGTTTAATGCACATTATGCTCAGAACACACCCATAACTCATTAAGAGAACAAGCACAACCCTGTTAGACCATGTGCTGAGGCGCAAAGCATATTTTTCCGTCCTTAAAATAGCAAAAGTGGATTCGGACACGCCCTTAAGTCTTTTGCGCCATGCGCTTTAGACTTTGCGCCTAGATTGTTAAAATAGAGCTCTTTATGTTTAAAATGTGTTGAAAATTTCTTCTATCTGATCAATATTTCACAGGAAGGCAAATCATTTTGACTCTAACTGTACATTTCATGCTTGATTTATTTGTATTATTTATTAACGGCTTTAATTTATTAAATTACTTATTTATGAGTTTAGTTATGTTGTTCATTTCATGATTTATTGGAAACATCAATAAAGCAGTAAATGTATTCTCAGTTATTTAGACAAATTTTAAGCTTTACTGATACTATTTCGAGCTAAATAAAATTATGTTTATGATATAAATAAGTTCATTTAAAATATCAATATATAAATAATTGAGTTCAGTATGTATTGAGTTATTCATTTGACACATTGCATGCTTTAGTTATACTATTCGTGATTAAATATTATATTATATTATATTATATTATATTATATTATATTATATTATATTATATGCATGGTACATAATTTTATTCATCAATTAATGTATTTAATCAGGCGACATGGTGGCTCAGTGGTTAGTACTGTCACCTCACAGCAAGAAGGTCGCTGGTTCTAGTCCTAGCAGGGCCAGCTGGCATTTCTATGTGGAGTTTGCATGTTCTCCTCGTGTCCATGTGGGTTTCCTCCTGGTGCGCCGGTTTCCCCCAAAGTCCAAAGACATACGCTATAGGTGAATTGAATAAACTAAATTGGCCGTAGTGTATGTGTCCGATGTTTGTATTGTGTGTATTGATGTTTCCCAGTGCTGGGTTGCAGCTGGAAGGGCATCCGCTGTGTAAAACATGCTGGATAAGTGGATCAGTCTGCAGTGGCAATTCCTGATGAATAAAGAGACTAAGCCGAAGGAAAAGGAATGAATGAATGAATGTATTTTATCAAAAAAAGTTATTAATTATTCATTAGTTTTGATTAGATATATCATGCTTTAATACTATTTGTGATTTAAATACCAAATTAAATGAATTGTATGTATCCATAAATAATTATAGTATCAATAAATATCAATTAGAAAATAATTTCATGATTTATTTATTATCTTTTTCACTGAAAGATTCATCTATCAGTAAATCTCACTCTCAGCCCATAGATTTAGATTTTTAATTCAGCTGTTTGTATTCTATAAATGGAAATGAGAGTACAAGGGAATGCACCTGTGATGAATGTTTTCCATTTTCCGTTTCCTAACTAGATCATCCTGATTTCATTTACGGCTGCGTATTTTGCTGGTTTAGTGACTTTTGTGGATCTGCCCTTTAGACGACATCTAAAGCGCAGCTCAAACGCTCTTCGCGGAGTCCTTCTGATATGCAGTTACAGCTGGAAATGAAAATGTACAAGAGAAGCCATGAAGAGATTATGTCCGCTTTGAAATGGCATGTAATTTACAGCAGAATCTGAAGATCTGGCAGGTCCATATCCCATTTAGAGCACTCTGAAACATATTGCTAGCAAGGTATTTTTGATAGAATTACACAAACAAAAAAAAAAACATCAGTGTTGTACAGCTTTTCTTTCCACACTACGGCAGATTTTCTTTTTGGTTTGAACACAAACGGAGACGTAAGCAGCTAGACCTGCACCCCGTTTTGAACCGCTTTGTACTTTCTGGAATGGCTAAAAGGTGCTACATTCGGTATTTCTTAGTGTTTGTTTTCTTTTTTCTAACGTAGCCTCGTATCTACCGAAACTGCCTGACCGTTTAAATGTGCCATGTGATGAAATTGTGTGGTCTCCGAGTTTTGTGCCAAAGATGCAAACAGTATTAACTTCTTTGTCAGTGAGAGTAGTTAGGAAAGCTTAACTGAAGTTAGCGTGATCGCTAGTGCTCAACAATGTGCTTCTTAAAACCGTGTGCAGAGGCGTAGATCAGGACTGCATGGGGCATGAGCAGTACAAAGCAATATAACCATAGTAGTTTGCAGAGAGTGATAGAAACAAACATCATCTAGTTCTGAGATGAACTTTTTTTTCCCCCCTGCAAGCCTGATGGCAAATCGGGTTGTGCCGCCGCAAGTCACTTCCCAACAATATTGGCTAGATCAAATCTGTTTTGCTTTCTCCTTTAAATGTTAAATCCGACAGAAGTTTTCGCACGGAGCTCCGAGATTCAATTTGGGCTCTTATTTGGAGTCGGGGTCAGAGAAGATAAACACAAAGCTTAGGGAATGCTGTTTAGGTGGAATTGGTTTTCTTTTTATATTGTTTTAGCTTTTGTGTCGTTTCGGTATTAGTTTTCTTCCTTTGAAAAATCATTGTCACTTCTCATTTTCATTTTAAAAATGTTCCATTTTATTACATTACAGAAATACGCAGAGTGTTTAACGAAACGGCTGATTTTAGACATTTACAAAGTTTGTTAAATGCCACAAAAATACCTCACAGGAATATTACAGTATATGTTACTATTTTTCAAGATCATTTGAATTTGTCTAATCTTACACTATTAAAAAAGCAGTTAGTTACTTTACTTTAAAAAAGTGAGTAAACCCGTTGCTTTATAAGTAGGGCCAGACAGAATCTGCGGACATTTTTTGCTATTTCTGCACAGAAATTTGTAAAAAATCTGCTGATTTATGTGGAATGATTTTGGGATTATTGTAACTAAACTTAATATATGAAATAAAAATGATAGCTTTTTAACTGTTAATGTTTACAATGCAAATCCAATTAGATCCACTTCTTTGCTAAACAAAGCAAGTCTCTCATATACTGTACTATATCAACTAAAAGTCAGAAATAAGTCAGTAAATAAATCAAATAAACATTTCATGTTAGTCAATAATAATACTGAAATTAATTTAAAAAATCTGAATAAATACAAATTTACACACATTTACACAAGTAAATAAATAGACTCAATTATGGGCTAAATATCTGCGAATATCTGCGATTGACTTTACTTTAAATAGTGAGTAAATCCGTTGTAACTTGAAACGGTTAATTGACTTAACTTTATTCATTAATTTTCCTTCGGCTTAGTCCTTTTTTCATCAGTAATCGCCACAGCGGAATGAACCGCCAACTTATCCAGCATGTGTTTTACACAGCGGATACCCTTCCAGCTGCAACCCAGTACTGAAAACATCCATACACACTCCTTCACACTCATACACTACGGCCAATTTAGTTTATTCAATTCACCTCTACCGCATGTCTTTGGACTTGTGGGGGAAACCAGAGCACCCTGAGGAAACCCATGCGAACACGCAACTTCCAAACTCCACACAGAAATGCCAACTGACCCAGCCGGGATTCGAACCAGCGACCTTCTTGCTGTGAGGCGACGGTGCTAACCACTGAACCTTGACTTAAATGAATTTTTATAATTATAATTTACTTAATCATTTTAAATGGGACTTATTATGTAAAATGAGTCTCTGATGTCCCTAGAGTGTGTATTAGTATTGGGTCGATAGACGCTGGCCAACAGACATCACGTTGCTAAGCCGGCATCGCGATCCCCCTCCATGCCCCCGTCGCAGCAGCAACCCGCTTGCGAAAAACACTTAGACCACATTTACACTAATACGGCTTAGTTGTAAAATGGTATTTTAGATAAAAAAATGATCCACATCCACACTGGTGTTTTATCTAGCATTTCTGAAAAGATCTTCGCCCACACTATACCGCTGAAAACGTACATCATGTGACCACACACACACACTCTGTCTGCTCTATCATATGTGCACGTCTGAGCTCCAGGCAGTCAACGGGTGCTTTGAGCACAAAACCCCAGAGATCAGTGCACATCAGACAGTTTATCAAGGATGTACCGCTAGATCGCGTCTCACTAGTTGTTAAACACGATATTTAATTAATCTTGTCTCTAATTAATTGATCTAACGGCTTTTCGATCTTTTGAATCTATCAGGTGACGTGTCACAGAATCAGTACACTGCTTCAATCTTTGGCTTTCACGCTTGTACTTAGTATTTTTAGCGAAAACCTCAGATACTGTTGGTTTGTTCTTGTTGGTTGTGCACCTTTTTTTTACCAACCAAGTTTGTCGACGCCTTTATAACAACACAGATCACTCTGCCTATTCATGCCAGAGTCCCGTGGAAAAGGTGATTGACAGGTGGTAATTTGTGTGTAACTTATCTTTATTTATTTATGATTTGGTTATGGGTAAAACAATAGGTCAGGTGGGTGAAACGGTAGGCTACAAATAATTAATTCATTAATTATTCATAAATAATTAATTAACCGCTACCCATGACAACGATGCCATCGTCCACCGCGATGTTTCAGATTAGACATCGTACGATGCTAAATTGGTCGACATCGCCCGACCCTAGTGTGTATGTGAAGTTTCAGCTCAAAATGCCACACAAATAATGTTTTATAACTCTTTGAAACTGCCCCTCTTAGGCTTGGATCTTAATCGTGCCATTTTGGCGACTGTCACTTTAAATTCAAATGAGATTGTGCTCTTTTCAAAAGGGGGTGAAGTTACAAATGCCTATGTGTCAGCATAGTGGCAGATTCAAAAACAGGATTAACGTCTTATGCTAATGAGGGAGAGATCGGCACTTACTTTAGGTAAAGTTAACTAATCGTTTTAAAAGCAATGGGTTTTCACAGTTTTTTTAAGTGAAGCAAGCTAATCTCTTTTTACAGTGTACCAAAATGTACAAGCAAGCTTATATTCAGAGCAACCTCTGTTTACAGCCTTCACTGGTACATCGGCTTGAATGAAATAAAACAATTTTTATTTGTACCCATATGAATTTGTACCTTAACCACCATTCATTCATTCATTCATTCATTTTCTTTTCGGCTTAGTCTCTTTATTAACCTGGGGTCACCACAGCGGAATGCACCGCCAACTTATCCAGCATATGTTTTACTCATTTAACAACATCCAATCCCATGGGAAAATGTAACTATATTACATGATGTTGACTTGGTATGAATTCATCTAATGTTTTTTTTTTTTTTTCTGGAAAAAAAGTGTGGATGCAGATTGTACAAAAAACTATTTATAACAGCTGACATTCAAGCTTTAAAAAAATTATTTTAAAGAAAATACTGACCCAGGCCAATGGGAAAAACAACTAATTTACGAGGTGGTGATTTTCTTATGGACTTGCTAAAGTCAAAAAAAAAAAGAAAAGTTTTTTTGGAATGAAGGTCAGTCATCACTGGCGTCTACGCAAAACTACTCAACAAATTAGCTATCAATCAAAAGTGAGTTGAGTTGAATTATTTGAACTTGCACTTAAGATGCGATTAAGGAGAATTTGACGGGTTCTCACCAAATACATCGTGTGTTCTGCATCATTCGTGCCGCCTGGTGGAAATTCACCAACAGTATATCCCTGCATTTTGAATTTGTATGTGATCTATTCATGAGAGTACCTTATCTTGCTTTTCGTGTGAACCCAGCATAACGACCAATGGGGGAATTTATGTATTCACACAAGTAAATTACATACAAAGTCAATGAAAATGTGTAAATAGAGGTGAATTTCTGCCACTGAGCGAATGACACAGCAAATGACATGATGCGTTTGTGTAACGTGCTGGATTTGCCTCAATCACATCTTTCATGGAAAAAATTGAACTTTGGTGAAAATTCACACAAGGAGCAAGTAAACTACGAGTGACATGATGCATTTGGTGTGAACCCAGCAAAATTAAACAATGCAAGGACAAGAGAATACAAATCAGATTGCAAAAAATCATACAAATTATCCATCAGTTTTGAACCGCTGACTTTAGACATCAACAATGTTTCATTTCGAAGAAATTACCAATCCAATCTCACAGGAAACAATACTATTTTGCAAAATGGGGATTTTGTATGAATTTACCCAATATGAATGTTATGAAAAAATTGATTGTATGAACATGTAGGATTATATCAATTATTTACCAATTCAAAAAAATTCTGAAGCTCAAAGAAAATATCAACCATTTCCATGGAAAGATATAACTACTTTACAAAAATCTTATTTTGCATGTACTCATTCAATGCAAATCTTACAAAAACGTCAAAAATTTGGAAATAAGACCTCTTAATATAGCCATCACTGATATGTACTGTAACAAGACTTCATAAAAACATACAAGTAAAATTATATTAATGAGCCACCAATTCCAAATACCTGCTTTTAGACATTTAAGAAGTGAAATTTCAACATAAATAGCAAGGCAATGTAATCTTACAGGAAAAGTAACTGTTTTACAAGATTTCTATGAACTTGTCCAATGCCAATTTGATCAGTCTGATCTTAGGGGCAAATGACTATTTTACAAGATGGAAATTTCATATAAATAAGTCCAAACTGAGTTTTTTCTAAATATATTATTTAATCATATACACTACCTGACAAAAATCTTGTCGCCTATCCAAGTTTTAGGAACAACAAATAATAACTTGACTTCTAGCTGATCATTTGGTATCAGAAGTGGCTTATATGAAAGGCAAAGGCCTCTAGATTACGCTTATTTTACCAAAATAAAATATGATCATGCCTTGATTTTTAATATTTAATTAGGACAGTAAGGTCTGACTTTGCTTAGACAAAAGTCTTGTCACTTAACCGAAATTATGTACAGTATAGAATATAAAGTCATGGTGCAGTGGAAAAAGAATTAACATTGTGTATGACTCCCATGAGCTTGGACGACTGCATCCATACATCTCTGCAATGACTCAAACAACTTATTAATAAAGTCATCTGGAATGGCAAAGAAAGCGGCCTCCTTCATCTTACCCCAGACATGCTCAATATTGTTCATGTCTGGTGACTGGGCTGGCCAATCCTGGAGCACCTTGACCTTCTTTGCTTTCAGGAATTTTGATGTGGAGGCTGAAGTTTGAGAAGGAGCGCTATCCTGCTGAAAAATTTGCCCTCTGCTGTGGTTTGTAATGTAATGGGCAGCACAAATGTATTGATACCTCAGGCTGTTGATGTTGCCATCCACTCTGCAGATCTCTCGCACACCCCCATACTGAATGTAACCCCAAACCATGACTTTTCTCTTACCAAACTTGACTGATTTCTGTGGGAATCTTGAGTCCATGCGGGTTCCAATAGGTCTTCTGCAGTATTTGTGATGTTTGGGATGCAGTTCAACAAATGATTCATCAAAAAAAATCTACCTTCTGCCACTTTTCCAAATGATCAACTAGAAGTCAAGTTATTATGTGTTACTCTTACAACTGGGATTGACGACAAGACTTTCGTCAGGTAGTGTTTTAAGCATGAAGTTCTACTTGCAAATATAACCATCACTGACATTTAATAAGACTGTATACTGAAACATATCTTTAAAATCAAGTTTATACGAAGTCGCCAGAAATGTTAACAAGTGTTGCAGCATACTACCTTCCCACGAAAGAAAACTTACCACATTTTGACCTACAAGTGAAAGAAAATAAATATAAAAAAAACTGCTTTTTCACTGCCAGCTTGATAGTTTACACTGGTTTTATTAAATATTGGATGATGAAAATTACTTAATTCTTAACTAAAAAACACAAGCAGCCTTTGAATATTGGCTGTCAGTTTACTTGATAATAAAAATGTCAAAAATACCCCCTTGTGATTTTATTATATCATCACATTTTGTAGTTGAATAAAAATGTATTTTTTTGGCAAACTAAAAAGTTAAAGAGTGAAGAGTCATACCTAACACTGGATTAACTGCAAAGTACGTACAGATGGGCACTGTATACAATTCCTTTGTAAGATATTTTATTAACAGCTTTGCAGCTATGCTCTCATACTCCCATATTCCGAGAGTTGCTCATTTTTAGGCAATCATGTTTTGTAATTTGGATAGATTGCCGATGCTCAAGACTTCAACTCTAGCCACGCTTGCATTTCTCCTCTCCTGTTCTTTCCTTTCACCCTCCTTTTTATGGATTATACTCTTTCTGTTCAATTTTTTGAACTTGTAAAGTTGTACTTTATATCATACGATGGGATGAAAGTATTCCATATAGCCTGTGTTACAGATTTTGTACAAAAGGTGTTTATATGAAAATGTAACCAGTTCATAGCTTTGAATGTTGCAACTAAAGTTTTTATTTGTAAATGTTGAATATTAACCATCAAACAAATAAAGATTGATTGATGTAAAATGTCACCTTTTATGTATTAATGAATCTTTTTTGGGATGGATCCAACTGAACGGGGTAGTTAATCAATAAAAAAATAGCTGTTGATTTACTCAGTATTTGGCCATAATGCAAATTAGGCTCAATTTACAACTCTCCTAGAGTTTACCTTTTTTTTATTAATTCAGCCAATCTCCAAGTCTGGCGGGAGCGCTTTTAGCTTAGCTTAGCATAAATCATTGAATCGGATTAGACCATTAGCATCTCACTCAAAAATGAACAAAAAGTGATTTTAATGGTCACGTTGAAAGTTACCTATCGCTGGGGACTATTTTCAGGTACTGCGTAATATCATTGTGCTTGCTGCAAACATGGTACTTCAGCAAAATTTGTTTATTATTACGCCAGAAGGGTGTTATAGTTCCTAGCCAGGTCAACCTAGAAATTAGCAGCTTTTTATTTTCCGTCAGTCTTCCTAAACAATAGAACTACAGAACTGTCAAGCTCTAAAGAGAAAAATAAGGAAACTCAATGATCTATGCTAAGCTAAGCTAAAAGTGCTCTTACTAAACTTTGCTAAAGTTAGGCTTAAAGGATTCAGAAATGGTAAAACACAACTGTTTATGGTAACTGTGTGGTTTATTCAGTGCTGCTAGCTGATGTCACAGTCTGTCTGATGTCTCATATCTCATTTTGGCTAAAAAAAATACTGAAAAAACTGTCTCCTACATCTTGGATGGCTTGGGAGGGATTAAATTAACAGCACATTTTCTAAATACACCTTTACGATTTGTTATCAGTATTATTTATTAGTATTATTATTGAACTATTAGTATAGTTTTTTCTAGTGGAAACCCTAAAATATTTAATAAACTTTGAAGAACCAAAAAGTTGCCTAAAAGCTAAACAATAAAAACAATAATTGTCTGTTTATTTGACAATGTTTATTGTCTGTTTAATTATTTATTTATTAATTATTTATTATATATTATTGGTTAAGTTACTTCAAAAATAATTACAAATTATTAATTAAAACTATTCAACATATTTAGTGTTCATTAGAAGTCATGGAAAAAGGAATTTAATTATTTAATAAGTCATTTAAAGACTTCGCATTTCTTAATTCCTTACTCAGTTAATTGTTTCTTAAGCATGCACAATTGTTGGACAAATCTAATTTCCATTATTCTATGGAAAAATATTGTTTTAAATGAATAAAGTCATTTCAACAATATAATTAAAGCCTTGTTGACAGACAAAAGTGTACAAATAAAATGGCATTTTATTATTGTACGGCACTAACTGCACCATGATTAGTGTTTGGTGTAATTAGCCACAAATTAGCTACTTTTTTAAAATATTTTTTTGGTGGGTGGGGGGTTTCACAGTTAACTTATAGGACGATAGAGTATATACAGGAAAGTGTGGGGAGCAGAGAGAGGGGAAGGATCGGTATAGGACCTTGAGCCAGGAATCGAACTCGGGTAGCCGTGAACACCAGAGTGCCATGTATCGACGCACTGACCACTACACTCCCGCACCGACACAAATTAGCTACTTTAATTATAAATTACTTTTCTGCTGAAAAGATAAAGGGGTTACTTTTCATTTTAGGTATTTTGTAGAATGCTGAAAACCTGTAACCATTTACTTCCATATTATTTGTTTTTCCTACTACAGGTATAGACCATTTCAATATGGTGATATCATTGTCCCATGAACAGTTTCTGCTTGTCGTCAAACTATTTCAGAACTGTAACAAGATGTGATTCAGTCATAAGTTTATAACTAAAGTGAACCCAGCTGTCATTAAAAAAATTATCAATATGTAGAGCTTTCTGGATTCTTTAAAGCTATGGAAATGAAAAATCTAAAACAGGAAATACATTAGGACCATTGCTATTGTTTACATTCCTCAAAATGGTCTATTGAAGTCGATGGTTACAGTACAGGTTTTTGTGTTGAACAGAATAAAGAAGCTCATAAAGGTTTGGAAACACTTGACAGAGACTAAATATTGCTTAAATGTTCATTGTTGGGTGAACTGTCCTTTTAAGAACCGAATAAATTTAGTCATAAATTCAATAAGTTCATAGTGTTTTGTTACTCAGATATTTTGTATACAATATATCTGATAATGTATAATACCGTATACTCGATTTTTCAACTAAAGTTCTCTTGTGGAGCTCAGGACAACGGATGAATGACTCAAACCTGGCGGGCTTTAGGACCCGGGAAACTGCGAGCGTCAGCGTGGTGTCTTACTGAACGGAGGGACGCACAGCACGTACATAAGACATTAGGTGAGTGTTTTGACACGCGACTCAAATCGTTCATACTCAGCAATAAACTCTTACCTGTGCTGAAGGGTTCGTTCTTAAGTTGTGTGTATGTATTACAGTTGTATCCATTCATCACGAGGTTTATCACTCGCCCACTGTTTGCCCTTTATAGTAAAAGCTGCAGCGTGTCCTGTCAGTTCAGCGTGGTCTCCTCACACTAAACTACAGGTGCATTTGCTCTTGTAGTGTGGATTATTGACTTTGTTTTGGACTAAGTACGCAACTAATTGACCAAAAAGTGAAATGTATGACGAGGTCGACGACATATTGTGCATTTTAATAATGTTGTAATACTGTAGTTTGTACAGTCGACCTGATTTTTGAGGCTGTGGTGTAAACTCCTAATTTGTGTAGGTGACTAACTGACTTACTACAAATGTGTAGTACGCTACGAAGTATACTGTATCCCACAATGCAGTGCACACTTGACATTACCATACAGAATCAGAAAGTAACCGTTTTATAGTCTTTAAAAAAAGGTTGTTTATTGACATTGATGATTTGAAGAACCTTAAGTTCTTTTAGATTAGTAAAACGTTCCTCACATTAATAAAATGCACATTTTCTGAACATTTCATTTAATGTTTGTTTGGAGAATCAAAAATTGTTCTTCTATGGTAGCACTGAAAACCGTTTTAAAAAAAAAAAAGGAAAATTTTGTTGAAAAAGTATTGTTTTGGAAATGCACTCATTTTACAAGGCACCTGACGTTTACCATTTTTTAATCCATTCATCTAAATCTGGGTCTGGAAGGAGCACCATTAGCTTAGCTTAGCATAAACCACTGAATCAGATTAGACCATTAGCATCCCATTTAAAATATTCCATATCATTTTCCAGTTAAAGCTGGACTCTTCTGTAGTTACACTGTGTCCAAAGACTGACATAAAATGAAATGTTGCTATTATATAGGTTGATATGGTTAGGAACTATACTCGCGTTCTGGCGTAATAATCAAGGAAATGTGTTGCAGTATTTTCAGTGCCTGAAAAATAGTCCCCAGGTAATGATATGTAACAGCGCTGCATAATTTCATTGTGCCTGCTGCAGCCATGGTACAGTATGCAGTAACGCTTACCAATATTGTGAATTTGAACAAATTAAATCTTCACATACTGTACTATATAGCTATAACATACTATAAAGTATGTTATATCGGCTTGTAGGTGTTCATTTCTGAGTTCATTTGATTGTCTTGTCTTCTATGTAGGAAACATATTTTGATATCGACTAGCCATTGTGTATTTACTCGGGTCAGGAGAAATGATAAGCGACTTTAGCTTTTTTGCCATATAGATACCATATAATGAAGCTGCTGACACAAAAAGAGGTCGTTCTCCCATATGAGAGCTGGAATTAGTTTCTAGGTTAATTAATTAACAAAGCTGCTCTGTGAAGGTGCCCCGATGAAGAAGATTATTTAGCATTTTTAACATCACTGTGCATTGGCTTTGTTTCACATTTATTCCCAACTTGGTTTAATTGGTTTAATTATTTTAATAATATTTTGAAAATAAAATAATATATAAATAAATGTAAAATCGTATATTTAAATGAATGTGTTATATGAAAATATTTTCTTTAGTATTAGTATTATTTAATGACATTTTTATGTTTATAAATGGGTGACACTGTTGCTCGGTGGTTAGCACTGTTGCCTCACAGCAAGTCGCTGGTTCGAGTCCTGGATGGGCCAGTTGGCAATTTTGTGTGGAGTTTGCATGTTCTGTGGGTGATTCTGTAGGGGAATGCATCTGCAAAAAAATATAAAACAATTATCCTAAAATATACATAAAAAAATAAAAGAACTAAACCACAGATGAAAAAATAGAACAAGTACAAATGAAATAAACAGTGCTTTGTGGTTTTTGGGGGAGTCTAGCAATATTTAGGTTTAGCTATTCAGTGAATAACTGCAAAATATGTAAATCCTGCAATGGCCCCTTTTCACATGTCCGGGTTTCTCAGTAGCGGAAGTCGTCATAGTCGGGTAAATTTAGAGCACATTGAATGAGACAGTACAACAAATAATTATTTTTACAATCCAATTTGCTGAAATAATCAAAGAAAAACTCCATGAGGGTGTTATTAAGACTTTCAGAAAAAGGAAAATAAATGTGTGAGGCTGATAACGGCACCCAGAAGAGAGAATAACATAAAATTTACTGCCCTGTCCCATAGAAGCTGTATTAAAAACAGCTCACGCAAGCGGCAATTAGTTTTTTGTAATTTGATGCAAAGATGACATAATACTGGACATACATGCATACATACATCCAGTGCATCTGGAAAGTATTCATAGCGCTTCACTTTTTCTACATTTTTTTTATGTTACAACCTTACTCCAAAATGGAGTAAATTCATTTATTTCCTCAAAATTCAACACACAATACCCCATAATGACAATGTGAATTTTTTTTTTTTTTTTTTTTTTTAATTGTTGCAAATTTAAAAAAAATAAAAAACCTGAAAAATCACATGTACATAAGTATTCACAGCCTTTGCCGTGAAGCTCTAAATTGAGCTCAGGTACATTCCAATTCCACTGATTTTTCTTGGGATGTTTCAGCAGCTTAATTGGAGTTCACCTGTGGTAAATTCAGTTGATTGGACATCATTTGAAAAGGCAT
The DNA here is from genome assembly GCA_903798195.1 of Danio kyathit. NCBI lineage: Eukaryota > Metazoa > Chordata > Actinopteri > Cypriniformes > Danionidae > Danio > Danio kyathit. Next base: position 25,669,797 of record LR812543.1, on the reverse strand, counting down.
ACACCTGTCTATATAAGGTCCCAGGGTTGACAGTGCATGTCAAAGCACAAACCAAGCATGAAGACAAGGGAATTGTCTGTAGACCTCTGAAACAGGATTGTCTCGAGACACAAGGCTGGAGAAGGTTACAGAAAAATTTCTGCTGCTATGAAAGTTCCAATGAGCACAGTGGCCTCCATCATCAGTAAAGGGAAAATGTTTGGAACCACCAGGACTCTTCCTAGAGCTGGCGGGCCATCTAAGCTGAGTGATCAGGGGAGAAGGGTCTTAGTCAGGGAGGTGATCAATAACCCGATGGTCACTCTGTCTGAGCTCCAGTGTTCTTCTGTGAAGAGAGGAGAACCTTACAAAGGGACAACCATCTGTGCAGCAATCCACCAATCAGGCCTGTATGGTAGAGTGGCCAGACGGAAGCCACTTCCTGCCTGGAATTTGCCAAAAGGCATCTGAAGGACTCTCAGACCATAAGAAGCAAAATTCTCTGGTCTGACTAGGCTATAATTGAACTCTTTGGAGTGAATGCCAGGCGTTATGTTTGGAAGAAAACCAGGCACCCCTCATCACCAGGCTAATATCATCCCTACAGTGAAGCATGGTGGTGGCAGCATCATGCTGTGAAGATGTTTTTCCGCAGCAGGAACTGGAAGACTAGTCAGGATAGAGGGAAAGATGAATGCAGCAATGTACAGAGACATCCTGAATGAAAACCTGCTTCAGAGTGCTCTTGACCTCAGACTGGAGTGACGGTTCATCTTCCAGCAGGACAATGACCTGAAGCACACCACCAAAATATCAATGGAGTGGCTTCACAACAACTCTGTGAATGTCCTTGAGTGGCCCAGCCAGAGCCCAGATCTAAATCCTATTGAACATCTCTGGACAGATCTGAAAATGGCCGTACACCATCGCTTCCCATCCAACCTGATAGAGCTTAAGAGCATTCATTTTCTTTTCGGCTTAGTACGTTTATTAATCTGGGGTCGCCACAGTGGAATGAATCGCCAATTTATCCAGCATAAGTTTTACGCAGCGGATGCCCTTCCATCTGCAACCCATCACTGGGAAAGTCATTCACACACACACACTCATACACTACGGTCAATTTTTAGCAAACCCAATTTACCTGTACCACATGTCTTTGGACTTGTGGGGGAAACCGGAGCACCCGTAGGAAACCCACGCAAACACGAGGAGAACATGCAAACTCCACACAAAAATGCCAACTGATCCAGCTGAGGCTCGAACCAGTGACCTACTTGCTGTGAGGCAAATGTGCCACCCACTGTGCCACCGTGCTGCCCTATCATCATTATTATTATTCAATATTAATAAAGGAAAAACTATATCTTAATTAATTGGTTATCAGCAAATACAGTCCACCCTAGCTATCAGTATCTGCAAAATCCAAAATTGCTCGACCTTTACCTATAAAACTACTTTTGCAAACTCATTTAAGGTCATGCAAATAAAAAAGTCAAGTGTGTGCAAACTTTTGACTCATGCATACTTAAAAAAGCAGCTAGTTTTAAAAGTTGTCCCGCTGGATATTGTGAGTGAGTGAGTGAGTCAGTCTGATCCTTTTTAGTCTGCTTGTCTTCAGCCGTCTGGAGCACATCATTAATCTCCTGGCCGCTGTGATGCAGACTAATGGTCAAGCTTTCCAGCTGAAATCATACTTACAGGTGCACACATTCACATCATTTAATCAGATTCGGTCTGTCAGCGTCCTGTTGTGAAACGCGCCGTTAAAATAAGCCCATGCATCAAGGGAAAGCCGAAATTGCCTTGTCAAGAGTGCGGAATCTGTCATGGCGGTTTCAAATTAGCCTAAAGCTGCGAATTCACTAAGCATTTTTTGGACACATTTGATGACTGGTGCAATTAAAATGGTTACGCTCAGGTATGCATAAACAACGCTGTACCAGGCTACGCTTCTACATTATGCAGGTGGCATATTTGACAGTGTTACACACGGGATAAATGGCTTAAAAATGGGAAGTGTATATGATGAATTAATTGTACAAGACACTGTGTGTTTCGCATCTGGAATGGTCAGCTACTACAGTAATACTGTAGCAAGGCGTTTGCTGTTAACTCTACAATCTGTGGGAGATTGTTAAAAAAATGCACCTTTTCTGAGGTGCAAACTCAGAATTCTGAAGTAAAAAAGTTTTAATTGTAACGAAGCCAAAGTCAAGCAAGCATAAACTTTATTTTTATTTTTCATTGACTAATAAAATTGGCAGTTGTGAATTTATTATCACACAAGTCTTAGAAACAAGTCAGAACATCCCGATTTAAACTCAGAATTCATTTTGAGAGAGGAATTCTCAGAATTTTCTGGTTTATGTCTCGCAATTCTCACTTTTTACCTCAGACCTGATTTTTCTATTTATTTTTTTGGATAATAAATTTAATTGTGAGTTTATGTTTTGCAACTCCTAAGAAAAAAAAAAGCTTGTGAGAAAGCCTTTAAACTCTCAGTCAAGAGAAATTATGTAGCAATTTTTAGGGTAAAAAAAGCAGAACTTCAAGATATAAAATCAGAACTCAGACTTTATCCTTACGTTTGAGTTTATGGGACCTCAGAATTGCAAAGCATTATAACTCATAACTGCAAAAAATAATATCACAATTCGTGTATATATACACACACAAGATATATATTATATACAAGATATACTATATATATATATATATATATATATATATATATATATATATATATATATATATATATATATATAGTACAGTGCTCAGCATAATTGAGTACACCCCATTTTGAAAATGAATATTTGTATCCGTTTCTCAGTGAATAGAGGCAATGTATTTTGGTGTATTTAAACAGAACAGATTTATTAAACAGATATATTTATTAAAATAATACTTTAGTCACCAGACATATTTGGAAAGTGAGACATTATTTGGAAAGATAATACAATTAAATTCAAACAAAATATTGAGCAAATTTTTTGCTTTTCTTGATTTTTTTCTCTTTTTTATTTTGTATTTAATATTTTTCTATAGCATATAAATTTGGGTGTACTAGCTTTTGGACCGTCATTGTAAGTTATTTTATTAGATTAGCTCCAGATTTGGCTTCAGTACTGACTAATCTAATGTATATGCACAAATATAATATTGTATAGCTTCCTATTAAAAATAAGAACTTAAAAGATACATTTGTGAGGGTTTATATATGCTGAGCACTGTATATATAAACTGTATAATAAAATTCTGAGTCATAAAATAACAATTTGAGTTTATATCTTACAGTTATGATAGAAAAAAACTAAATTGTGATAAAGTCCAAATTGGATTGGAAATTGCAACTTTGTGAAATTCTGCCTTTTTCCCTGAATTCAGAGCTTATAAAAGAAATTTCTGACAAAGAAATTAAGTTTATGGATTTATATTTCCCAAATGTATTTATTTATTTCTCAGAATTGCAAGTTTGTACCTTTAGAATTGCGAGACAAAAACTTTTTTCTTGCAATTTTGAGTTTATGCATTTTTATTTATTTATTAGTAGTAATAAAATGATTTAAACACACAATTCCGAAATAAATAGACAGTGATGTAAAGTAACAAATTACAAATACTCTAACCACTGTACTGTAATTGAGTAGTTTTTCTCAGAAATTGTAATTTACTAAGTAGTACTTTTACTTTCCCCTGAGTACATTTTTAGTGCAGTATCTGTACTTTTACTCCTCTACTAACCTTCAACCTGCAGTCACTATATTTTTTCTTGTCTATGGGGATTATAAAAATCAGTCCTGTGATTCCTGTCTAATCATCAATGCCATCATAATGAACTACCTCAAGATATGGGCGATTTATAAATGCAGCAAACTGTTTGGAAGCATTAGAAGTGTCCAAGAAGATGTCCAAAATCTTTACATGCATTGACCCACAGACTGTTTAGATGCATGTCACTGATGAGATAACGACGGATGTTTACTGTATGATGACCAAAATGGCCTTAAACACCCAGCAAGCACAGGATATCAACATGACGTCAGATTTCTGTTGTACCCCAATGTCGTGGGGACGTTGCATTTTGTTTGGAAATAAAAATCGGGTTGACGTCAGAACTCAACGTCAGGCTGACGTCAATGTCCAACATCCAACCTAAAATCAACCAAATATAAACGTCTAATGATGTTACAGCTTGACGTTGTGGGGACTTAACCACTATGATGTCTATCAGATGTTGGATTTTGGTTGCCACACCTGATGAATAAATGTCAGTATTTGATATGACAGTGATTTAAGATGTTGGCTCGACGTTGGATTTTGGTCACTTTCTAACACAACCAAAAATCAACAAAATATCAATGTTATTTGACGTCGTTATTGAACATCAAAATAATGTTGTCCCTTAACGCTGGCTAGACATTGAATTTTGGTCACCTGACATCACAACCTGAATCTAACCTAATAATAATGTCTTATGATGTTGTGTACCTGCTGGGCAATAACTAAATGCACTACAGAATGTTACGTTTTCACACATCCACAAATTACATGTAAATGCATCAGCTTTTTACAGTGTAATATTGACTACTCACTACACTTGAGTACTTTTGAAAGGTCTACTTTTTACTCATACTTTGAGTAATGTTTACAACAGATACTTTTACTCTACTTGCACTACATTTTTAGGCAAGTAATGGTACTTTAACTTAAGTATAATTTTTCAGTACTCTTTCCACCACTGTAAATAGTCAGAATTAAGATTTAAAATATTGATTCAGCGTTTTTTTTTTCTCCTTGAAATTATTGGTTTATATCTTGCAGTTCATTCAGATTTTATTCAATTGCAATTTTGTGATTCTATTTTTTTAAAGCAAAGCTTGTGAGAAAGCGTTTAAACTCCCAGTCACAAGAAACTACATTAGAATTTTAGTCATTAAAAAAGGCAGAATTAAAACAAAAAAATCAGAACTCAGACTTTGTTTATCTTTGGGATTTTGAGTTTATTGGACAAGAAAAACGTTAAACTCCTAACTGCAAAAAAAATAATGTCAGAACTTCAAGAATAATGCAATGTGAGAATTTTGAAATATAAAAAATTCTGAAAAAAGAAGTGAGTATACAGTTGAAGTCAGAATTATTAGCCCCACTTTGATTTTTTTTTTCTTTTTTTAAATATCTCCCAAATGATGTTTAATAGAGCAAAGAAATGTTCCCAGTATGTCTGATAATATTTTTTCTTCTTGAAAAAGTCTTATTTGTTTTATTTCGGCTAGTATAAAAGCAGTTTTTAATTTTTTAAAACCCATTTTAAGGTCAAAATTATTAGCCTCTTTAATACAGAACAAACCATCGTTATACAATAACGATATATACAATAATAATATCCAGTAAAATATTATTTACTGTCATCATGGCAAAGATAAAATAAATCAGTTATTAGAAATGAGTTATTAAAACTAATGTGTTTAGAAATGTGTTGAAAAAAAATCTTCTCTCCGTTAAACAGAAATTGGGGGGAAAATAAACAAGGGGCTAATAATTCTGACTTCAGCTGTTTATCTTGCAGTAGTTTTTTTTCTCACAATTGATAATCTTATGAAATAACAATTGTGAATTTACATCTTACAGTTTTGAGGTATATAAAACTCTGAATTGTGAGAAATATAGACAGAATTGAATCAAGTTGCGGGCAACCCAGTGGCGCAGTAGGTAGTGCTGTTGCCTCACAGCAAGAACGTCGCTGGGTCGCAGGTTCGAACCTCGGCTGGGCTGGGTCAGTTGGCGTTTCTGTGTGGAGTTTGCATGTTCTCCCTGGGTTCGCGTGGGTTTCCTCCGGGTGCTCCGGTTTCCCCCACAGTCCAAAGACATGCAGTACAGGTGAATTGGGTAAGCTAAATTGTCCATAGTGTATGAGTGTGAATGTGTGTGTGGAAGTTCCCAGAGATGGGTTGCGGCTGGAAGGGCATCCGCTGCGTAAAATCGTGCTGGATAAGTTGGCGGTTCATTCCGCTGTGGCGACCCCGCAAGGGACAAAGCCGACAAGAAAATGAATGAATGAATGAATGAATCAAGTTGCAATTTGAGGGAAAATAAGTCAATGTTCAGATGCAAAATCATACTTCAAACTTGTATCTCACACTTTGCCATTTTTACCTCACAAATAAGAGTTTATTACTTCCATTTCTGACTTTTTCAAAATTCTGACCTCTGACTTTCTTGACCTATTTGTGTTTTTTTATATTGTTTTTTTTTTTCGGTGAGAGGCTATTAAATCACACTAGCAAGAAAAAAGCATTCTGAGTTTGTGACTTTTGACTTTTTGTTCTTCTGAATTGTGTGATAAACAGAACTGCAAGAAAGTTTGTAAACTTGTGATCACAAAAAATAGTCGCATTTCTGAGAAAGTTTTTAAGTTTTTAAGCTCTCACTTTTTTGTTTGTTTGAGGGTTTTTTGTAAGAAAAAGCTCACAAATAACTTTAAATAAGCTAAAATAGTCCTCCATAAAAAACACATCTTTAATTCGACTTGGCGAAGGAAAAAAAATCTATGTTGCACACCTGCTGTGCCAACCTTGGTTTTTACTGCTCACGGTTTTATTTCCGTCCACAGCGCATTGAAAATGGTGCAAAATACTCTCGACTCACATCTGAAAGGAGCCTTTGATAAAAAATGAGCTCTTTTGATCATCCTGGATTCTGACCCTTTTTAAAGAATAAACTATTAGATGCTCCACTTTACGCACCTTTGAGATCCTGTGGCATGTGCCAACCATGTTATATTAAATATTATATACCATAGAACCACATTGCACCATTCTATCGCTTTCCTCATGCAGGAAAAAATATATGTGGCTCAGTGGAGGGACAAGCAAAAATAGAAACCTTTATATAAAAAAAAAAGCTGTGGAGTGTTTTTGTGGCTCCAGGGTGATTGGCAATCTCTTACTGTATGTGCGGGTGAGGGATTATTGTTAGAGAAATCTGACAGCTGGCACTTGGCAGGTCTGCCCAGAACAACCATGGATAATTTAGCCACTCGTTGTCATAATAGTTCATTAGTGGCACTCTTGTGCGAGATGCATCTCCGTGTGAACTGAGCGAACGAATGTTTAATAATAGAGAATGTTTCTGTGTACAAGATGAATCTGAATTAATTTTGTACTTGTGAATTGTTCAAGAAAATGTATATCAAAATTTAGTGAGTTTTGACACTTATTGCGAGACATTAGATATTCATTATTAAGATCCAAGATCTATTTTTAATCAATACAATTGCTCTGAGTTGTACTATTGAACTAATCAAACCGGACCATACATATTACAAAATACTTCGATGTCAATTAAATGACTTTTTTTTTTAGTAAAGTCTACATTTCTAAAACAGTTTCTTGGTTTTTATAGTTGTTGATTATTGTACACTATCATTTAATTTTAGCTTCAGAACTGTTTATGACAAGAGAAATAATTCATTTGTCATTTTAAATAACTTTATTTATCATAAAGTAAGGTTAGGGTCAAAATGACCTTTTCCAAATAATTTCCCAAACAATGTTTAACAGAGCAAGGAATATTTCACAGTATTTTCTGTAATATTTTTTCTTCTTGTGAAAGTCTTATTTGTTTTATTTTAGCTAGAATGAAAGCAGTTTTAACTTTATTTATTCACCATTTTAATGTCAATATTATTAGCCTCTATATGCTATATATTTTTTTAAATTGTCTACAGGATAAACCATCGTCATACAACGATTTGCCTAATTACACTAACTTGCCGAATTAACCTAATTAACCAAGTTAAGTCTTTAAATTGCACTTTATGCTGAGCATTGGAAAACATCTAGTAAAATATTATTAATTTATTAGTAACTATTTAGAAATTAGTTATTAAAAATATTATGTTTGGAAAAAAGATTATTTTCCGTTAAGCAGAAATTGGGGAAAAAATATACAGGGGGGCTAATAATTCTGAATTCACCTGTATATGTATATTATCATGTTTAACAATAATAAATTCAGTTTTACATTATTCATTTATATGATCAATATACATATCTGATTAGTTATTAATAGTTTTATAATATAGACCTGTAAGCTCCAATTGAATTTTGCATTAAAATTTTTTAAATCAAATATTGAATGTTAATATATGTATTTTTTAGTTAGCATATATAAAAAGTCTGTGTATGTGACTCTGGACCACAAAACTAGTCATAAAGGTCATTTTTTGGAGATTTTGGCTGAAACATTTGCAAATGCAAACATTTGAATATCTAAAATCTATTGGTTAAAATATATATATAAATATTGAAGAAATTGGCTTTAAATTTAAAACTGCATATATAAGTACACCCCATTAACAAATCTATCTATTTAATTAATATTTTCTATAAGATGCTACTGTATACAATAATATAGTTGTACATATACTAGATTAAATAGTACCGAGCCAAATCTGGAGCTAATCTTTTAGCTTCAAAAGCAAAAACAAAATTTACGTTAACCGTCAAAAAACAAAGTACACTCAAATTTATGTTACAGAAAAATATTCAATACATTTTTTTAAAAGAGGAAAAAAACAAGAAAAACAAAAATATATAACATTAAGTTGAAATGTTGTAGGCGCAGTGGGTAGCACAATTGCCTCACACCAAGAAGGTCGCTGGTTCGAGCCTCGGCTGGGTCAATTGGCATTTCTGTGTGAAGTTTGCATGTTTTCCCCGTGTTCGCGTGGGTTTCCTTCGGATGCTCCGGTGTCCCCCACAAGTCCAAAGACATGCGGTATAGGTGAATTGGTTATGGTAATATTGACCGTAGTGTATGTGTGTGAATGAGTGTGTATGGATGTTTCCCAGTGATGGGTTGCAGCTGGAAGGGCATCCGCTGCGTAAAACATATGCTGGATTAGTTGGCGGTTCATTCCGCTGTGGCAACCCCAGATTAATAACTAAGCCGAAAAGAAAATGAATGAATGAATGAATTAAATGTTGTAGTTTGTAATTTATTTCTGCAATATTTCATTTGAATTTAAACATATTATCTTTCTATTTCTAAAGATGTTCGGTGACTAAAATATTATTTCAATAAATATGTCTGTTTTAATAATTGTTTTGTTTAAATGCACCAAAATATATGACCTATAATCTCTGAGAAATAAATAAAAATATTCATTTTCAAAATGGGGTGTACTCAATTATGCTGAGCACTGTATTACTCATCAAAAAATAACTTGATATGTTTACAGTAAGAAAGTTGCCAATTGTCTTTGTGGTGTACCTGATCTTTCCTTAATATTCTTAGCATTTACTTGATATAAATAAAAATCTATCATTATGACTCTTATGGTGTATTTTTGGATCACAAATACAGAGTTAAATAGTTTATCTTAATTTAATTGTTTAATATATAGATTTTTCAGGAAATAATTCCTTATAGAGTGGAGGAACTATGACGTCACCTTGTAGGCCAATCGGCTGCTAGCATAAAACTGGTTCCCTCGATAAAATCTCTATAGGATTATCCCATAGGCTTTTCGAAGATTGCAAATAAGCTCTGTGTTCAAACATTGTTCATTAAACTTACACGTTTTGTCCAGCCGGATAATCCTCACACGAAAATATGACTTTTAGCACTTTTGGATCTTAAATGCAAACGCAAGAACTGAAAAGCTAACATTAGGCTATAAACGGACTACAGCCTTCGGGGCGCTCGCTTGTGACGTCAGCACCACCCTGCTACAGACAACTCTTCAAGCTTATTTTTAGAAATATGCATATCCATGACAAAGATTTACTCTCTCGGTTTATTATATTATAATCCACTCTATATGTAATAAACAAATATATACGCAAAACCACTTAAACCTATGTACCTTTTGGATAGTTTTTACGGGGGAAATACATTTTGTTTTGCTTTACGGTTTTTGTAAAAGTTTTAAAACTGTATGTGTAAATGTGCCTACATGGTATTATCATAAGACATGTTTAAATAAGTGTATCGCTCGCGTGCATACAGCCCGCTTACCTTAGTAACAGACGACAGAAATGAGGAGGTGAGGTGTGAGGGACAAGTCTAATGTTATATGCCTGCAAGTTTCATCATGTACACAGAACAACATTCAATATTCTTTTTTGTCACCGAGTACAGCGAAAAGCAGCCCATACAGTCGCATATGCGATACAAGAAGGAGTGTAAATATTGCAGTTATGACAGAGTTAAATGTGTTCAGATGAAGAAAAAAACTACGAAAAATCAATTGATCACGTTAAAATGACAGTTAATATGTATGTATTTTTACACATTTATTCACACGTTTGCGTTACTGAGCGCAGGAAAGAGACAGGCTGCACTGGTTTGCAGTATGCCCATAATATCGTTTAATTAAAATAAAGGATCAGCAAATAAATCTGTCTTGGCTGTCTTTACAAGTGAAGTCATTATCTACACACAATGTGAATTCCCAATTAGAAAAATACTACAAACTATAAAAAAAACTACTCTTACTTTAATCACAGACAAATCCAAATGCCCAACACAAGCAAGCTGCGTTCCAGACCAGTTCAGCTCGATGACGTATAATGTCTCCGACACCGCCTGTAGTCCCGATTAGCACATTGATAGCAACCGTCTTTTTAAAGAAGCGAAACATTTAAAAAATCAGGAGTGTGATGTAACTGATGTGTTTTATGTCATAGAATAAAACGTGAAAGTATCTTGAGTTTGTGTTAGCCACGGACCTTATTTAAGCGATTTAACTGAAATCCCATTGAAAAAACCCATTGACTTTGGGACGAGGGAACCGGAACTGCTAAAATGCTAACTCGCTTCCGGGGTTTTGCATACAAATTGACGTCATAGTTTCCCCACTCTATTCCTCTTTAATTTCATTCATTCATTCATTCATTCATTCATTCATTCATTTTTCTTCAGCTTAGTCCCTTATTTATCAGTGGTCGCCACAGCGGAATGAACTGCCAACTATTCCAGTATATGTTTTCCGCAATGGATGCTCTACCAGCCGCAACCCAGTACTGGGAAACACCCAGACACTCTCACGTTGCACTCATACACTAAAGCCATGCACTCATACGCTCATGCACTCATACACTATGGCCAATTTTGTTTACCCAATTCACCTATAGCGCATGTCTTTGGACTGGGGAAAACGGGAGTACCCAGAGGAAACCCATGCGGACACAGGGAGAACATGCAAACTCCACACAGAAATGCCAACTGGCTCAGCCGGGACTCAAACCAGCGACCTTCTTGCTGTGAGGTGACAGTGCTAACCACTGAGCCAACGTGCCACCCCACTTTCATTTTAAAATTGTTATTTAATTTAAAACAACTGTGATTTTTGATTTTATTTGATTATTTGATCCTCAACATGATCCTCAAATATTTCTTGAACTCTTTCACATTTTAAAAAACCTCATGCGAATGCTATGGCATCAAATGTTAACCATATTTATATTATATTAAAATGTGCGTAGCCAACATGCACAGCTGAGACTCTGAAAAAAGTGTCAGTTTATTTATTTCTTTAGTTGTATTTTTTTGGCGACCACAGCAGTGCCACCCTGACAAATCCTTCCCTTGATTGTGATTCGCTCAGCACTTTCCTCTGAGCCTCAATTCTCCCAGATCCTCTTCTCAGTTGTTGTAGCCTCTGATTTCTGAGCCTCTTGAATGCCCTCCTGTGAGCAAATGGCTTCAAGTGTTTCTTCAAGTGCTTACCAGTAAGTCTGCAAAGTTGCTGTGAGAGACCTTGAGGGCTTTGTTTGGGGGCGAAATACTGCAAGCCGCTCTTCGACTTTTTGCCACTGTGGCGAACTGTATAATAAATTAGAAGCCTAATTGCGTGCCGTGTATCTCCAAATCAAGCATTACACCGGCAATTAATGGTATTAGAGCAAATGCACTCTTGTCAGATTCAATTTCAATGCCTCAGTAGGTTTTCTGCCCTAATGCGTTGGGTGTACAGGGTTTTGTCATTCGTAAAAGCGGCCCACAGATGTTCGCAGATAACTGCAATTACTACATTCATTATTTAATTGCTTGCTTTATGAGTGTTTTTTTTCTTTTTGACCTCACTAGCCCCTTAGAGTTTGAATCAAAACAAGACGGCTCACAGTTAGAAGCGTAGGGTTAAACATGTAGTACTTATGCTCTTGTAGTTCATTTAAATTGGTTTTATTATAGTTTTTACAGTTTAAGTTTTCTTTTATGTATAATGTTGGTGATTGAGCATGAAAAAGATAATTATGAAGTATTTAACTTTATTTATGGACTTAAAAAGACTGCTTTTTTTGAAAATAGGCTCATTTTCAACTCCACAAGAGTTAAGAGTAACAAGAGTAACGGCAGTGTTTTTGTTGTCAAGACCATAGCTATTTACGTTAGATATCGCCTAAGCTGTTGTTATCTATTGGAAGGAATGCGTCAATAGAGCCACCATTTTAGTACAGGGTAACGCTCCTTTGAAATGAATGTGAGACCAAGGTCTTGTGGAGGACTGGCCATCCAGAGCCCAAGATATATACATGTATATATGTTCGGGAGTTCTCTCGGTGGTCAGTAGGCAAATATTTTATTATATTTTTACATTGCTTCGTTGCTTCAAAAACTAGCCGTTACTTCACTTAGCCAGCAATAATGCAAACAAAAATAAGTTTCTGGCACCGCAACATCTTGTCATATTTCTTTTACATTGTTACACTAGCATAAGCCTAGAATTTAGTGCAAGTTGGTGCTACTTTGGTTAATGCGGTAAGTGACTATTATCATCAATAATGCAACTGGTTTAGCACAAAGTTTCGCAACATACAAAAATGTAAAAAACGAATTCTTAAATTTGAAATGTTCTGCCTTCATGCTTTGTTTTCTTTGTTGTGCTGTGTCCTGGGAGCACTGTACAAATATGGTGCCAGCATTGACGCATGCTCAGGGTTCGTATGCGATATATAGTGTATATATCTATGTGTCAAGACGACTACAGAGACTTTTGAAGATGGAGAAGAGACTAGTGGTTACTGTTTTGAGTTATCCGGAGCTGTATGACTTCACAAATCTTGAATATCACAATATTATTGAATATTAAAATTATATTATATCAACAGCAACACTCGCGCACAATAAGCAGCAGATTCAGTCGTTGCCTAGCAACATAAAAAGCACTTCTTTTTTTCTTGCCAACAAAAAAGGCATTGGGGTGCACCTAGCATTTTTGGAACGTAAAAAAGCACGTTCTGTGTGATCTGCCACTTAAGTTTTACCATTTTTACAGCAAGGGCACTTTTAGCTTAGCTTAGCATAAATCATTGAATTGGATTAGACCATTAGCATCTTGTTCAAAGAAAAAACAAGTTTTGATAGATTTCCTATTTAAAGCTTGACTCTTATGTAGTTAGATTGTGTATTAGGACAGATAGAAAATTTTGCTAATGGTCTAATCTGATTCAATGATTTATGCTAAGCTAAGCTAAAAGTGCTCCTGTCAGACCCAGAGATTGGCTGGATGGATTTTAAAAATGTATCTCATAAATTTCCTATTTGAAGCTTGACTCTTTTGTAGTTACATTGTGTACTAAGACAGATGAAAAATGAATTATGCTAATGGTCTAATCTGATTCAATCATTTAAGCTAAGCTAAAAATTCTCCCATCAGACCTGGAGATCGGCTGGATGGATACAAAAAACTGATCTGATTGTATCTCTTCTCTAAAGATTCACTGATTCAAATGATCCAGTCAGAGTTTAAAGTCTCTAGTTAACATTTTGCTGATTCAAAATTTCTGGTTACAAAATTTTAAATGATTCAGCCCAATGTGCATCTCCAGTTAACGAATTACTGCTTTAAATGATACAGATGGTGTAGGTCTCTAAATAATGTTTCACTCAAATCATCTGGTTGTAACGAATCTGCAATTTAACAAATCACTGATTCAGTTGATCCGGTCAGAATGAGTCTATACAGTAGTTAACAAATCACTGCTTCAAATGATCTGCTTGGAGCAAGTTTCCAATTGAACAAATCACTGATTTAAATGACCCGGTCAGAGCAAGTCTACCCTTAACAAGTCTGTGATTCAAATGTTCCAATTGGATCGAGTCTCCAGTTAGCATTTTACTCATGTAATCAATCACAAGTCTCCACTTAACGATTCATTGATTCTAATGATCAGGTCAGAGTGAGTCTCCAGTTGACAATTCACTTATTCATGTGATCTAATAAGAATTAGTCTCCAATTACCAATTCACTGTTTGATCCAGTCAGAGAGAGAGCTCTTGTTAAACTACTTCATATGTGAATATCTTTTTGAGACTTTTAAACTTCAGAGTTTTGAAAACACAAATAGACTCCAAAAATATAGCAAAATATATTATGTTCTTATGAGGAACATAAGCATGGCCTGTTTTTGGTTTTTGGTCTGTGCGTATCCAACATATCCTTGAACCAGGCCTTTTTCCTGTGGAGATGCTTGTTTACAGTACTTAAACAACAAAAAGCATACATTTTTTGTTGAACTTTCATGTTACCTGTCTCCAGGAAAAGTGCTTTAAATTGCCTAGCTAAACTCTTTATAGTTTGAATAAGTCAAGGTTATTTTGTCTTTGCTTCTCTCTCTTCAGGCAATGGCGCAGACAGGCTTTGGGCGACGGTACTTCAAAGCGTTTGTTAGTGGTTTCTTTGTTGCTGTCCCTGTGACAGTGACTGTTTTAGATCGTCTTGCATACGTGGCGCGTGTGGAAGGAGCCTCCATGCAGGTGAGATGTCCTTTATCAGCTTTGTCAGCTCTTCTTGGTAACATTGTCTGGGTTAGTCTAGTTTTGCAGACATTTAGCAAAGATGTGCATTTTTTTTCCTTATGAAACAACTTACAAGGTTATTGAAGATGGCTGTGGTGCAGTGGTTTTTGCATATTTTAGGCATATTGCACTTTGGCACTTGAATGGGTAAGGCAGGTTCAAATCATGCCTTTTTTAATCAATATTTTTCAGCTCTTTACTTCTTTAATATATTAATAGTGCAAATTGTACATTTTACGTTATTCATTCATTTTCTTTTCGGCTTAGTCCCTTTATTAATCTGGGGTCGCCAAAGCGGAATGAACCGCCAACTTATCCAGCATTTGTTTTACGCAGCGGATGCCCTTCCAGCCGCAACCCATCTTTGGGAAACATCCATGCACACTCATTCACACTCATACACTACGGACAATTTAGCCTTCCCAATTTACCTGTACCGCATGTTTTTGGCCTGTGGGGGAAGCACTACCTGCTGCGTCACTACGTTGCCCCCATTTTAAGTTATATATTATAGAAATATTATATAAGAATAAGGTCAGAATAAGGATATTGTTTAACCTGTAGTTACAGTTAGGTCCATAAATATTTGGACATCGACACAATTCTAAAATTTTTGACTCTATACACCAACACAATGGATTTGAAATGAAACAAACAAGATGTGATTTGAACTGCAGACTGTCAGCTTTAATTTGAAGGTATTACAACCAAATCCAACCAAATCAAAACACTACACCAGAGTGAATACAGAGAGTTCACCACAAGATGTAAACCATTGATGCGCCTTAAAAACAGGAAGGCCAGATTAAAGTTCTAAAAAAGCCTTCACAGTGCTGGAACAACATCTTATGGACAGTTGAGATCAAGATCAACTTGTACCAGAGTGATGGGAAGAGAAGAGTATGGAGAAGGAAAGGAACTGCTCATGATCCTAAGCAGTGAAGCATGGTGGTAGTAGTGGCATGGCGTGGACATGTAAGGCTGTCAATGGAGCTGGTTCTCTTGTATTTATTGATGATGTGACTGCTGACAAAAGCAGGGAGATGAATTCTGAAGTGTTTCAGGCAATATTTTCTGCTCATATTCAGCCAAGTGCTTCAGAACTCATTGGACGACGCTTCACAGAGCAGATGGAGAATGACTCAAAGCATACTGCAAAAGCAACCAAAGAGTTTTTGAAGGTAAAGAAGTGGAACGTTATGCAATCGTCAAGTCAATCACCTGACCTGAATCCGATTGAGCTTGCATTTCACTTGCTGAAGACAAAACTGAAGGGAAAATGCCCCAAGAACAAGCAGGAACTGAAGACAGTTGCTGTAGAGGCCTGGCAGAGCACCACCGGTAATGAAACCCAGCATCTGGTGATGTCTATGTATTCCAGACTTCAGGCCTAATTGACTGCAAAGGATTTGCAACCAAGTATTAAAAAGTGAAAGCAGTTAAAGCACATCTTGTTTGTTTCATTTCGAATCCATTGTGTTGGTGTATAGAGCCAAAAATTTTAGAATTGTGTCAATGTCCAAATATGTATGGACCTAATATCTTTTGCTGAACAGCAATGAAGCATTTTTTATTTTCACTAAAGGTATTTTTAAAAACTAAATAACTACCTTTTTACTGATAATATTTTTGCAGTAATGAAACTTAATAATTTTTATTTCAGTTGGATCAGTGTTACAGTTAATATTTGAAACTAAATAAAAAATTGTAACAACTCACCAATAACCTTTTAAATATATATATATATATATATATATATATATATATATATATATATTTAAATAATATATTTTTTTCTGTGTGTGTCATGTCACATTGTGATGCCTTGCCAACAAAATGGAAGACTGTAAATGCAGTATTAAAGGGGACCTATTATGCCCCTTTTTACAATATGTAAAATAATTTTCTGATGTCACTGTAGTGTGTATGTGAAGTTTCAGCTCAAGCTACCACACAAATAATGTTTTATAACTCTTTAAAACTTTAGTGACTGTTACTTTAAATTCAAATGAGATTGTGCTGTTTTCAAAAGAGGCCCAAGCTACAAACACCTATGCATCAGCATAGCAGCAGATTCAAAACAGGACTAACGTTATCTGTGTGAAAAACAGAAAATGTGAAAAGAAGAAGGCAGCCTATGGAGACTGAAGGGCTCATTTGTGCGTCTTAAAACTCCACATTTATTATCCTCTTCAGTGCTTCCTTTCACATACTGTAGACTTTTTTGTATCCACCCAATAGCCAAACATCCGCTGTCAATTAACTATTGGAAAATCTCCTCTCACCCTACATGTTTCCTACTTATCGTTGTGTGTGTGCTCAAGAACTGTCAATCTCACGTGGTCTGCAGAGACCCACAGAGATGTGGCTTTTTGGGACTTACAATTACGTTCGTTCGGGATTTCTAAATCTCCTCAAATATCTGGGATTCGGCCTTTGGTTTCGCTTTCTAATGCCTAGTTCACACTACAGGATTTTAAACATCGGCAGATCGCTGTGCCGTTCACACTACTTGACTTGATTTTGTGTCTTTTAATCACTGTGCTGTTCACACTACGCGACACTATGTAAATGATCCTCAAGAGGGGGGTCACACACTACATGATCTAACAACATGCTGTTCGCCAACTGTTCAGTCAAGCTACCAAACCACAGCCAATGAAATTTTGAGGGAGGAGTCGTTAGAAAAAGCTGAACACTATTTGTTGCTTGTGTGCTGATTACATCACTGACAGCGTTTCAAGCTTTCAAGGGAACATTTAAAAACATCATCAGTCAGCTGATGCATCAGCGGATCAATCACTCATATGCAAAGTTCAAGTGGAAAGATACACAGAGAGTTTTTAATTTTTGTAATTTTATAACTCTGAAATAAAACTAACATATCTATAACACTCTGACAGTTTCTAAATATTTGTGTATTTCTTTCTAACATTGTTTTTTTTTTAATTACAAAACAGTAAAGAACAGAGCATGTCTACCTTTAATTACCATATTGGACAAAACGACTGCATGCATGTCTGCTTCTTTTCGCTGGGACTTTATATATGCATGCATTTTTTTACCTAGCAACTTCCTGCTAAAATAAACAAAACTTTCTGATAGAAAAACAAAAATTTCATAAAACAGCATATTCTGTGCCGCGAAATAGCTCCTGTTTGAAAGTGAAAATGAAAGCGAGGCTCAGACCTTTGCATGTTCTAGTATCTTAGCTACATATTAATAGGCTGAATTACCAAAAAAGATAATATTTTTAGGGTAATGCTGTCATAAAATATGATGACAGACATTCAAAGCTTCATTTTAATATCGCAATAGAAGTTTTGAATGTAAATATGATGTGAGAAACGTCAGAATGACCATTATGGTAATTCTAATAGTTACAGAATTCTAGTTCCACTGTTAATATAGCCTATACTCTCGTGTCTGTGTTAACACAGAATGAAGCGAGTGCATCGATGCCCATTCTGGCCAATCACGGACGTTTCTGTTGAGATCCTGAACACACAGCCGTTCAGCTCATGCTGATATGCTCTCTCATTGGCTGCAGCTCGTCACTACATCTGACCACACGTGGAGTTGAGTCGACCAACTGCTGTGGAATATTCAGCATGCTAAATATTGGATTTCCGTCTGCGAGGTGTCGGCGACGCTTCAGCGAGCCTCTTTGACGCGTTGTTTAGTAGTTCACACATAAAGACCGCCGAGCGCCCGCAGATTTTTCCCCAATCACAGCCCGATCTGTCGGCGAGCTCGTTAACTTCCAAATCGGGCTCAAATCAGGCTTACAATCTTGTAGTGTGAACTAGGCATAAGCTGTTGTCATTTTTGTTTTAAACCTGATTTAATTTCGCTTGGCTTCGCAGCTGACATGGCGTGCACAGCAGCAATACCAAAAGAAACATTATATAATTAATTCTTTGATCTAAACTTTTCTATTTACTCAGAGAGAAAATTACATC
Organism: Danio kyathit; assembly: GCA_903798195.1. Classification (NCBI taxonomy): domain Eukaryota; kingdom Metazoa; phylum Chordata; class Actinopteri; order Cypriniformes; family Danionidae; genus Danio; species Danio kyathit. The sequence continues at coordinate 25,651,048 of LR812543.1, read as the reverse complement.
TAAACTGGCTGTACACCATTAGAAATGGTTAATTAACCCATCTGCCTTATTTAAATAATCTAGACTTTTTATTCTTGTAATTATTATACTTTTTAGATATTTTTATTCCAAAGATGTTTTTATTCCTTTGTCGTTTATTTTAATATATTACATATTTTATACACATGTAACATGCTTTGGCAATACTTTACAAAATGTCAGCAGGAAATTTTACTTGTCAGTGTGTGCACATGGCCCCTGAATAGAATAAAAGTAAAACAAATAGTGGATTTATTTTTTATTTCAACAGTCTTAAAAAAAAACACTTCAAAAGAAGCTTGAAAATAAACAGTGTATAGCAAAGAAATATTATTAAAAATCACTTTTTTCTCGCATGTAGGTAACCATGTGCCATCTGTAAAAGGTGTGTTTCAATTCGGATACCACTGCAAGTATATTTCAAACTTGTGGGAAGCACTGCTCTTAGTCGCTGACATTATCTTCAGCAGGTAAAAACTCTAATGGCAGACGGCTGCTTCTCACTTAGGGCTATAGTTTATGCTAATGAGGGAGAGATTGTCACTAATGGATGGGGCTTTCCCCCTTAGATGACATGTACAAAAGGAGAATGTCAATCCAAGTGTTTCTGTTTTTATCAACTGTGATTATAAAAAATAAAATTATTAAACTTTTATCATTAGAGGTTGGCTATATTCACACACTTTTGCCACACCTTATAAAAGTCTTTTTTACATAATAGGTCCCATTTAATGGGCTCAATTTTTGTCCTTATCTACTTATATATATCCTGGACTACTTTTTGTAAAATGTTAAGTAAAAATATTCCTTGGCAAAATGTATTCTGCTTGCATTAACTACTACAGTGATCCCAAAAAAATGAGTCCACAATGAGTGATGATGCAGAGAAAAATTGAGAATTGATAGACGGACACTTTGAATACAATTATGGAAATGTAATCAAATTTACCAAGCCTTGGACAATTTGTTTCAATAAACATATTTTGTTTACTTTCAAAAAAATTGTGAAATGACAATTTAGGAAACTTTCCACCCAATAAAGGTCACATTAAAATCATCATATTCACAGTGTTGCTTCAAATTTAGATTACTGTCAAAATAATTGCAAATATTATGATCTTTCCCTCAACAAACTCCTCTATTGAAACATTAATAGCCTTTCTCTAATTTTAGGACCTTGCATTAGTGCTTAATCAAATGAAAAATTCTAAACATTAAACTAATAGCGCTAAGACGGCAATGAAAGACACTTTTAATAATGAGAGAAAACCATCTGAATGCAGCAATGCTTATTACCCCACCAAACACAAGTAATGGCTCATTATCTACCTAATGAACGCTAACTAACCAAAACGCTGCTGTTGTTTTTTCTTCCATAGTCCAGTTTTCTATCTCGCTTCATACTGTTATGTTTCTGCTAATGGCTTTTCTCAGTCCGTCCACGGCCTTTGAATCCAAATAAGTCACTCTTACGAACAATACTGGAAGCTGACACCAATACCCAATGAGAAGATGTGCGTGAATTAAAAAGATAGAGCGCCCAGCTGTGACAGATAAATTCTCCAGGCGCGAACATTCCGTCGGGGTATTTATTTTAGAAGGACAGATAAGAGATATTTCTGTCAATTATCCCAGCAAGCGTGAAATGGCTCATCGAGATCTCTCTTAATGATTCATTGGAGGCCTGTGTGTCGACTCGCATGCTTGAGAAAGTTTGTCATGCTAAAACTGTTTGATACACCTCCACAAAAGAGTTAAGAGAAAACAAATAGTCTGCGGGAGAAAAAAAATGAAGTTAACATGTAGATGTTATTTTTATCCTCAGGATGTCGTCAATCAAAAGGCTGAGAGAACAGAGCGATTCTTTTCCTGAACTTGCTGAAAGCAAAGTTGCTTCCGCTGAGTTTATTCTTAGCATTGGACTCAGTAGTTTAGGAAGTTTGTGCGGAGGATTAAAGCAATAAATCACAGAGCTAAAAGAAGAAGAGTTGATCAAACTTAAAAGTTTCTAATCTGTCACAGCTTTGCTAAACTAGAGCTACAAACATTGCAGGATTGCATTGTTTTCTGGCACAGTCTGTGATATTGGAGCTTCAAAATATTAGTGATGCTGCTGTATTTTTGAAATGGCAGAATTGTAAATGCGTTAAACTGTAAATCAGGTTGTATATGCAGATGTTAAGCTAATTAAGTGTTTATTGTTTAATGTTTATTTGTACATAAATCATACAAGATAGTCTTTTTCTGAGTGATGTGTGTATATGTTATTGAATGTTTCTGACAGACATACGCTAACCAGCCACTTTATTAGGTACACCTTACTAGTACCGGGTTGGACCATTTTTGCCTTCAGAACTGCCTTAATCTTTCATGGCATAGATTCAACAAGATACTGGAAACATTACTCAGAAATTGTGGTCCATATTGACATGATAGCATCATGCAGTTGCTGCAGATTTGTCAGCTGCACATCCATGATGTGAATCTCCTGTTCCACCACATCCCAAAGGTGCTCTATTGGATTGAGATCTGGTGACTGTGGAGGCCATTTGAGTTCAGTGAACTCATTGTCATGTTCAAGAAACCAGTCTGAGATGATTTGCGCTTTATGACATGGCGCGTTATCCTGCTGGAACACTTTGGCAATGAGGGATGGACATGGTCAGCAACAATACTCAGGTAGGCATGGCGTTGACATGATGCTCAATTGGTACTAATAGGCCCGAAGTGTGCCAAGAAAATATCCCCCAATTTTCTATTGTCCAGTTTTGTTGAGCCTTTGTGATTTGTGGCCTCAGTTTCCTGTTCTTAGCTGACAGGAGTGGCACCCGGTGTGGTCTCCTGCTGCTGTAGCCCATCTGCCTCAAGGTTGGACGTGTTGTGTGTTTAGAGATGCTCTTCTGCATACCTCAGTTGTAACAAGTGGTTATTTGAGTTACTGTTGCCTTTCTTCAGCTGGAACCAGTCTGGCCATTCTCCTCTGACCTCTGCATCAACAAGGCATTTGCGCCCACAGAACTGCCGCTCACTGGATATTTTCTCTTTTTCAGACCATTCTCTGTAAACCCTAGAGATGGTTGTGCGTGAAAATCCCAGTAGATCAGCAGTTTCTAAAATACTCAGACCAGCCTGTCTGGCACCAACAACCATGCCACATTCAAAGTCACCTTTCTTCCCCATTCTGATGCTTGGTTTGATCTGCAGCAGATTATCTTGACCATGTCTACAGGCCTAAATGCACTGAGTTGCTGCCATGTGATTGGCTGATTAGAAATTTGCGTTAAAAAAACTGTTGGACAGGTGTACCTAATAAAGTGGCCAGTGAGTGTATCTGATTCAGTTTATTTCGCATTGAGTGTTCAGTTCATGTAGAGAGAAAAAAACGGATAATTTTTTTGAAACATCGTATCTTTATGATAATTCCATTTGTCAGTTGAGCATCAGGGTTCACATCAGGGTACAGTGAAGGCTATTCAGCTGTGTGAAGGCTATTACATATCTACCGTGTGCACTCAATGCAGAAATATCATTTGGCCTTACATTTTAGCTTGTCGTTAATTAAAGGTGCCATATACTGCATTGATTTAATAAGTTAAATTGTTCTCTGATATCTACATAGTAGGTTTATTGCTTCGGTAAGTTCAAAAAGTATTCAGAAATGGTTTTATAAGCTAATTTATTACTCCATAAAATACTCATAGAATCAGAAGGTCCATGATTGACTATATATGGTTTGTGTCGTGAATTTTAATGAGCTGGCAACCCAGTGGCGCAGTAGGTAGTGCTGTTGCCTCACAGCAAGAACGTCGCTGGGTCGTAGGTTCGAACCTCGGCTGGGCTGGGTCAGTTGGCGTTTCTGTGTGGAGTTTGCATGTTCTCCCTGGGTTCGCGTGGGTTTCCTCCGGGTGCTCCGGTTTCCCCCACAGTCCAAAGACATGCAGTACAGGTGAATTGGGTAAGCTAAATTGTCCATAGTGTATGAGTGTGAATGTGTGTGTGGAAGTTCCCAGAGATGGGTTGCGGCTGGAAGGGCATCCGCTGCGTAAAATCGTGCTGGATAAGTTGGCGGTTCATTCCGCTGTGGCGACCCCGCAAGGGACAAAGCCGACAAGAAAATGAATGAATGAATGAATGAATTTTAATGAGCTTTGCTCTGACGTGCCACTCTTACAGACACACACACACACACACACACGCACACGCACACACACACACACACACACACACACACACAAAGAGAGAGAGCATGATGTACACTTAACACAGACAAATATAAACCCAATTGGAGTAACATTAACCTATTTTGCTCACTGGATCTGTTGTGGATAAATGCTAAATCATAATTAAATTAGTCAAAGGAGAGTGATAGAGTGGTGTCACGTTGTATTTTGAAGCTACAGTCAAAGAAAACCCAGACAGGAATTATTATCAACCTCTGCATGAGCTGGGTGATTTGACATGCTTCAGCAGTCTGTTTGTTGAAACATACTCATCAAATTTCACAATAAACACAACAAATTAACAAAAGATGCAATTAAACATACCTAATGCCTCTTCGGAGTGGACATGAATACATGTAGAATATGTAAATCTAGCATTTTGTGTCCTAAGACGAGTTTAAACATGCCTCGTGCTGTCATTGTGTAACACACAGTAAACAATTTAGGGCTTGCATTTTCAAAATAAAAATCCAACATAGATAGTAATTGAAATATACGCTTCAAATAACTAAGCAGGGCTCGTAATGAACCTTTTTGCTTGGTAGCACTGGTGCTCCTAACTTTAAAAATTTAGGCGCACCAGTCAAAATTTAGTTGCACCCACCAATTATGAGCACCGTTGCAAGTTTTATATAAACAGATTTATTGCATTTGAAATCAAAAAAAAAAAAATGCTTGCTTGAGGAAAATATGTCTCAACAAAATCCTGTTATCACCAGAAAATACATTTCTATAACATAATTGAGTGACCAAAAGATACGCGGATGGACCGCTCACCGGCCCTGCACGCACTACTTGACATGAATGAATCTGTTAACGATAACTGTGCTGTATACTTTTGTATACGTCATTTTAATAGCAATATCGGTCTTTTCATGAGCTGCAATATTAGTTTAATTTTAGTCAATGCAAGCCCTTTTGCGATGGTGTACGTGGTTTTAACTTTTACTTATAGCTGCACGGCTGACAGCATCTGGCGATTAAATGAAGGATTAAACAGAACATCTCGTGCTTAAAATGTGTAGATGTAGCAAACAGTTCCCTGAAAATTCCGTCCCACAGACTTTACAGTGAATGCTTTAGTTATTTTCATAGCGGACTTGAAGCCAATAGAAGTCTATTATCCACTCTTCAACAAATGTAGATTGAGGATTAACATTCACCACGATCAGTAATCAGATGTGCCATTATTTGTTGCTTTAGGTGGTTTCTAAAACAAAATCTGACCGCGTTGTTGTCATTGTCATCTTCACCGCTTTACATTTTCGCGGTTGTGGCTCTCCTGTCATCTGAAGGCAGAAGGCGTTGACTGAGTGATTGACAGCTGATTTTAACCAATCCATTCGCGATCAGTTCTAGCACAGTGGGCAAATAAAAAGAGTGGGAAGGCGGGGCAAGCATTGCAGGCTTTGTTTACTGCAGCAAGTTGACATGGCAACAGTTTTAAACTGTTCCTGAGTGCTGCGTTTCAAGTGCAAAGATGCATTCTGTGTAAATGTGTCCTAAATCCGCGCATGCGGTGAACATTTTGCAGTGAAAACCGATCGCATGCAACAATTTTATGCACTCGCACAAATGCTCTCAAATATATTTTGAGGTTGCATAGATAAAATTTTGGGCGCAAATGCGACCAAAACGGTCGCAATTTCGAACCCTGCTAAGTAAGGAAAATTATCACTGTTGTGACACTAGAAAATGTTTGGCTTATTAAACACAGCCTGAGGCGTGCATATTAATGCTCTCAGAACTTTTTTTATGATCTCAGAGCTGCATATGAGTCATGTTCTCTTGATGACATGGCTGCGCATCAGGCCCGGATGAATGACCTAAAGTAGGCTTACGTGCAAATGTGGAAGCCATGGCCCGTGAGTCTTGTCACAGTTTGTTTTGTCCTCTGATTGGCCCATGTCCACCAGGGTTTTAGACTCATGGAATTTACATGAGAATGAGGAAACATTCATTCATGCATTCATTTTCTTTTTGGCTTAGTCCCTTTATTAATCTAGGGTTGCCACAGCGGAATGAACCGCCAACTTATCCAGCATATGTTTCACGCAGCACATGGCCTTCCAGCTGCAACCCATCACTGGGAAACACTATACACACTCATTCACACACATACACTACGGACAATTTTAGTTTACCTAATTCTCCTATACCATGTTTTTAGACTTGTGGGGGACACCGGAGCACCCGGAGGAAACACGGGGAGAACATGCAAACTCCACACAGAAATGCCAACTGGCCCAGCCAGGGCTCTAACCAGCGACCTTCTTGCTGTGAGGCGATTGTGCTACTCACTGCGCCACCGTGCTGCCCCTCATTTCCATATCCTGATCTTTTATTTCTCAATTATGCCTTAGTATACCCATATTTCCATTATAGTGCACCTTTAATAAGCATATGTCTTATTTCAAAGTGAAAGCGAAGGTTTCTGCACTCTCTTTACTAGTAATTGAAAAGGTGATAGTAATTGTTAATAATAATAATTCTTAATAATTAAGAAATGTACAATATGTAGCACAAATTAAAATAGGAGTGAATGCCAAATCAAAGTAGTTAACAATAAAAAAATTGTTTAAGGCTCGTGTTTACTGATTATTTTACTCACTCTTATCACCTATGTTGTTCCAGACGTTTTTCGCCATTCCTACCCAAGTGATTATCTCTGGAAGTTAGCGGAGTGAACTTGCTAAACTAATCCATGATCTTTTTTGAGTTAGATGCTAATGGTCTAATCAGATTCAAATATTTATGCTAAGCTAAGCTAAAAGTGTTCCTGCCAGACCCGGGGATCAGCTGAGTGGATTTAAAAATTGTGAAGCTCACTTTAGAGAAACTCTACGATTTTTTTTTTTTTTTTTAAAGTGATGTGTTCCTTTAAAATGCTGCAATGTCATTTTTAAAAGCTAAATCTGTTTATTATTAAAGCATTTGTAAATAGTGCAGTTAAAATGGAGAGAAATTGAAATAATTGCATTGCAAGTTAATCAACTTACGATGTAGTTATTCCCATTTCTCTCCATTTAGCTGCACTCTGTACTAATCTGGCTCTGTTTTATTTGTTTGTTTGTAATCCTAGATTTTTTTTGTAAGGTGCTACAGTGCTTTTAATAATAATAATAAAAAAAAAAACGATAAATATCATGTGGTTCTTTTCCCAGCCGTCCTTAAACCCAGATGGAGAGTCTTCACCTGATGTTGTTCTGCTCAACCGCTGGAGTGTGAGGAACTACCACGTGCAGCGAGGCGACATTGTGTCAGTTCTGTGAGTAGCTACATTTTAAGCCATCCTAAACTGGTATGACCTGCTGTGTGAGATTTCACTGTCATGAATACCCAGTGCAGCGCTGTTGAAACTGTACAAACCAAGTGATGGGAAAAAGTGTCTGTTGCTTGTCAGTCCTGGTTAGACCAATCTTTTTTTTGGATTTTATTGCATTGTGCATGGTATGATAATATTAAAGACGTTATATGGCGCAGTTTGGGATACATAGTATACCAGATAAATGTGAAGAATGTAGTATCTGCTCTACTATAGTGTCAAATAACAGAATTATAGCAATAAAGTATATGTAAGGGATAATAATTTACATCTTGGCGGTTCTTGGTCTCATCAGCAGTTATACAAGACTGAAGGTCTTTATTCTGCAAAAACAACACCTTATGAACATTATACTGCTTATTACACAGCGTCTTGCCACAAAAGGAAAGAATTAGGCACAAGATGTTGATTTGAGCTGTAATAGATTACCAACTATTTAATAAAACTTACTGTAAAAATGAAAGAAAATGGATAAATGGAACAAACACAAACTTATTGTGAATGTATTATTCAGTCTCAAGATGGTGACAAACAGTCAAGAAAAGTGACATGACAGGCAAACACATAATATAGATGTGATCGTATTCCCTGATGGTCATGTGATGATTTAAAGTACCGAAACGAGCTTGTGTAATTAGTTTCAGCAGTTATTATCTGGGAATAACACACCTTGAAATGTCATGATTGACCAATCAGAATCAAGTATTCCAGTGAGCCATGTAATCATTTCAAATACCCTCTGCAAACACATCTTATACTCACCACTCCATGAGATCATATATTAGGGATGTTAATGATTAATGGATAATTAATTCATTGTTATTAATTACTTAATTACAGGTATTAATACAGGCGCTGACTGTAATTTTGCAATCACTTAAAAACATAGAGTTTATCTACTGTAACTTTAAAAACACTTTTAATATAGCATAAATATAGTAGCAAACCTCAGAATTAATATATGTTAATATATTAATAATGTTAATAATACTGTACATTATAATGTTTAATTGCCAAAATTATTTTTAAGTAGTTTAGTTTTAGTGTTTTTACTTATTTAGACTTTCAAGTAAATTTTTTAAATAAATAGAAATACCATCATGCATATACAGTTAGGTCCATAAATATATTTGTACATCGACAGAATTCTAACATTTTTGGCTCTATACACCAACACAATGGATCTGAAATTAAACGAACAAGATGTGCTTTAACTGCAGACTGTCAGCTTTAATTTGAGGGTATTTACAACCAAATCAGGTGAACGGTGTTTGCATATGTGCCTCCCACTTGTTAAGGGACCAAAAGTAAAAGTTTATGGAACTAACTGTAATCTTGTAATAATTAATTGTATTTTAAATACTTCTACTACTACTGATAATAATAATATTGGTCATTTATTAGTTTATCATAAATATAGAGCATGACATTAGATTTATTGTCCTATTTTCTTCTCAAATCTCTCCAAGTCATCTTTTGGTGAGGTGTTGAAATCTTTCAAAATGGCCTAAAAAGTCAGTCTATTACCCTGTAATTTGGCAGATGTTTTTTTTAACCAGAACATCATGTTGATCAGTTGAGCCTTAGACCTCTTCTGCTCCATGGTTGACATCCCGAGTCCTCGCGTCCACTCAAATTTCCAAATCCTTGACGAAAAATAGCATGTTCGTTCAGAAAATTGCCACTGAGATGTTCTCCATCCCAATAAAGACATCTGTAGCACTCCAAATTGCTAATTGGAGCATTTTGGTCCCTCTCCAGTCTGACACAGATCTCCTTGACCTTAAACCCAGCTGTTGTGAGAGCTCTAACTCAAGGGGAATCCTCTTCAGTATAATGAGCCCAATCTGTTTTAAGGGTTACTGTCATCGCAAGTAATTGGCACGGACGCAATCATCTGATATACTTTAATGCGGTGCTCAACACCAAGAACCTTTTGACACAGGCCCGGCAGAAGCTATCATCTATATTCTAGTTAGGTAACTCCTCTTCTCTTTTATGCATGGTCTGTGTTTTGAAGCACCAGGGTTTGGAGGGAGAAAGCATTCATTTCGGCCAACTTGGTGATCAAACGTTCACCCTGCTGTGTTTTTGGCTTTTATATGTTTGATAGGCCACCAGATGGGTTTAACGCTTTTGGCTGTTCAGAGGAGGTTTTGATGAATCTGAGGGATTTGTGTATGATTATAATGCGACCACAGGATGTTTATCACATTTAAAGCATTACTCTGTTGGGCTGCATCCTAATCAGAGAGAAACGCTGAATTAAAGTGGTAGTTCTCCTAAAAATAATGTGCTCATTTGCACACCATCCTAAATGTAAAGATTTTTTTGTAGAGTCAAGTTTTTAAGCTGAAACTGTTGGTGATTCATATAATGCAAATTCCATCATGAAAACTCTTGGGGCCCTATCATACACCCGGTGCAATGCAGAGACAGGAGTGACGCAAGTATTTTTTGCTAGTTTTAGCCCAGTGCAGGAATCATTTTCACCTCCTGTACCATTTTGTTTAAATAGCAAATACATTTGTGTCCATTTGTGCAGCCATAGGCATGCTGGTCTGAAAAGTAGGTGTGTTAAGGTGCATTGTTGATGCATTAGTATTTTAAGGCAACTAAAGTACACAAAGCCATTAAGGACTAAAACCTGGTCTAAAGTCAATGGCGCAGGTTTCACCATTCCTCATACATGAACAGATTCATTTCCTTGCAAGTGCAGCATTCAGTATTTCTGCTTACAAAGTCTGCCATGTACATAGTGAATGCGCCATGGAGCAACTGCAACTCCTAAAGGGAATAAAGATGAGACTTTGATTGGTTTAATCCATGTTGTGCCCAAAACACACACACAACTCATTAAGAGAATAAGGTCCACCGTTTTAGACCAGGTGCACCGACCATTTTTCCCCTACTTAAAATAACAAAAGTGGATCTGCGCCATGCGCTAGATCAGGCTTATAGATTGTTAAAATGTGCCCTTGGAAAGATATGGTTATGGGCTATATTCACAGCTAGTGTTTTTTAGCCAATGAAAAACTTCCGGTGAAAGCTTAATGTGACTATTTTCAACTTCATAAGGTTCCTTTTATAGCATCGATGTTGTAATGTAATTACAATACATTCAGTTAAATAGACTTAAGCGTTCATTTAGTTCTTAAAAAGTAAAACAAGATGAAAGACCTGGTAAATGCCATTGAAAATACTCGTAAAATAAAATAATAAATAAACTAAAATAAACTGTGATATTTTAAAGACATGGCGGGGGAAAATAGAATTTAATGCAGTGCTTCTTGACTGGTCTAAGACTCACTTTAAATTGTATATCTATCAGGCAATGAAAATTGTTGATTTTTAAAGGAATCAGACTTTAAACGTGGCAATTTTATAATGGAAAGACAGTTTACCGGAAGCCTTAAGGCTGGCTGGCTGAAATAAAAATTCCATGTGCATATACCCCATTAGTATGGTAATCAATTGGTGCAGAGAACGTCTGAGAATATAACACGGTTGCTGTAAACATAACATACATGTAACCCTTGTAGCAGATCTATAAACAAATGGAGGAGGGTATAAAAAAAAAAAACGCTTCAGATTGCTAATGAAAATGACACTGAGGTATTTAAATTTAAAAGCTCATTGCCGCTGAGGTTGATGATTTTGGTCAGAAGCAGATTGGATGAATCCTGTCAGCCTGAGCGGCCAGCTATATGAATAGTTTTATAATAAATTTGGTATTTAATGGCTACCTGCACTTTGAGAGTAAGAAAAAATTGTAACTTTATTTCTAGTTATGGCGAATGCATATGTGCAAACTGACCAAGCACACGTTTTTGTTTACAAATGAAGCATTAACAACAAAAAAGGTGCGTGTCCACCCACCAAAGCATTTTTTTCTGAGCCGAGCATACTGTTTTTTAGGTGTCCATTTTTATGACAAGCACTGCTCAGAATTTTTTTACAAGCTCCAACAGTTGAAAAAGTGCCCACATTGCTGGCATTTTCAGCTGCGCCAAAACCCTTCAGTGGACATACACCCTAACTTGTGCTTAATGTTATCCTGTAAATAATAATCAGTTTCTTGCACAGATCAACCAGTTTATTTCACAAGACCTTAATGTATCATCAGAAGCCATTATATATATATATATATATATATATATATATATATATATATATATATATATATATATATATTATATTATATTATATATTTGTTTTGCCTGTATGTTTTGATTGTTGTTGTTTTTTTACTTCTGAAGTACTGTTAGTCATTGATTCACATTTTACGAATCACCAATGACTACACAGTTTCAAATTCTCTATAAATGTTCTAGTGAAGAAAAAGTAAGTTACATCTTGGATGATTAAATGAACAGCAAATGTTCATTTTACTGTGAACTATCCTTAATGAAGCAAAAACCTTCATATAATTTACTAAATTAGTATATTTATAAAGGACAATAATTAAATAATAAATGGCAGAAAACGGCCAAACTACTTGCTCTACAATGTGAAGTGTGTTCATGACTATACACAAAAAGTAGAATAATATAATAAGAAAATATCAGTTTGCAACATGATATCAACAGAAACCTCAGTTTGCAGCTATTTTTAACGTATAAAAAACAATGGAAGTGAATGTGACCAGAATTCTCGAGCCAAAAAGATTCCATTGGCTGCACTGACCACTCGTACGTGAAGAATAAGGTCAATATAAAAGTATATTTATGAAACTTTTTTTCTGTAGGACTTCCGGATGAACCAAAAATAATGACAGTTTTCAAAAAGACTTTCCTAACATTTCTTATATCTGCCACTGGTCAAACAAACTGACAGCTCCACCCCCCTAGCTCACATCATTGGCTGAGCCACTGTTGCTATGTCAGGCTGATTGAAATTCTCAAATAAACTAAAATGTTTTCTAAACTTCAAGGGATATCTGCGTTTTAATGGTTTAGATAGTTTGTGTCGAAATCTGGAATAAGAAAATGCTTTTACTTGTCTTTTTCTTTTTTTAATAAATAGAAGAAGTATTGATTTTAAAGCAGTATAGTGTTTGTTTAGTTTTGTGTAAATCCCTGCATTGAGAACAGCATTGTGAGTATGGTAGGCAGATTCACTCTATCATTACCCAAAGATGGCACTCTTCCCCTGCTGGGAATTCACTGCACTGGGAACATCATGTTCATCCTTTGCTGAATTATTCTGAGAGGAAAAGCTAGCTCTACATGGTAATAACCCTGACTTTGATTGTTTTAGCCGTTTTCAAGGCCCATATAACATCATGGTTTTATATGCTATGTAATGGGGTGTGATGTGCTGACAAGGAAAATGTTAATATTCTAAATGAGCTAACTAGGTGAGCTTAAAACACAATTATGGAGCTATCTATCTTTTATAAATATTTATATTTTTTTTTTTTTTACAATTATGCGTTTGATGTCTGCTTTTATTAAAAGCATCAAAGATATATTTCACCAAAAACTGAAAATTCTGACTCGCTATCATGTTGTTCCAAACCTGTAAGACTTTTGCTTAGAAATAATACAATGCTTCCGGAAAGGGTTGTATTCATACCAAAGAAAAAAAAATAAAAAAATAATAATAAAAAATAATGTCTTCATTTGTGTTCCAAGAAGCTAAAAGTTTTATGGGTTTGAAAAAACATTACATTATATCACACTCAAGGCACACATTTTATCAATTTCTGCTCTCTCTGAGAATCGAACCCATAACCTTGTTCTAAAATGTTTCTAATACAAAAGATGCTAATACAAAAAGAAAGTGTAAAACATGTAATATAATGTAATGTGTATTTATATAGCGCATTTATTGTGTATGGCTATACACCCAAAGCGCTTCACAATCATGGGGGGGGGGGGGGGGGGGGGGGGGTCTCTCCACACCACCACCAGTGTGCAGCATCCACTTGGATGATGCGGCGGCAGCCACAGGACAACGGCGCCAGTGCGCTCACCACACACTAGCTATTGGTGGAGTGAAGAGACAGTGATAGAGCCAATTTGGTGGATGGGGATGATTGGGAGGCCATGATGGGTAAGTGCCAATTGAGGGACTTTGGCCAGGAGACCGGGGTTACACCCCTACTCTTTACGAGAGGTGCCATGGGATTTTTAATGACCATAGAGATTCAGGACCTCGGTTTAACGTCTCATCCGAAAGACGGCGCCCACTGACAGTGTAGTGTCCCCTTCACTTTTACTGGGGCATAAGGACTCACACAGACCACAGGTTGAGCGCCCCCTGCTGGCCTCTCTAACACCACTTCCAACAGCAACCTAGTTTTCCCAAGTGGTCTCCCATCCAGCTACTGACCAGGCTCAGCCCTGCTTAGCTTCAGTGAGTAACCGGTCTTGGGCTGCAGGGTGATATACCTGTGGCCATATAAAAAAATAAAAAAATGTATTTAATTTATTTGTGTATTTATTTATTTATTTATTTATTTGTGTATTTATTTATATTTTATTTTACTTTATTATTTTATTTATTTTATTTTTTTGTATTTATTTTATTTTTTTTTATTTTTTTTTTATTTGTATTTAATTTAATTAATTTAATTTTTTTAATTTAATTAAATTAATTTTATTTATGTTTTATTAATTTAATTTAATTTAATTTCATTTCATTTCATTTCATTTGAGATTTGAACCCTTGACCTTTGTTGCTAGCATGGTGATATGCTGTTTGATCCACAGAAAGGCTTATTTCAATATACTTTTATGTCAGAATATTTATTTTTTTCTTGGGATCTGTACCCACAACCAATGCTTTAATAGTGTGATGATCTACCAAGTAAACAACAGGAAGGCTACTTTCATGTTAACAAATCCAACAATTCTTTGATTTGAAAACAAAATTATAAAATTATATCAAACATTTATAAAGTTTTTTGTTATTTAATGGCAGTTCATCAGTTCTTGCTGTACTTGAGGTTTGAACCCATGACCTTTCCTTTTCAAAAATTCTAGTATTTTATAACGTCATTGTTGACTGACTCTATAATATACTATTGTACATTAACATAGTTTATTTTTATGGCATTTTGTCAATTGTGGTTTCCATGGCCTACAAATGTATGACCTTGCCATTGCTATTATGCTTATTTCATTGCTTTTATTTATTTTATACAATATATTTGTTCTTTGATTTTGACGAATTGTCATTGTATATCATGTGCCGTGGCTTGAATCTCACAAAAAACAAAGGAATGATTGATGTTTTTCTATTAGTTATATAAAATAGCACAAATCAATCCCAGCTTTCAGATTTCTGTAGAATCCGAGTGTTTTTATGCGGCTGCACGAGTTTTGTTTCCCTGCCTGTTTGGATCAAATGTAGATCTAATTGGGACTCATTTCAAGCGTTGTCTAAGGAAATCTCTGAGCCCACAGAGTAATATCTTATTTAGAGAACATTCCTCATCTTCAGACAGCAGTCAATAGGGAATAACATCTGTCAGGGTGTTTTATGCACACAGAAAGCGTTTTGTCATGCTTTCGGTGTAAACAGGGACAAAGTTGACGATTTAACGAATTGCCATTTGTACGTTAACACTTCCTAAGAGCAACCAGAAAAATACTGTTTCCACAGCAGGTTGCTGTTTATTTTAAGTCAAAAGGCAGGCTTAAGACGAAACAGTGCACAGATTTTTATAGTGCTGAAACATTTCCAAACATTTTACAAATAATCACAGGTTCCGAAAAGAAAGTGTAGACCATATAAATAGTTGTTCTGACTAGAACAACTGTTGTGACTAGCGCACAAAGAGAAGGGACATTTTCATTAATTCACAGCATTTCTTTTTCTTTTTCTGAGGCACTTTGAAGTGTGCTGGGCAGAAAATGGAATCTGGATTGGGCTGAATGTAATTAGCCTTGTACTGTACGTGGAAACCAGTTCACTTCAGGTGTCCTCAGAGAGGTTTTGTGGAGCCCAACACTCATTCGCAGTGTTCTGTTTTCATCTCAGGGTGAACCAAAGCAGCTGAGGTGTTTTTAGGACCAGCGTGTTTCTGCTTTTATAGGCAACCTGCTTGTTTTTTTAATGTTGGGGCAAGCCAGGAAGCCTTGATAGGGACGACCTTATTGTTATATAAGGGTGCTAAAGGAAAGTCAGGGTTTGAGGGTTCCTTGAGTCACCAGAAATTATTAATATTATTTACCCAAAGAACTTCAGAAAAATATGTGGTGTTAAAAATGTATTCATTTTGGCATAAGCTACAAAAAAGTTTTACTTTAAAGGGTATTATAAGAAAATACCTTTTTTGTGTATTACTTAATTGTGCATAATTGTTCAGTGTAAACAATTGTTTCAAACTAATTAAAAGGCGAAGGGATACAATTAGTAAACATTAATGTAATAACTAGGATCAACAATGAGAAATGGCAACATTTATTACTGTTATTTAA
The DNA here is from genome assembly GCA_903798195.1 of Danio kyathit. NCBI lineage: Eukaryota > Metazoa > Chordata > Actinopteri > Cypriniformes > Danionidae > Danio > Danio kyathit. The sequence continues at coordinate 25,635,056 of LR812543.1, read as the reverse complement.
AAACTCTGAGAGTTTGCTTTTGGGTAACATGGTGGCTCAGTTGTAGGCACTGTCGCCTCACAGCAAGAAGGTCGCTGGTTCGAGTCCCAGCTGAGGCAGTTGCCATTTCTGTGTGGAGTTTGCATGTTCTCCTCGTGTTGGCGTGGGTTTCCTCTGGGTGCTCCAGTTTTCCCCACAGTCCAAAGACATGCGCTATAGGTGAATAAGCTAAATTGGCTGTAGTGTATGAGTGCATGTGTGAATGAGTGTGTATGGGTGTTTCCCAGTACTGGGTTGCGGCTGGAAGGGCATCTGCTGTGTAAAACATATATCAGAATAGCTGGTGGTTCCTTCCGCTGTGGCGACCTCTGAAATAGAGCCGAAGGAAAATGAATGAATAAATGAGTTTGCTTGGCTTGTTAAAAAAACCATAAATTCGATTTTTTTTTTTTTCTGGTGCATTCATAACATGCATTCTTTTATTGTTTGTTTTTGTATTTAATTTATCTTGTTTTAGTTTGCTTGCCTTTAAAAAAACATGTTTTAATTTTATTTTGACAGTTTTTTTTTATTTTCATTTGAATTCTAAATGGTTTTTATTCTATTTTGACAGAAGTCTAAATCTAAATAGTTTGTTTTAATTGGTTAAATTTTTTATGTTGCTGTGGAGGCCGTCAGAAGTCTAAATGATCCAAAGGTTTTTTACGCTTTAAAAGATATGGCATACCAATGGTAGTCAAAAGGCGTTTAAGAGCCAAAACAAACTCCCCCAAAACGTTAACTTTTGTGAGCTGTTTCAAACTGCTGAAACAAATTCAAAACAAACTTAATTGTGATCAGATTTAGTTTGAATTGACCTAATTTCAAGTTTATCGGGGCTGTGTTTACACATTTTTGTTATGGTTACGCCTGGTGTCCACACTATTTAGACATCTTTGACCTGCAAAAATAGAGTGTTTTAAAACACTGAAGATCCCGTTTTTGTTTGGAAGTGCTGGAGTTTCCTTTTGGTGTATATGGACTGAAAAACAAACTTTGGAAAAATGTGGCTCTACAACTGGTCTTGACTTTGAAATAGAGCCGAAGGAAAATGAATGAATTTTCTTGGCTTATTAAAAAAACATTAATTAGATTTTTTTTTCCTTGTGCAATCATAACATGCACTATTTTATTGTTTGTTTTTATTTAGTTTATCTTATTTTAGTTTGCTTGCCTTCAAAAAAAAAATGTTTATTTTCATTTTAATTCTTAATGGTTTTTATTCTATTTTGACAGAAGGCTAAATCTAAATAGTTTGTTTTAATTGGTTAAATGTTTATGTTGCTGTGGAGGCCGTCTAATGATCCAACAGTTGTTTACACTTTAAAAGATGTGGCATGATGCAATGCCGGATCTCGTCTTGTGTGTGACCCCTTTCGAGTCTTTAAAATCTCTCCGCGAGCAATTGCACAGGTGCGGATATATCTGTACCAGCTCCGCTACTTCACTCTCCAGTGTATTCCTGTTTTCGTCACTTAGTGGTGTAGTTTTCCTCTCTGACCTTCGTGGATGTGAGAGACGAATCAATCGCAAGTCAAAAAACGTGGAGTTCCAGGACACACCCACTGACTGCATAAACGCTATGGACCAACAGTAGTCGAAAGGCGTTTAAGAGCCAAAACTCCTCCAAAACGTTCACTTTGGTGAGCTGTTTCAAACTGCTGAAACAAATTCAAAACAAACTTAATTGTGACCAGATTTCGTTTGAATTTACATAATTTTAGTTTGTTCTTTTTTTGTTTTGGTTACACCTAGTGTCCACACTATTTAGACTTACACTTTAAAAGATGTGGCATGATGCAATGCTGCTTCTCGTCTGGTGTGTGACACCTTTCTAGTCTTTAAAATCTCTCCCGGAGCAATTGCACAGGTGCAAATATATGCCCACCAGGTGCCCACCATTCCCACATATATGTCAGAGCCATAAAGATCGCTCTGTATTGCTCTGATGCATATAACCTTCTTCTGCGGCGTCTCATGTAGATAAACAGCACAGTGACAGACAAGAATGAAGCAGATCTCCCTTACTACAGTAAGAATATTGTTCATGTATTATGCTTTTTACACTGGATAGTTTGGACTGAGATTATTTTTCGAAAATGCAGTAAATACTCCAATATAGATGAACAGTGTTTTCGTTCTAAAGCTCTGTTAAAAAAACACACACACTGGTCAAACAGGGTGAAGGTGTGTATGTTTTTAGACTTCAAATAGCCTCTTTGCACAATAATCTATAAGGACGCATGCTATAAAGGACCCCTTTGTTTCAAGTGTGCGTGCGTGTCCAGACATTAACAAACATTTTCCTTATTTTATTTTGACAGATTTTATTTTCATTTTACTTTTGAATGGTTTTTATTCTATTTTGACAGAAGCCTAAATCTACAATTAAAGTCAGAGTTATTAGCCCCCCTTTGAATTTTCTTTTCTTTTTCAAATATTTCCCAAATTATGTTTAACAGAGCAAGGAAATGTTCAGAGTATGTCTGATGATATTTTTTCTTCTGAAGAAAGTCTTATTTGTTTTATTTCAGTTAGAGTAAAAGCAGTTTTAATTTTTTTTAAAACATTTTAAGGTCAAAATGTTTAGCCCCTTTAAGCAATATACTTTTTTGATAGTCTACAGAACAAACCATCATTATACAATTACTTGCCTAATTACCATAACCTGCCAAGTTAACCTAATTAACCTAGTTAAGTCTTTAAATGTCACTTTAAGCTGTATAGAAGTGTCTTGAAAAATATCTAGTAAAATATTATTTACTGTCATCGTGGCAAAGATAAAAGAAATCAGTTATTAGAAATGAGGGTAACACTTTATATTTACACACTATGAACCATTTATTAAGCATTAACAAATTGTGAATTCATTATCTGCACTCAAAAAAATGAAATGTTGAGTTTACTTAATTTTTTCTTGTCAACGGGTTCCACAAAATATATTTATGAAAGTTGAAAATAAATATTTTAAAGCTAATTGAATTAATCGCCTTATTTTAGGTTGAAACAATTAGTTTGAATCAAGCCAACTATTATCAATTGATTTTGCTGAACATGAGACATTCGAGTTGAACTAACTTAAATCAGTTATGTTATAAGGACTAACTAAATTTGTTTAGAAGTTGCATATTATATTTTTGTCTATTGAAAGTAAACAAATTAGTTTACAACAAATCAATTAATTTATGCTTAATCAATCAAAACTAAATTATTACACTCTATTACATTTTTACTAGTTAGGTTTAATTAACTTTAGTTTGTCAACAGGTTCCACACAATATACTTAAGTAAACTCAACTAACTTTTGTTAATTCTTTTATTCACCAACACAAAATTCCATTAACATTACTGACACAAGTAACAGTTGTGCACTGTCTAAAATGCAGTAAGAAAATTACATTAGTTGAGAACATATGATCCAACAATACAACAGTTGTCACAGTATTAGAAAATAATGTGAATGACTTACATATTCCAAAATGGCATTATTTGTTCAAACCTGAGTGGTCAAATTAAACCATCACAAAATAAAATAAAATTAAAATGTCAGAATAGCAACAGTGTTGGTTTAAAAAAAATAAATAAAAAGACACACTGTAAAAGTTGGTTATCTTGACCTTTAAAAAAAAAAAAATTTAAATACTCTGGTCACTTTACATGGAGAGGAAACATGTCAGCCTGAACAGTGGTGTGTGTCAAGTGTATCTGCAGTAAATTTGTTTTAAATACAAACAAGACCAAGTTAAATTTCACAAAATCATAATAGCTCAGTGTTGGTTTACTCATAAATTTAGTTTTTGATCATATGTACCTTGGTTGAACGTTTGGTAGCATCCAGCTGGAGGAAGATTTTCAACTATATAGTAGGTGTTAGAAAATTATGAATACTTAACATAGCCTAACAAGCCAACAGGATTTTATTTAGTTTTATCCTGAGTGGTCAACTTTGACAAATTAAACAGTTACTGATGAAGTTTTCAAAACAAAAATTATAAAAAAAATAAATAAATAAATAAAACATTTTTGTTAACAAGTTTGTTATCTTGCCCTTTTTCAAAAAAAGGAAATAACTCTGGACACTTTACATGACAGAGAAACATGTCACCCAGAACAGTAGTACATGTCACACACAAAAATAAAAACAAATAAAAGTGTCAAGTGTTTTTCAAATGAAATGGTTTTAAGTCTAAAGTGCCTTCATGAACAAACTCTGCTTTGTTGGTTCTGATGTTGTCATGATACTGGAATTCAGTACCAATCTGTAGTGGAATTTTAAAAACGTCCATTTCCCACTCACATTAGAGCGCTGTAGTGCACATTTTTACATGCCACTGATTTGCCATTTTGTTCACATGCTCAACAGAAATGACTGTGATTGGCCGTGAAGGTAATCAGTTCACCAAACTCACTTCACCAAAATGTGTTTACTCAGTGTAACCACAGATACAGAGACACTGGAGCATTTTAAAGCCTTTTAAAGATAATCAGTTATTGCTGACATACAAGTGATCTGCTGATGGATTGACTGATCTACGCATCTTTGAAATGCTCCAGTGTCCTTGTATCTCTGTTTGCACTCTGTAAGAAGAGTGGTGAACTGATGACCTTCACGGCCAATCACAGTAATTTCTGTTGAGCATGTGAACACAATGGTCAATGCAAAGTGTTTAAGAACGTGCTCAATAGGCCTCAAATGTTAGCAGGAAATTGACATTTTTTAAATTTCAATACTGATTGGTACAGAAATTGCAGTATTGTGACACCACTAGTTGGTTCACTCATACAGTTTGTTTTTGAGCATCTGTACCTTGGTTGAAAGTCTGGTAGCATCCAGCTGAAGGAAGATTTTCTGAAGCACCTCAAAAAAAATTTTCAGTTCCTGAGGATAACTGAGGTTCAATGCATATATTACACCCATTAAGAGTGCGCATGCAGAAGCAATGTCTCCCAAGTCGTGAAGCACTTCAATGCCCTCAAACACTATTCCAACATCCACTGGAGGGGTGGTGGCATCACCTCCCTCAGAATTAATGCTGTAGATGCCAAAGACAACTTGTTTAAGATCCTTCTCAGCAACACCACCATCTGAATCCTGTCCACACACACAAAAAAACAACCATGAAATTAACAGTCAATTCCATAATTCCCAATAGCTTATTTGATAAATAACTTTTGGCCCAAACTCCTCACAATTTCTTCACTCACTGGAAACTGAAGTATACCTGCATTAAGTCTGGTGATGTCTATGCATTCCAGACTTAAAAAGCAAATATTAATGCAACCAAGTATTAAAAAGTTAAGGTTTGATTCATGATTATTATTCTGTCCAATTACTTTTGGTCCCTTAACAAGTGGGATGTACATATGCAAACTGTTGTAATTCCTAGAGCGTTCATCTGATTTGGATGTTAATACCCTCAAATTAAAGTTGACAGTCTGCAGTTAAAGCATATCTTGTTCGTTTCATTTAAAATCCACTGTGTTGGTGTATAAAGCCAAACATGTTGTTTCAATGTACCAATATTTATGGACCTGACTGTATAACGGCAGTGAAAGGTGATGGTTTTTTTATTATTAAAAAGCATACAAATGAATTCAAATAGCCATGGATCCTGATTACACACTGAGGTCTTGTAAAGTGAAATGATCGCTCAGTGCAATTTTTTTTTTTTTTTACATATTTTTAGCTTTAAACCACAGCCTGATCAAACAGTTCTTGATGTATGCACGGATTTAGTCTGATTGTAGTCCTTTTATTTGCAGGAGCTGGTGATGCAATTTTCAATATCTATAAAATGGTGAATTTTGCTAAAAGATCACAAGTTTGCACCCTGTGTTTGACCAGGCGGTGGATTAAAGCTAATATTGTAAAACAAAAAAAATTATAATAATTTAAAAAAAATAATAATAATTTTATTTTTTAAAATGGACCAATTGTTTCGCTTCAAAAGACATCAGTTTGCCATCAGGAGCCATAGCTTTTGATTTGGACTCATTTGTATGCATTTCTTTTGCAAAATCCTAACACCCTTCACTGCTATTATATGAATCACTAAGAACCACAGATAAACAGGCTAAAATCTTCTTTAATGTCCTACTGAAGAGAAAAGGTCATATCTTGGATGAACTGTGAGGAGTAAATTAACAGAAAATTTTCAATTTTGGGTGAACTAACCCTTTAAATTTAAATAATCAGAAAGGTCTAGATCAAGGGTGCACAAACTTGGTCATGGAGGGCCAATGTCCTGCATGGTTTAGTTCCAACCCAATAAGACAAACCTGTGCTAGCTATTCAAGCTCTTACTAGGCTTTCTAGAAACTTCTGTGCAGGGGTGTTGAAGCAAGTTTAATATAAAATCTGCTGGACATCGGCCCTCCAGGACAGAGTTTGGCCACCCCTGGTCTAGACCAAATTTGCCATTCCTACAAGCCGTATCACACAATGCTAAATGGATATTGTGAGATTCTTAACAGCTGTAGTATACAGTTACTGCAGCATTAATAAGTACTACCTACCAGATATTCTTTAAAGAGACTTCTCGGCTCTTCGTTCAGGTAGATACAAAGTGCCTTGAGAAGGCACTCCCTCTTCTTTTCAACAGTTTCATTCTAAATAGAAAAAGCAGTAGTCAACATACATACAACAAACCTATTATACTTCTATAAATGTTTAATTGGTGAAATGCATCTATGGGTTAAGTAGGCACATGCACTATGTCTATTTATTTATAGAAACTAAATTAGGCAAATTGTAAATTACAGAGTTGCTGTTAAATCTCACTAGCTTTTTACAATACAACCAAAATAATTTATTATTCATATAGAACATACTTGCAGATGTTATTGGTTTCTGACAAAAAGCAACTCAAGACTGGACGACAAAAATGACTTATTCCTAAATGTGTTGTACAGTAGAGAAATGATACCTGTGCAGTCGGAGCAAAAGTGAGGTCAATTTTCTTCCCTTTTGCTCCACCAGTTTTCTTCATCACTCTAATGAGCTGATCGGTGTGGTGGTCAAGTTGAGAAAAAAACTTTGTGATGAGTTGAACAGTCGTAATCCTCAGAAATTCTGCTTCCACCTTTAAATAAATGTACACAAACATGTTATACTATCCATGGCTTATACTAATACGTTTACTGCTATAGCAGCACTACTATTACATTTGACTTTAATGCTACTAATTTATTTAATTCTCCTAACCCCATCAATCCGAGGCTGTGCTCTAAATCTGGTTAAACTCCCCACCCTAAAAACCATGTTACAGTATTCTGAACTGAATTCCACGCAGTTATTTGATACATTATATAACATTGATTACCAATGTTTTAAGCAGTAGTTTATACCTCAGGCGCAGTGAAGAGTCCTGGCCATCTGTTCTGGAACTCTGCAATCATGGGTTTGTCTCTGACTACCTCCTGTCTCCTATATGGAAAGGTTTTGGCCATCTTCTCCCTGATAACTGCCTTGTTGTGTCTTTTTTTTACCTCCGCCAACAAAGCCACTCTTTCACCTTCAAGGCTGTCCTGGGTCTCTCCAGTAGGATAGGGGGGGCAGAAATTTACTTCTGCCCTTCTGGGTTTTTTTACATTATAGGCTGGCTGGCACTTATCTTCAGGCTTGTGCTTGAGGGAATTAATGGTCATCTCTGGGCACCTAAAATCTCTTAGTTTTGTCCTATAGTTGGCCATTTTGTACTGGAGGCTAACTTTCCAACCATAGTAACCAGTAACAGATCCTTGTTCCCTCAAACATGGGTGAGCTTTGATTAAAGCTTCAGCAACAGATTCTATTTCTAAATTTGAAGGATATTGCTCGAACTTGATTATTTGCTCAGCCAGACTTTCCAAGATGTCAGATTTAAGCTTATGGCTGGGTTTAAAGAAAACTTTGCTTGACAAGAAGGACTGGTTTGCACTTTGAAGTTGGATCTCCACATCATATGGGAAGGTAGGTATTTGAAATTCTTGAGGCCACTGTGATCGAGCAGTTGCTGAGTCAGGGGAGGAGAGAATTATTGTGCCATTAGAGGAAAAAGATGTGTCTTCACCACTCAGGTTCACACAAACTTGACTGACATCCGAAGCATCTGACAATGAGATAACTTTAACTGTACTCTTGTCCTGTACATCACCAATTTGATTAAGGTTAACAAAGTCATTATCAAAGTCACTGTCCATGTATTGGAGTCTAATGTCCCCCTCGATATCAAACTGACGTTTGATCTCATTTGAAAGATCCTCCACAGACTTTGGCATGCCTGATTGTATGGTCAGCTTTTCAGAATTGTTGGCACCAAAGACAATCCGCAGTTTCACTGGTGTAGCCATCATGCAAATGATTCAACCTTAAATAGCAAAATTAATAAAGCCATTAAGTGCATATAAAAAAAATTTAAATTTGAAAGTCAGAAAGTTCTTTGATAAAAACCTGAAGGAAGTCAAAGCAAACATGGCCTATATTCACAAAAGGAAAGTATCTCCATCCAGCTTTCTATTTTTATGAGATTTAAATGTCCCATAAAATTTTTCTCTTAAAATGTACAACTTTTGAACATACAAGTGATGTTTTCATGGGATTTAAGATGCAGACTTATGTGACTGAAATATTCCTTTTCATTGCCAAGTTCAGAGAATTCACAAACTTGACATCTGAATGTAGCCAATGATGATGTTTGCTGAGATGAGTCTCTGTTATGGACTCTACAAAGGTGTGATCTAAGTGCATTCCATGTCTTGAATGTACATGGACAACTAGTATATGGACAAGGATATGGGTGCCTACGCCCATATTGAGAATGATTTAACTTATAATGTTTAAGTAACTGAGTTCTAGTTACGGCCTTTGAACTGCAACCTTTACACTGCCACATTCAATATATGTAACAAACAAAATAGCAAAAATATATATATAAAAATAAATAAAATAAATAAAAAATATATAAAAATAAATTAAATAAATAAAAAATATATATAAAAAAATAAGTAATAAAATTGAATTTAATCGTGATTTCAGGTCAAAAGAACTTCACAAATTTTTTAGAAGTGTTTTGCAGATAACATACCATTTAACAGCACTGTGGCACCGAATAAAAAACACTTGCCTGTAACAGTCAGAACGTGAAATTAAAAACATTTATTGGATGTTAAAAACTGAACTTATCAATTGCTATAAACAACTACAAGTAAAAAAAAAAAAAGATACAGAAGCAATATACTCAGAACTAACACATGAATTGGTCATGGAAGAAACAATTTAGATTAATAGATGTTGCAGATGATACTTACCAATTGTGAGTAAAAAACCTTCACCAATCATTAAGAATCTAATATAAAAAAAATACAAGAATAAAAATTAAAAATGCAGAAAACAGAAAAATATCACCAATAACAATTTGTAATTTTTTTAAACTTAAATTGAAATAAAACTTTCAAATCAAGTATTAACCACTGCTATTTTTAATAACAGTTAATTGTGTTAATAAATATTTTTAATAGCAGATTTTCATCTAGTTTTAGTGAGTCTTTTTGCTGTGAAAAGAATTAACACCTAGTGGTTGGAGTAAATTTTGGGATTCAAAGGAGATAAAAAAAATACAGTGGAAGTGTTTTTTTAAATTAGCAAAAATACTGTATTTTAATGCTTTAGTACAATCAAAAGTAAAAACAAGATACAAAAACAAAACCTTTAACACTATTCAGAACAATGAACGGGATTATGTAATAATAACATTAAACGTGTTGAATAATTTCCAAACAATTACATATAGTATTATAAATTACACGTTCATTATATAAAAAAATAAACACACCTGATTATCTTTAAAATTTGAGTTACACTAGTGTTCTCCTAGTGACATGTTAGGATGTGCACTTCAGTGATTAAATGTCAGCAGGAAATTGACGTTTTTAAATTCCACTACAGATTGTACTAAATTCCAGTATCTTGACAACACTAGAGTGAACAAGGAAAAATATGTCTGCGAGCAGGAACAGAAAACCTGCAGCGGATGCAGCCGCACCTAGCAATTACAGAGCTCGGATTGGAGGGAGGAGCATACATTCGCGCTACTCCAGGCTTTAATCACATGAAGGAGTGTTTGAAATAATTCATTCTGTGAGATGTATTAGTCGGTTTATTAGTCACGTAGAAACAATAAAAACTAATTCAATCCTCTGTTCTGCTTGTTAATATGTGTGTGGTAAACATTTTTATTAATACTCTAACATATCCCTTTAAATAAACTACTTATTTAGATATTAAACATTGAATAGGGTCAAACGGAGGGTTCAGACATCTACCATAGTATCGAAAAATGTACTTTTCTTTTGCCGAAATAATAAAAATAAGGAGCTGACCGACCTGCACCACATGGCTAAGTTTGCTAGCTAACATCAGCATGTCTAAGACACCGAATCACTAAAGAATAAACACCTATCTTATCACAAATAAAATAGATCGATACAGATGAAAAAACAAATAACCTCCTACCTTTTCAAGTTGTCAAAAGTAAGACTTCCCTCCGTCAAAACCAACCGATGAAAAACTGCAGCAAAACGGTCAGATTCAAATGTCTTTGCGCATGCGTAATCTGAGGCGATCTTTTTCATTGGAGATTCTTGGCAGTTGGCGTCGCATTACTGCCACCATGTGGTAGTAAGAAATGTTCACTTAACATAAATGGTTTGTGATTAAACAACACATTAGTATTTTGTATAGTTAAGTTAAGACATAATTACGTGGACCTTAATAGAAAAAAACATTTAAAGTCAACAAAGACAATAAATATAAGTAAACCAAATATAAATATATTATGTAAAGTCTACAACCTCCCTTGTTCATTTTTTTGAGTGTGTTAAGCATTAACTCTACATTAACAAACGTTAGTAACCAGTTTATAACTGCAGCTACAAATGCTGTATTATTGACTTATAACCACATTTATAATGTGCTTAATAATTATACTTTCATAATTTGCCAATGATTTATTTTTCATAACTAAATTCAGTATAGCATTATTTACAAAACAGTTATTTAAGCATAGTTGGTGGTTTTTTAAGATAATTCAGAATGAGTTAGTAAATGATTAACAAACTATTGAAATTAACATTTATAATTCTTATTATTCAGGCATATACTAATAATTAATTTGTATGTTAGTAAAGGCTCAACTTCGTTTTGTGACCTAATCTAAAGTGAGGACTATTTATGCTTTATAAATCCCTTATAAATGACAATTAAAGGCTCAGTTAAATTCTAAACAGGAAAAAAAAACATAAACGATATTATTCATTTGAAGATACACAAATGAAACTGTATCAAATGAAAAATAAATATTTGCAACCTCATCTAAAATAAAGTTACGGTGCAGTTTAAACATTACATCATAATATGTTGTTAGATTAATATATTGTTGTTGTTCTATCCAATTTTATGTCATATTTCTGTTGTTTCATATATATCTTGTTGATTAACAGAACGCTTTAATTATTGTAGGTTTGTCAATCAAATTTAAAGTCCCCGTCTGCAACAAAATGGAGCTGTCCAACCCCGCATTTGCACTGATAAGTGCTGTTTTTGACTGGAGTTTGCAGCAGCTCTGAAAACTAAACCAGCATGTTTAAAATTTACAGTAATTTTACTTTTTAGATAAGATTGCAAAGATTATTGTTTATTTTAAGAATACCAAGCCTATAGTTATCATTTATAAGGGATTTATAAAGCATAAATAGTCCTCACTTTAGATTAGGTGATAAAACTGCATGAAGTTGAGTTAAAGCATGTATTAACATACATAGTAACCATTAATATATGCCTGATTAATAAGATATATAAACATTTATTTCAAAAGTTTATTAATCATTCACTAACTCTTTCTGAATGATCTTAAAAACCTCCAACTACTCTTAAATACAAATGGTTTGTAAATAATGCAATACTTAACTTAGTAATGAAAAATCAACCAGTCTCAAATTATGAAAGTATAATTTTTAAGCACATTATAAATGTGGTTATAAGTCAAGAACACATCATTTGTAGCTGCAGTTATAAACTGCTTACTAACGTTTATTAATGTAGAGTTAATGCTTAACAAATAATGAATTCACTGGATGCTAATGCTTAATAAATGAATGGGTTATTAAAACTATTATGTTTAGAAATGTATTTAAAAAATCTTCTCTCCGTTAAACAGAAATTGGGGAAAAAAAAATAAACAGGGGGGCTAATAATTCTGACTTCAACTGTAATAGTTTGTTTTAATTTTTTTATGTTGCTGTGGAGGCCGTCTAATGATCCAACAGTTGTTTACAGCCATTTTATTTTATTTTCCTCTTTTAGTCTTATTTTGTCTGCAGTCTTAATCAACCAAATGCTGAAGTTTTAATGCGACCGACTCTTATGTTATATTTCTTGAATAATTATGAGCATGTGTTGCTGTGGTGACGATCCACCTCTGCAGCTGTTTTTACATCCAGGAGCTTCACTTAACAATACACACACTTCTGCAGTGCCCTATTTAATGTGCCCATTATATAATTTTTAATCTCAACAGAAAACTACATTAGCCACACTCATGTAAATATATCCGCAGTCACAGGCACGGCAGTTATTGGTGTGTCACAGAGTCTGATTTGGGCAAAGTGTTGGACAGACATCAGTCAGCTTTCTCTGGCTCTCACTTTTGTCCTTTAAAGTGAATTAGCAGTGCTGTTGGGTGTTCATAAACTGCGTTCTGCCCACATTCGCACAGGGGTGTTTTATTAGGACGATTCTAAAGGCCTTGATATGCTTCAAATGAAGTTCTACATTTGAGATTGAAAAGAAGTTTGAAAATTATGAGTTATGATACTCTGCTTTTAAACACTCCAACATCCCTGTGCTACAATGGACAGGGTTGTAAATGTGTCACACTGATCATGTGTACCCCTAAACACAACAATGATGTGAGAGAACTTTCATAAACATCTGATAAAACAGCCTTCTTCAGCCTGTCACACACCAGAGGAAAAGCACCACAGCATGCCACACATCTTTACATTGTTTTCTATTGGCCATGGACAGGCAATAAATGGCACTACGGGTGTGTGTAAACTTATAGAAAACAATGTTTAGTACTTTAAAAGATGTGGCATGATGCTGTGTGACCCGTTTCGAGTCTTTAAAATTTCTCTGCGTGCAATTATACAGGTGCGGATATATCTGTACCAGCTCTGACCTTCGTGGATGTGACAGACAAATCAATCGCAACTCAAAAAAACGTGGAATTCCAGGACACACCCACCAGTTGCGTAAACTCCATGAACCAATGGTAGCCGGAAGGTGTTTAGGAGCCAAAAGAACACTTGGTGAGCTGTTTCAAATTGCTGAAACAAATTCAAAACAAACTTAATTGTGACCAGATTTTGATTGAATTGATGTAATTTCAGTTTGTTCTTCAGTTTCGTTTAAAATTTATTGGGGCTGTGTTTACATATTTTTGTTATGGTTAGGCCTGGGGTCAGTTCTTTGTACCTCGCTTAAATGATCTAAAACGAGACAGGAGGCAGAGACAGATCATGGATCTTTTAATCTTGATAACTGATCTCTGGCTAATTTGGTTCCTTCAAACAAGTTCGTGATTCAGATTAAAATGTCTGGATGAACTGATCTGAGATTGCTGTGTGTGTTTTTTAATCGGCGTGAGGAATAACTGACTGTTTCCTTTAATTTTGCATTTAAAAAAGCATTTTGATATCGGTAAAGGTGTCTGTAATTTTTGCGAAGCATCAAATCACCATCATATTAGCTGTCAAAATAATGACTGCATAAATTATTATTCCTTTAAAAAAAAAAGTCAAATTTTTAGGGGTGTCAAAATGTATTGTTTCTTCGGTGCAGACGCGGACAGTTCGGCATCGGTTCAGTAATAATCATAACCGGTTATTATGTACTGACGTCATTTATCTCATATGCGCTGTCGCGGCGCGTGTCTGCAGTTTTCTCCACCGCGTCTACGTATTATGGATCAGCTGTGATCGACGCTGCCGTTTATCTGTGTCACTCATCTGTGAAGAGCGCCAGCGCCAATCGCAGCCCTTTCTGTTGAGCGCATGACCAAGACAAGGCTCAGAGAGCGAGCGGGATATTTATATTTGTTTATTTGCTATAAATGCTTGTGTTTTTTAAAGGTAGAGTTTATATATCTGACTGTTTGTATTAAATGACAAAATTGTTTTACAAAAAGTAAATAAATATAAATATATTTATACATTTTAATACAAGAATTGTTGTGCTGTGAAGAAAATATAAAACTGTGTATGGAAAGAATCGTCAATGCACCGTGATGCACCGAGATATTGAATTGAACCGAATCGATGGCATGATAATCGTAACCGAACCGTGAGACCAGTGTAGGTTCACACCTCTACAAATATTGTGCATGTCTATTATTATACACAAATTGTACTTAAGCAGGTACCTTAAAAATATGCGTTTATAGCTAAAAATTCCATAATTATAAATGTTCTCTTCGAACTCCTTGGGAGATCCACCCCATGACAGTCTTTGTAGGCCCTACCTATCTTTGTACAGATTGCATAAGTTTTATTTATATAAACAGACCCCTGGGGTCCACACTATTTAGACATCTTTGACCTGCAAAAATAGAGTATTTTAAAACACTGAAGATCCCATATTTGTTTGGAAGTGCTGGAGTTTCGTTTTGGTATATATGGACTAAAAAACAAACTTTGGGAAAATGTGGCAATACACAGTTGCTCTACAACTGGTCTACTGGACTGTAAATTGTTCATGTATTTTGCTTTTTACACTGGATAGTATGCACTGAGATATTTTTTTGGAAATGAAACAGTGTTTTAAGCAACAAAAAAGAAAACATTCCACCAAAGTGAACAAACATGAAATTCCGAGACACTGTGGACTGTGAAAATGGAGGCTTTCAAAAATGACCATCTTTAGCCATGTGACCGCCTATTTTACCCCTTTTTCAAGATTTAATATAAGTCTTCAGAAGGTGTCTGTAAAGTTTCAGCTCAAAATACTCATCATATTATTAATTATACCTTTTTGAATATCTGAATTTTCAGCTCTAAATACACTGTAATTGTTTTGTTGACTGTGCCTTTAATGCAAATGAGCTAGTTCTCCCCACCCACCATTCCCACATGCGTGTCAGAGTCATAGAGTTCTCTCTGTATTGCTCTGATGCATATAGCCTTCTCCTGCTGCATCTCACGTAGATAAAC
Organism: Danio kyathit; assembly: GCA_903798195.1. NCBI lineage: Eukaryota > Metazoa > Chordata > Actinopteri > Cypriniformes > Danionidae > Danio > Danio kyathit. The sequence continues at coordinate 25,619,792 of LR812543.1, read as the reverse complement.
AGCACAGTGACAGACAAGAATGAAGCAAATCTCTCTTACTACAGTAAGAAAATTGTTCATGTATTATTCTTTTTACACTGGATAGTGTGGATGGAGATAATTTTTCAGAAATACTTCAATATGGATGAGGAGTGTTTTTATTCTAAAACTCAGTTAAAAAAACACATTGGTCACACAGATGGGGGCACAGCAAAACCCTATACTTTAGTTTATGTTTTTAGAATTTAAATTGCCTCTTCGCACAATAATCTATAAGGATGCATGCTATAATGGAAGCACCCCTCTGTGCCAAGTGTTTGTGCGTGTCCAGACATTAGTGGGTTATTCTGAAACGTGGCTCTTCAAAATTCACTTCTGAGCTTCATGCATCATTCAGGTAGATGGCAAGATGCCAAGCAAAACTCAAGAGAACGAATAGAAGGATGGAGAAAAACATGACTTTTGGCACTTGAGGAATAATACAGCATATATGATATTAAGAATGTGTTTCAGTGTCTGTGTATGAGAGATGGTACAATAGTGTTTTAAATACTCATACTGTGCTATAATTATTTGTATTTAGCTGCATCATTTCAGTTAAAAAGTTTTTTTATTGAGATTAATTCAGATTTAGTTTCATACTGCCTTTCATTGAATATGCAGTAATTTTAAGGCGTATTGTTATTAATTGTTGCCACATGTGGCATAAGATAACTGGGGTATGATACCTTGGGATGGGAATGGCAGCCCAGAGTCCTAATCTAAACCTGATTGACATTTTCTGAAAATACCTTGCTGACAAAGGTATTGCTAGGCCCAAACAGAATCTGTGCATGCAGAAATCCACAGATTATATTATAAATTTTTTATATGTACACTCACCGGCCACTTTATTAGGTACACCTTACTAGTATCGGGTCGAACCCCCTTTTGCCTTCAGAACTGCCTTAATCCTTCGTGGCATAGATTCAACAAGGTACTGGAAATATTCCTCAGAGATTTTGGTCCATATTGACATGATAGCATCACGCAGTTGCTGCAGATTTGTCAGCTTCACATCCATGATGCGAATCTCTCATTCCACCAAATCCCAAAGGTGCTTTATTTGATCTGGTGACTGTGGAGGCCATTTGAGTACAGTGAACTCATTGTCATGTTCAAGAAACCAGTCTGAGATGATTTGCGCTTTATGACATGGTGCGTTATCCTGCTGGAAGTAGCCATCAGAAGTTGGGTACACTGTGGTCATAAAGGGATGGACATGGTCAGCAACAAAACTCAGGTAGGCTGTGGCAGTAGCTATGTTTCCATCTGCCTATTTTTTAGCCGGTTGATGGAAACGCCAAGATGTGCATAAATTGTGAAAATGCGCATAAAAAACATATGCGCATAACTGAGTAGGATAAACTTTTTAATCAATAAGAAAAGATGTGCATAAACTACGATGGAAACACTTTTACCGAACAAATTTCAGTATGCGCATTGAAAAAGGTCATGTGATTTTGTTATAAGAGATCATGTGATGATAAAAGTGTGTGTTAATATACAAACCAGCAGGCTGAGCACACTGTAAAACATTTGAAATGTTGCTCTGGTCATTCTAAAACGCTTTAACCATTTCAGTATTAGTGTTATTATATTATTAATGACCTCCAGATTCAAGAGCGTCTGTGTTCCGCGTCTCACACCTTCAAACGCCACCGCGTGTTTACTGCATGTCAGGATTGCCTTCTGAGGCGCAAGTCATTTATTTAAATGAAGAAAAGATTCACGCAGCTTCTCTTATTGCAGCAAATCCTGTTTTTACTGTTGATATTTGGCACCATTTAATCAGGAAGTGATGATTTTGTTCGCTTTGACTCATTGGATGGAAACGCTGCTTTATTCGCACGTCTTTTATGCGGTAATCCAGTTTTGCGCATAAAGTTAATAGCTATTGACACAATGCTCAATTTGTACTAATAGGCCCAAAGTGTACCAAGAAAATATCCCTTACACCATTACACCACCAACACCAACCTGAATCGTTGATACAAGGCAGGATGGATCCATACTTTCATGTTGTTGATGCCAATTTCTGACCCTACCATCTGAAGGTCGCAGCAGATATTATGACTCATCAGCGAAGGCAATGTTTTTCCAATCTTCTATTGTCCAATTTTGGTGAGCCTGTGCAAATTGTAACCTCATTTTCCTGTTCTTAGCTGACAGGAGTGGCACCTGGTGTGGTCTTCTGCTGCTGTAGCCCTTCTGCCTCAAGGTTCAACATGTTGTGAGTTCAGAGATGCTCTTCTGCATACCTCGGTTGTAACAAGTGGTTATTTGAGTTACTGTTGCCTTTCTATCAGATGGAACCAGTCTGGCCATTCTCCTATGACCACTGGCATCAACAAGGCATGTACGCCCACAGAACTGCCGCTCACTGGATATTTAATCTTTTTCAGACCATTCTCTGTAAACCCTAGAGATGGTTGTGTGTGAAAATCCCAGTAGATCAGCAGTTTCTGAAGTACTCAGACCAGCCCGTCTGGCACCAACAACCGTGCCACGTTCTAATTCACTTAAATTACCTTTCTTCCCCATTCTGATGCTTGGTTTGAACTGCAGCAGATTTAGCATAGTTAGTTTTGTACATAGTTAGTTTTACATGTTTCAGTAATATTATTGAATAATATGCAAATGTTTAGACAAATTATGTACAATACAATTTATTTATTAATTATTATTGTCTGTTTTTTAGTGTAGGTATTACTTAAAAAAATCTGCTGTAGTTTTGTTTAGCAAACAAGCGGTTCTAATTGGATCATAGTTTTTTTATGTGTTATTTTTTTATTTCTATGTGTTAGGTTTTCAGTTCCTACACTCTGAAATTTATTCTGCATTAATTCTGCATTTTTTCCACAAAATTCTGCACAGAAAAAGTCAAAAAAGAAAAAGAAAAATCGAGTTATGGCTAAGCAGGTGAGAGACTAATGATGTCCTGGTGAGCTGACAATCTACTTTCATTTATAGCTACAGCTAAAACTTGAACAAAACCAAATGTTTAAATTGGTAAATTGTGTGGTAGAGCTGCGCATCGATGGATTGCTATTCAGTGTTTGGACTCTCAGTAGTGATTATTAACCCACACTGAACTGAGCTAAACTGAACTGAACTTAATCTCTAAAAACTGAACTGACACTGTTTTAATTCACAATGATCTTCCATGTGAAGCTGCTTTGACACAATCTACATTGTATAAGCGCTATACAAATAAAGATGAATTGAATTGAATTGAATTGGTATGGAAAACTGTTTCTGAGCTCAATCCTGTACTCGTTTGAACTAAGGAAACTCAGTAGTCATTTATGAGTCCTGTTTATGCCTAGCACACTTTAAAGAGAATCTTTGACAAAATCATGGTGTAACTACAGTCTCTGAACTTGCTGCATCCCAGACACTAATATATTAACCATTTATAAAAGATGAATCACTGTCTGACCATCTGAGATGAGGCATGGATATAAACATTATGATCATGAAATTCACTAATATTACAGCACCCTCGAAGCATTTACCATTCGTTGTTTCTTTTGGAAACACTGTGTTCTAACAACATGTGACATGAAAGATTCCAGCAACAGACAGTTTGGCTGTCTGCACCAGACACATAAGTCTGACAGACACATAAGTGCAGAATAATGCACTGCGCGCCCAAAAATAGGCAGGATTCTAATTAATACATTTTAAATGAACAATTTATTATTTTATAAATTAATATTATTATAAATACAAATTAAGTGACTAAACCTGTTTTAAACCTTTATATTAATGAGAACTGGCAAATGGATGAATGTAGGAATAACAAATTGTATGAAGTGAATCCATTTGTAAATGAAAGAAATAATTACCGTTTTGAAAATAGACATGACCAGGTTGTACATACGAGATGCAGAATCGGACACTCAAGACTTACACACGCATATTTATTGAAAAGGGAAGAAAAACCTATTTGTGACTTGTGTAAGAATATTTTGACGATAAAACATATTTTAATAGAATGTGTATTTCTAAATGATGTTAGAGAACGTTTTTATTCGGGAAATATTTTAAGTGAAATGTTTGAAAAGGTGCCTTCTAAAGCACTTTTAGAATATTTATCTTTAATCAAACTAAAATATTGTATATGACTCTTTTTAGTGTTGTTGCTACTTGTATACTTTATGTTGTTTTTAACAATGTATGTTTGTTAAGAAACTGATTTGATTATATGCTTATATATTGTATATTTATTAGTTTATGTTTTTGCCAAGAATATAGCCAATACTGCTGATATGGCATTAAAACCTAAATAAATAAATAAATAAATAAACAAATTAAGTGACTGATATTGTTGGTTCACATTGAGCCACATTTTTTATTTAATTTAATCTTATTTAATTTAATTTAATTTAGTTTTATTTTATTTTATTACAGTTCACATTTTATTTTATTTTTTAAAGGGCCATGGAACCCCCTGTCTCAGCAGGGTGTTTTCACACCTCTAGTTTTGAAAAAGTCAGGAAAGTGGGCGTGTCCAGCTCTGTTTAGGTGGGAGTGTCGAGGGAGGGAAAGAGGGAAGCATTTGCAAATGGGAGTTTCTGTTTGGACACGCAGACGCAGGGAAGAAAGACAGTGACTGTGTTTACATGGACATCAGTAATCGAATTTGCCAAATTAATAATTTGTCGACTTTAACTGCAGTTTGGCACTTTCACTTTTTATTCAGGAACATTTCCTGCATGTCGCCCGTGACAAACAAGATATTGAAAGCGAGGAACTGCTGAAAGAGTGGAGTTTGGTATGTTTGATACCGCACGGCGAATGGGAGAAAAAAATCCTCCGCATTTCTCTGTAACTTATGTACTCGGTAGGTAACGTCAGAAAGCCGTGCGTGTCTAGACTATCCTGTCACAAAATGCGGCGAAAATTCTACAGGACGGTCAATATTTGATTGCTGTGTTTACATTCGGAGAGCAGCATTTACAGCGGATCTTTCAGTCTATAATATTGTACTATAATATTGCAGTGATATTAACATACTGTAAACTTAGTAACTAAATCATTTTGGCTATGGTATGTCTTTAAAAATGGAAGGAGTACTGCTGACGATACAAACTAACTTTGCCATCTGAATGAACAAACAAAGGGCACTGATTGCACACATTTACCAAATCTGTAGAGACAGGCCAATCACACTGGAACTGTGTCTTTTTTTTAAAAGGAGACGAGCAGCAAATCCGGGTTTCATCACTTCCAGATGTGAAAAGCTCTCGGGTAAAAAATGTTCCTTACAAACGCATTTCTGTCATGTGCACTGTAACCCACATGAGTCCAGCAGCGCTCTCACAGCGGGAAAATGAAAACAAAACCTTCGTTACAGCACAATAATAAGCGCAGCACACTAATAAATGCAACAATGATCACCCGTGTCTCCAAATTCTTGTTCTTTCACTTGTTTTGGCAACACAACGTGGCGTCTCTCTGTCGTCTGAACACTGTAACAGGTAAAACCTCTTCGAAGCTATCATGCATATTAATGAAGTTGCGCCGCATACACAATAGAGCATGCTGATTGGCTTTAACAAAGTCTTTTTCATGAATTAATGCCGCACCCTCAGAGACATCACAATGTTCTTGCAGGTACAGACAGCCACTCTCCACACTGGATTTACACGCAAGTATCTCATGGCCGTGACACAGCTTCAAAAATTCGTTTCAAACCAGAGGAACGAATTTGCTTAAAATAACGCAAAAACAACCAATTTTTTCTTTTTAGTGCAGTATATGTGTCCTAATAGTGTTTATAGCAGCATGGGACACAAATATGACTGTCAACAGCTCAAAAAATGTGTTTTGGTGTTTCGTGACCATAAATAAGATGCCCGAGGTAAGCTATCTGCATCCATATTTGGTATGGCTATAAATGTCATGCAAAATGGTATTCAAACTCGCTGAATAAAGCACATAATTAGTACATAAGATTATTATTGTCATTGTAGTCTGTTGTTGCAGCTGTTGGAAATTGAAGAACCCTGGCCAGGAGACTCGTTACAAGCAGAATTCTTTGTTGAGACATGTCGGTTGTTCTGTAGTCAGTAAGCAAAAGGTTAATGTCTCTTACACCCTGGCTACTAGAGTTTTGAATAAAATGATATAATCAAAAACCAAAGAATATAACTTTTCAAATATATGTATTATTGTTCATTTGGAACTAGATTATAAAAATGTATGTTTTAACACAGCCATGGCATCACAGAAATAGAATCTGTTTGTAAATAGAAACTTTGCTTGTCGCCATCGCAGAATGTTAGGATTAAAACTGAGATTAACATGAAATAACTTTTATTACACATTGCAGTACCTCATCATGTGAACTTAAGAAAAGGTGTAAGCAGGGCTGGGCGATAAAATCAATATAGATATTTATTGACTGAACACCATTGTCAATATTGATAAATTAAAAAAAACCTCGGTATGAAGTTTATGAGCTTATGAAGCTCTATAGTTTATTAAATGTGGCTGCTGAGCGTGCGACTTGGAAGCAGTGCCAATAAGGGTAAAGTCTAGATCGAATACACGGCCGGCCGGAAGTGTGATATGCACATTAATATAGCTACATTTTTCAATGACACTGTATAACAATAATGAATATTTTTTCAGTATTGTGACGGTTGGTTTAGGGTTGGAATTGGGGTAGGCGTTAATAAAATACATTTTATTGGGTAATTTAATAAATAACATAAATAATACTCGGTACAACTACTGTTTTTACATTACTTTGAGAGTTGGGTTTAGGGTATGGGTGGGGGTAGACGTTAATAAAATACAATAAATGGGAAACTTAACAAATAATATAAATAATTCTCTTTAACTTCTGGCCGCAACCATATCCGATCTAGCAACAACCGCCAATAAGCTTAGAGTATAAGTTTCCAAAGGAGGCATTGGTATGGGAGAGACGCGCATATGGGAGTGATGTGCACATGTTGTGCAAGCGGTGCACACGTGACGTGAGCGCATTTTCCAGCCGCACCTATTTCAAAACAACATGCCATGAACGCACCGCGATTCATGTAAGTAGAACTAAACAATCTGCTACACACATTGGATGGAATATACACATTTCAGTAATAACGGCAGGCTAATTACCTCAGACAAAAACAGCGCACCCAAACACTACAGTGCTTTTTACTTTTCTCCATAAACTTGCATCGGAGCTGCAGCAATGATTCGTCTGTTTATCACCCTCTGAGGAAACTGTGGATGGTCGCCTAGTTGTCACTTTAGGTCAGAATAACAACACATGCAAAAACGAGTGCCGTGACTAGCAGCAATGAGGAGATTGTAAATAAAAAAGGATGTAAGGATGCCACCAGAGTGGCTTTTTTGTTTCTCTTCTTGTGCATCCCTGCAGCCACTAGCACCCCATCTGAAAGAGCTTTTAGCATAGGGGTAATATAGTCATTCAACTTCACAATTTGTACTGTTGCTGTATGTATTTGAATAATGATGGCTGGTTCCTTTACTTGAAAGCTCAGATTTGATTATCATAATTTGTGTTACGGAGTTTGAGGTTAACTGTATCATTGTTATTAACACCTTAAAATTAGCTTTGATTGTTCAGTATTTACGCTTTACCATTGCACACATTTTGTAACATTTTATTTATCAAGTTTAAGAGTCTCTTTAACACTTATACTTATTTTATTATAAAGAGATCAGATACTTTGTTTAAATATTTTTGTTTTTGACTATTAAAACTATTTGCTTTAGGAATGTTGGTAAAGTAAAATAAAGTGGTTAAATAAAAAATATCATAATTTTCCTAAATATATTGTAAAAAAAATAATTAATTATTGATATCGAATGATATGAAACATGATATCGTGATAATTTTTTTGCACTATCGCCCAGCCCTAGGTGTATTTTAAACGAGGAGCTGAGGCCATGTCCACACCAATATGTTTTTGTTTAAAACCATGTATTTTTCTCAAAACAGTGTTTTGAGCAACAAAAAGACAACATCCATCCAAAGTGAATAAATATGAAATTTCAAGACACAGTTAAAATGGATGCTTTGAAAAAGAAACATCTTTAGTCATGTGACTATTTTACCCCTTTTTCAAGACTTTAATATTTATTTGATGCATTTGTTTTGAAGTTAATTCAAGCTTTTTTGCATAGATGAGTCACACACAATGTCGTTACAAAGTTTGTGCACACGGGCACACACACAAACACACACACACACACACACACACACACATACATGTTTGCACTAGGGATGCACCGATCCCAATACTTGGATCGGATATCGATTTGATACTGCATATTTTTGCTGGATCAGGTATCGGCCAGCTGATACTGATCCAAATCCGATATTCTGTATAAGCCAATAAAAGCCACAAGGTAGCCTATTATAGGCACTAAAAAGTTGTCATGTAGGCCTACTATATCCCAAATGTTCCGAAGCCATTTTATAGTTTAAAGCACAGATCAATATTCGCGTGCAAATTCATATTGAGTTCAGCGCTTCCCGCCGCTGCGCCTGTCAATCATTCTCCATTCATTCACAATTCAATCTGCGTGTCACGTTCATGACAACAAGAAAAACTTTCTCCAAGACTATTTGTTCCTGTTAGTTTAAATAATCAGTGTAGAAATGCATTTAGTTTTGCATTAAATAGGTTCATTTGGACCTGCAACAAGGATTTCATTGCTGTTTCTAAATTATGTTGCACTGTGTCTGTTAGATCAGCAGATCGCATTTACAACAGCCGGCAGCTAGCTCTCTGCAACTCTCACATGGTCGCCCACTGAAGCTAAGCAGGGCTGCGCCCGGTCAGTACCTGGATGGTAGACCACATGGGAAAGCTAGGTTGCTGCCGGAAGTGGTGTTAGTGAGGCCAGCAGGGGTCTGTGTGGGTCCTAATGCCCCAGTACAGTGCCGGGGACTCTATACTGCTCAGTGAGCGCTGTCTTTCGGATGAGACGTTAAACCGAGGTCCTGACTCTCTGTGGTCATTAAAAATCCCAGGATGTCCTTCGAGAAAGAGTAGGGGTTTAACCCCGGCATCCTGGCCAAATCTGCCCACTGGCCTCTGTCCATCATGGCCTCCGAACCCTCCCCATATCATAATTGGCTTCATCACTCTGTCTCCTCTCCACCAATCAGCTGGTGTGTGGTGTGCGGTCTGGCGCAAAATGGCTGGATGAGGAAATTCCCCCCAATATGTAAAGCGCTTTGAGTGTCTAGAAAAGCGCTATATAAATGTAAGGAATTATTATTATTATTATTATTATTATTACAACACTGGAGTAGAGAGGGTTATTACCTGCTCTTCACACACAAAGTAGGCCTAAGTGAAACTTTAAATTAGAAAAGGCTCAATAATACATTGGACAGATCCTCAACGCACTGATTTCTTCCCTTTGTGCTGCGGTTTTGGAAATTGTGAATATTTCACTGTAATTTTATTTATATTAATATTTTATTTAACAGACAGTTTGTCAGTTTGTGCGCTGAAGCATATAAGCGGACCTTGTTTTGAACTTCACCTCAAATATTATTGTTTGTTTTGTAGATAACTGACCAACAAAAGTAAAATATTAAAATATCCAACAAACTATACCAAACGAAATTCGTTTCAAAAAGATAATTTTTCAGACAATTTTTCAATTTCTCCGTCAGTAGCGGCAAGTTTAGGCGAAGGAATGTTTAAGTAAAACTAGCCTCAGTTTAGTCTGCTTCAAACCTGCAGGAAAATATCAGACTTTGCTAAAAGGCTGGCTATTTTACCAACAATTAGGGTCAATAGTGGTAGCCTATATCAAAGAAAAAATCTTAATATTAAAAAAAGAAAACATAAGTTGGACCACAACAGATCATACCAATAACGAATGCTCAAATAATGTAGCCTAGTTTATTGCAAGCATCATGTTTATAGTTAGATTGAGTTGTTTGTCATAGGCCTATAAGTCTGTTATTTTTAGTAAAGAAGACATATTATTTGAGTTTATCACCAGAATTATAGAAACTGTGTTATGTAAAAAAAAAAAACAAAAAAAAAAAACAAAGCACTGTATCGGGATCGGATCTGTATCAGTTCATACTCAGAATTTTGGTATCGGGATCGTATCTGTTCCAAAAAAAATGGTATCTGTGCATCCCTAGTTTGCACTGTTTTTGCATGATGAATGTGACAGAATACAAGTTAATATACTCTGCTGCATAGAAATCAGTTATGTTAATATGCAAAAAAAACGTGATTTAAGTCCACAAACTGGGATTAAAGCATCTTCTTTTATAATTGTACTGACATGCGGAAGTGGTGACGACTTACAAAGCGATTTTGCTTCCATTTCTTTATTACAAATATGCACTGTTTTATAAACGTTTTAAACTTATAAAACTCACTCTTAAGGTGCAGATGATCACAGAGAGCTGAACAGATCTTTTAATCCCAGTTGCTTTGTGCAAGTCCTGTCTTGTGGATATGAGTATACGCATTGCTACGGAGACATGTTAATACACGGCTATCAATCAATTCGGTGGGCGGGTAGACCGCACTTCTACATCACGCTGTGGTGGGCCTCAAAATGAGAGGAATTTGGATCCTATTTTAACGTCAGGAAATAAAAAAAAAGAGATTTGTTGTGTTTGTATCACTCCAAAATGACTGTGGACACACTATACCCACACAGTTCTGTCCAAACAGCTTCCAAAAGTTGATTTTCATCATAGGGGCCCTTTAATGTCAGTTTGTACATGCTCCAGATTGCTTCTTTTCAAAGGACATGAAATGTTTACTCTGAGAGCTGTTGTTTTGAGGCATTTCACAGTTTATATTCTCACTCACTTTTGAGGCTTTATTTAAAACGTGCCACTTTTCCCTGAAATATTGCTGCAACGTTTGAAAAACCCGGAAAATACAGTAAATACATGCCAGATAGAAATGATGCTGCTCGAAGTCAAACTATAGGGATGAAAATGTCTTGTTTGAATGAAAACTTTTGAGAAACTATTTAAATGGTAATATGGATTTGGAGTGTTTTTATATAAAACACATTTCTATTTAATTTATTAAGATTAGTGAACTGTAGACGTAGCCATAGACGTGTGATGTCAGACTTAAAGTCACTGTATGTAATTTTCACCACTAGAGGGTGTGTATTCACAACAAACAAAGGCATAGTTTGGTGATGTTGTGACTGAGGGTGGAATCATGCAAGTTGTCATCTTTGTTATAACCTACAGGAATCCTGTAGATGTCATGATGTTCATGAGCTAAAGTATTCAAGAGTAAAGGTTATTGCACACTGAATCCAAAACTTTCGGCCATAATTTTCACACATAAAAAAAAATTTGACTTCACGTTGTGTGAATCATGTTTACACACTGCCTCCAAAACTTTCGTCCGTCATAAAAAATTTGAAACGGGTTCAGGTTTTTGCATCTGAAAAAGTGCTTTGACAGATGTTTTGACAGTTCAGAGCCACCGTACAAGCAAAAAACTCAATACAAAATGCCATAATTTGAGCTACTGATAGTTTTATGACAAACACAGTGCATAAAATTTGGACAAAATGTGGCGGACAGTTGAGAACCCCTATATGCTCGATTCAGTGACTGGTGCACCTCACCCATGCTGCAGTTTGGTGTGTGTATGTGAGCCCATACATTTGACGTACAGCCCATAGACATACTAGAAAGCATGGTCCACTTTCGGTCTGTTGCTTCGACACGTCAACGCCACTGCCATCTACGTATAATGCCTATAGGTACTGCCAGTCTCTGTTCAGGATTTGTTTATGTATGTGAATTCAATTCAATTCACCTTTATTTCTATAGCGCTTTTACAATGTAGATTGTGTCAAAGCAGCTTCACATAGAAGATCATGGTAAATTGAAACAGTGTCAGTTCAGTTTTCAGTGTTTAAGTTCAGTTCAGTTTACCTCAGTTCAATGTGGTTTAATAATCACTACTGAGTCCAAACACTGAGGAGCAAATATATCGATGCGCAGCTCTACAGATCCTGAACCATGCAAGCCAGCGGCGACAGCGGTGAGGAAAAAACTTCACCAATTGGCGAAAGTGAAGAATTAAAAAACCTCGAGAGAAACCTGGCTCACAAACCTTGGGCACGATCATTTCTCCTCTTGCCAAACGTCTTGTGCAGAGGCTAGGCGCCGGAGTCTGGAGAACGCTGGACCTCTGCAAAGACTCGTCTGTTGTTGGAGCGTCACAGGAATCAGTCTCATGCTCTCCACTACTCCATGACCACCATAGCAGCTGCTCAGGAAATGCCTGGTTCAGGATTATGGAAACCTTGGGATCATCTCGTCGCTGATCTTGGATCGAATCAGTGGCGCTGCATAGTCTCTGAGGGCCTCGGGATGAGTATCCCCAGGTGGAAATAGAGAATAAAGAGAATAATTAGCATAGCTGCTGTTCATAGTGTATATAAACGAGAAGAGTGGAGCACATTCATGCATCATACCGTTATGTGATGCATTGAGTGCATGCTTTACTAAAGAGATAGGTCTTTAATCTAGTTTTGAACTGCGAGAGTGTATCTGAACCTCGGACATTATCAGGAAGGCTATTCCAGAGTTTAGGAGCCATAAATGAGAAGGCTCGACCTCCTTTACTCGACTTTGCTATTCTAGGTACTACTAGAAACCCTGAGTTTTGAGATCCTAAGGAGCGGGTTGGATTGTAGCGAGACAGAAGGTTGGTTAGATAAACATGAGCTAGATTATTTAAAGCTTTATAGGTAAGAATAGGGCTGGACGATATGGCAAAAATTTATATCACGATATATTTTTTTATTTCGGTCGATACGATATAATTCCGATATCGATATGGACAATATTAAAAAGAAAGGAAAAACTCCCAAGAACGCACATAATGGATGTCTGTACCTACAAATGTCTGCAAGTAAATTTGCAAAGTCGATAATACCTCCAGACTCTTATAACTTTTTTTTTAAATAAAAACAGTACAAAAAATTCACTTTTTATTTGAATTTAGCCTATACAAACAAGAAATGTGAAAAAACTATCAAATAAATAAAGCTCAAAAATTCATAAAAAATATGCAAAATAGTTTTTTAGAAAAATAAGTTTTGTAGTATAACCAGCAGGACAGCAGTGATGTGTGAACTAAATTTGGTGAGAGTACAGTAATTTACAGTACAGTTATTGAATATTTTTCATAATAAAAATTCATAAAAAATATGCAAAATAGTTTTTTAGAAAAATAAGTGTTGTAGTCTAACCAGCAGGACAGCAGTGACGTGTGATCTGAGTTTGATGGCAGTATAATGAATTAGAGGGAAGTTATTGACAGCTTTTGTAGTATTGGTTTTTGCGTTTTGCTCTTTGTAGACGGTTCCTAAGAATCGGTCTCTTTGCCGCCTGCGCATAGAGATCAATATAATGCGTCCAGCACGTAGGAAAGCTCATTTTTAGGAAAATAAGGTTGTAGGTGGTTGTATACATTGCGACAGTTGAAAAATGTGCTATTTGTGTAGGAACAATGTTTCGGTCATGAGTTATTGATCCAGAAAAGACGAATCTGCGAATCTGTTGCTAACTTTACTGAACTGAACCACTTCCACACCACTGCATTAGTCTTTCCTTTCTTATCAACTATTTCGTCTGCATTCTTACTTGTGAAAGCTTGTTCATATGCATCTGTATTCAGAGCACTCATTTTGTAGCTAAAACTTTCTGCGGCGCAGCTTAACCAACTGCTGTGCTGAGCGCTGGCATCGTGTCTGTGTTGTTCGTCATCACGTAAGTGACATCAGATCACGCTCTTTCTGACGGCTGAGCACTGAACGTCATTCAGTGACAAGTGATACATGTATAAGATCTTATATAAATAATAATATATATATTTATATATATGCAAATTTATATCGAAATACGGGAATGGGTTCAATAATCATATCATCGTTATTGAAAAAAATTCTATCGCGATATATATTGATATCGATTTATTGTCCAGCCCTAGGTAAGAAGCAATATTTAAAAACCAATACGAAATTTAACAGGCAGCCAGTGTAAGGAGGATAAAATTGGGGTGATATGATGATATTTTCTAGACCTGGTAAGAACTCTGGCAGCAGCATGAATGTGTGAAGTATCACAAGCAATGTATCAAAATTCCACTGATTTCCTGAAATAAGCTTTACATTTTGGGATAATCATAGCGCAAATTTTTGATAATGAGCTGAACTCTCCTTCTTCTATGCAGTATTGGATGAACACAATATGCAGCCTATTCCTCTTTCTTTTTCTACTTTGGAGAAGAGTATTACTGCTTAAATTGACTCCAAAATGTTTTTTTTCGTAATGGATTATGTAATACACATCGGACTCATTGTGCAAGGTTTGTTTACGTGATAAAATTTTCATATGTAAATACGAAAAAAACGCAAACGAAAATTAGAGACTTCAGTGTGCAAAGACCTTAAGGCTAACAGCTGTCGAAGCGAAACAAGATCACTGAAGAAATTGTTTATTAGCAGCAGAGCTTTTATTATGCCACAGTTGACCACTTTCTGTTCATCCAATCATGATTATGTGGGGAAGAAGAAGCATTGTTTTACCATACTAAATACATTTTAGGTTCTATTAAAAGGCTGTTTTGTGCAGTCTAATAAATGCACAACATATTATAGCATCTGTGGTGTTTACCTGTTTTCCTTAAAACACATTATTAGCGATGCAAGATAGTCTGTGTTAGTAGTTAAAATTGCTTTTTTTCCTCTAGATTTAAACATTTCTTGAAACATTTGGGATAATGCAAGTACACAAGTCAGCAAAATATATAACAACACTGTTCTAGTGTTTTGCTGGAAATATTAATTAGGAAATCATATATAGTGCCTTTACCAAGTAAACAATTTGCATATCAACGCTGTGAAACAAAACAACAACAGCGCAGAATCTTCCAAATTGTCATCCTTGGCAAGTCAGAGCTCTCAGTGCAAGTATTTCTCGAGTCACATGAGTTTATGGAGCCCAAAAACAGCCGTGTCATCACAATCCTCATGAGTCCCTGAGCAGCAGAGAGACACTCATTACAGTCCGGCCGTCTGCTCACCTACTGCTCACTGTATTATCAGTATCAGCACTGTTACAATCCATTTCCCCAATGGCCAATGGCTGCTATTAAATTCCCTGTCATAGTCGGGAGGGTCAGCGCTGTAGAGGAGTCATGGTAATGGCCATGGCGGATTAAGACAACGTGTCAAAACGCTAAGCCGCTAATAAGAAAGATACTCTGTAGGGGAATTACAGTCTGCTTTTAGACGGCCACAATAGAGGTTCAGGCCCAGAGATAGCGGCCGTTTGAATGAATTCGCTAATTCATTTCCCTGCTTTTCAGAGCTTCTCGTTTGGAAAATTTGGGACATTCTGAGATAATTTGTATTTTTATAAGCTGCGAGAGTAATACAGAAAAAGGAAGAACAGGAGGTCGGATGGTGCAGGGAAAAATCGTATTTATTTATTTTTTTTGATGCCTGACAAATAGAAATATTTATATATTTATTTATTTATATGAATTGTAGATTATTATTTAATATTCCTTGTTTTTTGTGTCTATTATGCTTATTTAAATGTTATTAAGCTAATGTTATCCAAGCAATTAACATTTGAATGAAAAATCTTATGGAGGAAGCAAACAAATTTGTATTGTTTGTCATTTTTGCTGAGTACATTTGCTACAGACAATTCGATTCAATTCATGTTTTTTTCTTTATTCTTGTGTCAAAGCAGCTTAACATAGAAGTTCTAGTAGATTGAAACTGTGTCAGTCCAGTTTTCAGAGTTGGAGTTCAGTTTAGTTCAGTTCAGTGTGGTTTAAATTTCACTGCTGAAAGTCCAAACACTGAAGAGCAAATCCATCGATGCACAGCTCCACAATTCCCAAACCAAGCAAGCCAGTGGCGACAATAGCTAGGAACAAAACTTCACCAATTGACGAAAGTGAATGAAAAAAAAAACCCTTGAGATAAACCAGGCTCAGTTGGGCACGACCATTTCTCCTCTGGTCAAACTTTTAGTGCAGCGCTGCAGTCTATGCCGGAGGCTGGAAAACGCTGGACGTCCATCGTGGAGAAGCTGCAGGTCACCGGTGGATATTAAGGCTGGTCCACGGAATCAATGCGAAGACTCGTCTGTCACTGGGATCTTTCAGGAATCAGTCTTGTGCTCTCCACTCCACCATGACCACCATAACATCTGCTAAGGATACAGCCTGGTCCAAAATTATAGATGCCTCTAGAAGTGCTCTGTGGTTGGCATCATTTCTTCACAGGTCTTCGATCGCTTTAATGGTGCTGCACAATCTCTGGAAGCCTTAGAATGAGTATCCCCTTGTGGAAATAAAGAATAAAGAAAATAATTAGCGTAGCTGCTGTACATAATGTATTTAAACAAGAGATATTAAATATAAATGCAAACATTAAGTGTTATGAATGAAAACAGCAGTTATATAAACAAACATGTAAAGCGTAGGAGTATTTCTAACAAAATGTCGGGTGCATTAAGACAGGAGGAGTGTGTCCTACAGGTGGTTGTCAAACTCACTCACCTGTATGGAGCACACCCATGCACACTATAGTAATTACTGTATAATTATAAAAAAGAAACTTATATTACATTTAATTAATTTTATGAACATTTAGTTTACATTCTCCATTTAAAATAACTTAATTTTAATCAGTCAATTTTAATTAATTGATTTTTAAACTAAATAATTTGAAACTTTACATAAAAAAATATATTGAATATAGAGTACATGCTTAATTTAAGAAATAATTTATTATTATATTATATTATATTATATCACATTATATTATATTATATTATTCATTTAAATTAGGCAAATATTAAAATTATACATGCAAAACAAATGTAAAATTAATTATTAATCATTTTGTCTACTTACAATACAAATAATTAACATTATTATTATTATTATTATTATTATTATTATTATTGTTATTAACAAATGGTGTTATTATTATTATAATTATTATTATTTTTTATAATTTTTATTGTTATTATTATTACATTAACACTGATATATTCTGAAACATTTAAAATGACTTTTTGGGGGCACAGTGAAAATATTGGTAAACTGAACAGGCAACAAAAAAAAAGCTTACGCCCTGAAAGGAGGGGAAAACCTCACACACGTTTATCTTGTGATTATTGGAACATTTTAATCTCGCGACCTTCATCAGGCATACTGACAAAAAGGTTTTAATCTCAGTGGTGCAGCCGTTGAGTTCCACTTGTTATTGAGTCTTTTTTGTGCATCAACAGAGTTTCTATCTGTATGGGTTTGCTCCTTCTTCTTCTGTCATTACCTCACAGCTATCGCGGAAAAAAAGCTTTCGCCCTACCCAGAGACTCGGATAAAGATTGATGTTTCTTTTACTTCCAAAGACATTTTTTCTCTGCACTCAAATATAGCTTAGAGCCTTTTTCAATCCTGCCCCAACTGAAAAGACTGTGTGCGTGTGTAGAAAGAGAGAAAAAATACAATACAACACTCAAAACATCTTGAGAATGTAGACTGCTGTCCTCCAGTCTAGACCTCACTTATTTATAAACCATTATTAGCCAATACAAACCTGTCGGGTTTTGGGATTTATTTTGTCTATATGTGGTCTCTGCATGAATATATTTCATTTTGTGTGTTCTATACATTTTCATAAGCGAAAGGACAGCTTTTGAAAACATACGCCTTTTGAGAGCATGCACAAACACAGATGCCCAACACATTAGCACTAGAAAGATTCATCCTTGTCCAGTGTTTGCATTTTTTGTCTCCAAAAGTTATAAGAGATAAAAACAAACATTAACAATGTTAAGCAGTTGGCACCGGTAACCTTGCGGGTATATAAATCAAATCAAATCAAATCAAATCACTTTTATTGTCACATCATCAGCAGCACGTGTGCTATGATGAGTGAAAAGCTTAGGTGCTGGCTCCAGACAGTGCAAAATACAGACAGTGCAAATACAACGACAGTGCAAAATACAGACAGTGCAAATACAACGACAGTGCGAAATACAGACAGTGCAGGATACAGACAGTGCAAAATACAGACAGTGCAAAATACAGACAGTGCAGTATACAACAACATACTCACAAAAAACAAGACAATGTAAATATATTTTCACAGAGCTTTTTGTCTATTGAATCTGGAAGGATAGACTTTCTACTCAAAATATCTTCACCTGCTCATTTATTCATGTTAAATAAGTATATTGGATTCACTTTTTTGAGAGTTTTTTTGCACTTATGCAAAAGAGTGTCAGTGTCTTAAATTTGATGGTGATTCTTAGGACCGGGATGCATCAAGCAGATGGATAGTTTTTTGGTGTATTCCACACATCAATTCTGAAGTTCACCCGATTCGGCATGTAGCATTGTCATTGGCACAGAGAGAATGCACTGATTGGCTGTTCAGCTACGAATCAAAGCATGAGGACAAAAACTTAAGTGACAAAATCAAACAAATGACTCAAATGAAGGAGAAACACAAAGAAGCTGGCTGACATTACATTGCGTTTTTGAAAAATATTTTTCTGCGATGTGAATTATCAGATGGATCCTTTTCACAAATATCGATATTTGATAGTCGATGTGTCCCTGAACGAAGTCCTAGTTTTACAATCGGAAAAGAAACAAAGAATAACAAAAACAAGAGCAAACTACTGAAAATGGCAAAATCTTGCAGGATCAAGAGATATCATAATGCGTACCAGACACGGTACGTGTGGACAAATCGCGCTATTCACGCGTAAATAGACACGTGAACTTTTTTTGTTTACTCGCTTCATTCGCGCGTCAAAATCTGCTTCATTCGCGCATCAAATCCGCTTCATTCGCGCGTCAAATCCGCTTCATTCGCGCGTCAAATCCGCTTCATTCGCTTGTCAAATTCACTTCACAACAGACGTGAATTTGCGTGATGGGCAGGGCTTCTGTCTGCCCGGTGATTGTAGCTTCGTTGCTAAATGGCTAACATGGATTTTATTGAGAGAATAGCTGTGTTTATGTGCTTTATGAAGGCTGAAAAACAGCATTGATTCATTTGGAGCCGTGTCTGAGTCCACTAGATCCTTTCAGAGGTGCACCAGCTCTGTGAGCTCATAAACTCCTCCAGAAACTATACCTGGATGATGGCAGCTTTCAGCGGTGCTTCCGACTGAGCCGAGCCCAGTTTGATCAACTGTTGTCCGGTGTCGGCAGGAGGATTTCCCCCAGGACACCAACAACAGGCGCTCCTTCATAAGCACGCCCCTACAAGAAAAAACTCCTGATTGGTTAACGCGCGAATGTCCGCTGAAATTCAGATTTTGGAACTTGAGCAATTCACGCGAAGCGCAAGTTAAGCGTGTCAAATGTGCAAAACGCTCAACTCGCACCGCTTCATTCCCGCAAATCACGTCATTTGCACCGCAGGATGTCTATTCTCGTTTTTGCATTGACTTAACATGTAAATCTTCCGTGCCTGGTGTGAACGCAGCATAACAAAGACCTTTATATCACCCACTTCTTGTGAAGCAAAAAAAGTGCAGAATCTGGATGAAGATGAATCTAGTCTGCGTGAGTCAAGGGTTCATGCATGGTGTCAAGCAGTAATTTTGCTTGTAATTTCTTCTGTTTGTTCATTGAACAATGTGCTCAACTTATATTTGGTACTAATTGGTACAGAAAATGTAATGATAACAACATTTCCTGCTTGCATTTTGAGCACTGCTGAGTGGATTCTTTGACACTGCTGATTGGCCATTGTGTTCATGCTCTTATGTTCTTAAGTCTGGACTATGTGTGTGCACTTCTGTGTATATGTGGGTGTGGTGTTTATGACTATGTTTTAACTCTGAACAGAATTGGAGGATCCACATGCTGTGTGGTGATATTGGACACTGATGCTGGGACTGCACCACCAAAACATTTGTCGCCATATAGTTGAAAAAGCTGTGCAAACTTTAATGCCGATTTTTAGAATGGGTCTCAGTGAGGTCAACCTGTTTTATTTTGATTTGCAATCAGTACTCTTGTCTAAATTCTTCTCTGAGAGATTTGATGTGTTTGTTCTTGAGTCACGCGACATACGCTCACTTTTGTATTAGTTTACTAGGTTTAGGAGAGCATGCTATTTTGTTTATGTTTTGGATTTAGTTAGAGAGTTTAGTTAAGATGTTCCTTTTGATAATAAGTTTAGTTTGTAATAACAGTTAGTCAGTTTTCCATTTTCATGACACACAAAATTATTATAAGCTATGTCATATAAATATCTCTGGCTTAATAATAACATACGAGGAACGTCACATAACAATCTATATATGAGTGATCTGCTGACTAATCCTCTGATAGATGCGGCTTTTAAATGTGAACACAACAGCCAATCAGATTTGATTAAAAAACTCAACAGCACTCAAATGTTAGCAGAAAATTTACTTTTTTATTTCAGCACCGACTTTACTTTTGACAACCATAATGTACAGTAGCCCAAAGTATATTTCAGGTTTTATATTTTAGCACTGCATGACTATAGCCCTATTTACCATATAACGATGTGTAAGATGTACTGTATGTTCAGCTCTCACATCATGGTTTTGAATTTATACCTAAAGCAGTTGCAGGTGTCATTTCCTGCTTTTCATCATGAGGCTCCATACAAAAGACCCTTAATGTCAGCATCTCATCACATTCATGGTGTTATTTGCAGTAGTGATCCCGATGGAAATGACCCCACTGTGGATGAGGAAATCACAATCCACCTGCTCTATTATGCAATCATGACCACAATCAAATCCACAAGTGGCGCCAAACCTTTAGCCAAGTTGCCATCCTCATTTGGATGCCGGCAGCAGTGACAATGGCCCCTCAGGTGGAGTTAACCCATTTCCAAATTTAGCACAAGCCCGGGAGGGAAGTCAAAATTTAGGAAACTAAATGAGAGTTCATGCACTTTAGCTGAGATGATAGTTTTAGTCATCATCATCATCATTATAATGAACATGGGTTGTGGAAAAGGGGGGATGGGACACTTTTAAAGTCTGGTCCAAATATGACACATACAAACTGTGCTACATTCATGTTAGTCAAAATGTCTTAAATTAACATGACAGTGAGTGACATGAAGGCCAAGTATAGACCCATCCTCTGGAATTAACCAAATCAAATTTTGCTCAATTTTTAACAGACAACAGACACATTTTTATTTGGTTTATGAGGACATGGGTGTTATGTAGTTTCAATGTATTTTAGACTGTAAAAACTACTTAATATTTAGCCTTACCCCTTACCCCTACCTCTAAATCCCTTACAGCAAACCTGTGACAATGCTTTAATGCCAAAAGATGAAGTTAAACATGATTTTAAATCATTTTGAATTACAATGACACAGGGCATGTCCTCATAAACCACCTCAACATCATAGTCATACCTATGTCATTATACAATTTTGTGTCCTCCTAAAACAGACATTTTGTGTGCACACCCAGAGCTGTGGCCAATGTACAGTAGCAATTGGGGATTCCATGTATTACTCAATGGTATACATCAGTAATAGGTGTAAGAGTGCACTCCTGCAATCAAACCAGCAACCTTTGGCTTACAAGTCCAACTTTCTAGTTTATCAATGTTTTAGAAAAAATCATAGAGATGTCTGATCAAATATCTCTGATAAAAAGATCTCTGACCTTCCATAAACACAAATTAATTTAAATGAGAAGAAATTCTGCAGGTCTCTGATGCTCCATGAACACAAATGCAGTTACATTAGAAGAAATCCTAGAACTCTTTAAAGTTTCAGCTTAAAATACCCATCAGATCATTATTAATACCCTGCTGAATATGTGCATTTTGAGGTTAGAGGACATTGTAGCTTGTTGCCTGGTTCTTCCCGTCCACATGCTTGTCTGCTTTTGCTGCGTCATGTCATATAAACAGCAGTCAGTGACAGAGACAGACGCAAATGAAGCAGACATTCATTTTGAGTCAAAATACCAAGTAAGATTAGAAGAAATCATAGAGATGTAGAGATGTCTAATCAAATATATCTGATCAAAGGATCTGTGACCCTCTATAAATACAAATAAATTGAAATGAGAAGAAATCCTAGAACTCTCTGACCCTCCATGAACACAAATTAAAGGACTCCTATTTTACCTTTTAGAATTATTTGTAAAGTTTCAGCTTAAAATACCCATCAGATAATTATTAATACCCTGCTGAATATGCGAATTTTGGGGTTAGAGGACATTGTAGCTATTTTTTTTGTCTGGCTCCTCCCACCCACCATTTTAACATGCTTGTTTGCTTTTCCTGCGTCATGTCATATAAACAGCAGTCAGTGACAGAGACAGACGTAAATAAAACAGACATTGATTTTGATTATTTGTTGCGGAGTTTATTCAGGACGAGTTCAACGATGAGTCACACAAATACCACGCAGCACATACAAGCGTTTATTTTTGCACTGTTGTTCTACATCTATTTGCAGAAAATGTGACAGGATAAAAGTTAATATACATTGCTGTATCCATTATGCTACTGTACAAAATAAACAATATTTACGTCCACAATCCAGGACTCCTGTTGCATAATTGAAGCATTCTCGTATATAGATGTACTGACACTATGCGCCTGTGCTGATTCCAGCAGTTATGCATTACATAGCAATATCACTGTCTTCTCTTTATTATAAACGTTACACGTCTTGTAAAACTCATTCTTGATATGCAGCTGATCACAGAGAGTTGGAACAGAACTTTTAATCCCAGTTTCTTTGTAAATCCTGTTCTGTGGACATGTTTATATGTGTTACTATGGAGATTTGTAATATGTTCCTGTCAATCAATTCGGTGGGTGAAACAAAAGAGAAAAAAAAGACTTGTTGTCTTTATATCACTCCAATATGACTGTGGACACAATTTACCTACACACAGTTCTGTCCAAACAGTTCCAAAAGTGCCCTTTGAAGGTTTTTGTGTGTGCTGAGCATCAGTTAAGGCAATGTTAGCACCTGTCTTCTTTTTATTGTGTTTCATCTTCTGAGTTTGTTACCATTCAGACACATCGCCTATATACAGTATGGCTGTGTTCACCTATGTTTAAAGTTCTCCAGATTACCGGCAGGGCTAATGGTTGAAATTGATAGGGCAAGAGACCTGCTGCAGTGCTATTCACTGTGTCTGCATTCAGACCCGGTGATTGAGGAGGAGAGAAGTCCTCCTCATTTATAGTGTTTATATAAACATGATTACCTTTATAATGATATAACAAATTGTGGTTATGTGTATATGAAATGACGAATAACATGTAGCAAGGCATTAAATTACTTACTGCTTATTTCTTTGCATTTTAACTTTGTAAACTACAAAATCATGGGTCTCCTCATGGTTTGTGTCTTATTTTGTGAGCCAACTGACAGTTGTTCTCCAATGTTGCCAGATATAGCTGAGTTTTTTCAAAAAAATCGGCCAAAATATTAAATTAATACTTTATTTAATTTTATTTATTTAAATCGAAATTAACCTAGTTACTTTAACTGTCATAATTGTTTAACCATACAGCAACTAGGGCTGTGTATTGGCAAGGGCCTCACGATACGATACATATCGCAATACATGGGTCACGATACAATATATTGCGATACAATAAATATTGTGATATATTGCAATAGTTTGTATTAGTATGTAATAGTATTGTATTAGTATACTTGATAAAGTCGGCAGACAAATTAAAATTCCAATTCCAATTTATTTTCCATCCATTCCAATTCATTAAAACTGTACAGTGTGATTGAACAGAGAACTACATATATTGCAAAGCTTACAAATGGCATTTATTTTTTGTCTAATTCAGTACTCCCTGGTATAGCGTTTAGGGTTGGGCTATCTTGACCAATTTGGCATCGTACGATGTCTAATGTGAAACATGGCGATGGACCATGGCATCGCCGCCATAGGGGGAGGTGAATTAATTATTTATGAATAATTAATAAATGAATAACTAATTAATTATTTGTAGCCTACCGTTTCAACTACCTGACCCGCATGGCCTTTGTTTTACTCATAACAAAATCATAAATAAATAAATAAAAATAAGTTACACACAAATTACCACCTGTCAATCACTTTTTTTTCCGCGGGACTCTGGCATGAATAGGCAGAGTGAACTGTGCCGTTATGGCGTCCACACACTTGCTTCGTAAAAAAAGGTGCACAAACAACAGGAACCAACCAACAGTATCTGAGGTTTTCACTAAAATTACTATGTACAAGCGTGAAAGCGAAAGACTGAAGCAGTGTACTGACGCTGTGACACGTTACCTGAGAGAATCAAAAGACAGAAGAGTCGTTAGATAGAGACAAGATTAATTAAATATCACGTTTAACAAAAAAAACTTATAGTGAGATCAGATGCGATCCAGCGGTACATCCTTGATAAACTGTCCGTACCAATGACTGTATAAAATATACAGTCCGTACACTGTTTTCTGGAGCTCAGACAAGCGCATGACAGTGTGTGTGTGTGCATGTCTGTGGCTGTGTGTGTGTGTGGTCACGTGATGTGCATTTTCAGCGGACGGAGGGCTGTTCAGAAATGCCAGATGAAACACCAGTTTGTATGTGGATCATTTTCGTTCCAAAATGCCATTTTAAAACTAAGCTGTATCAGTGTAAACGGGGCCTGAGTGTAAATTTTTCATGAGCGGGTTTGCAACGGGGGCGGTGCGGATGATCGGTGATGCCGCCTCAGCATCGTGATGTCTATAGGCCATCGGCGATGGACGATGGCATCGTCTATCGACCCAACCCTAATAGCATTAAAACCAAAGTGCAGCCACACGTCAGCTCTAAAAGCTGGAGGCACCTTTATATTTTATGCCATGATCACTCTTGCTTACTTCTGATACCTTACTACTTGCCGTTTTGTTGATCGTGAGTTAGCGACATCTACAGGAGCAGAAGAGGAGGTCATTTGGCACAACTTGAATCGATACTTGAGATTGGACTATCGATACACTGTCGTAAAAGAAATTATCGCGATAGTTAGATGTATCGATATTTTTGCACAGCCCTAACAGCAACTAACACCAGCAGTCACAGAGCCACTACATAACTTGAACACATCAAAACACTGCCCCCTCTCACCCACACACTGCTCTTATTGTGTAGATCACACTACCTGTTAGAGTATGTTTTACTTTCAAAATGGGGTATAAATTCATCCCATTTGGCGTTTTAAATTCTTTTGAATATAATTAGGTGCTGCTTGTCAATCAGACAATACCTCTATGTTTGTTCTTGCTGTCAATTGCGGAAAAAATTATCAATAAAAGTGTCATGATAAACCGCTGTGAGTTTAACTGCAGGCGCTGTGTGATGCGCGTGTACGCGAAGGGGAGTCAGATTTGTCTGGGGAGTCAGATTTTAATGCAACTTTCCTTCACCTCCTCTTGCGGGTGGGCCCATGGGATTTGCTCTATGCACTGCTCAGTACTAACTGAATGGAGTAGGAGCACACAGTTATGTTTTGTTAAATAAGTTGCATAAAAAAATTTACGTTTCACAAGTGCCCAAATTTTGTCAACCCACCAATGCAATTTTTTACCTGTACAATCAAATTCAAAACCGCCCAATCTGGCAACACTGTTGTTCTCTCCCATCTTTTTCCCCTGCTCTGCCGGCCATGCCCACTCCTCCCTCTGCTCGCAGTGCTCCACACCCATCATGAAGCATTTATTTTTTAAAACATTCTGAGGTAGACTTGAACTGAAAGAGGGGGGTTTCATGACCCTTTAAGTTACATTAGAAGAAATCCTAGAGCTCTCTGACCCTTCATTGACAGCATGGGCCCAGAAAGGTTTGAAGCCCAAAAAGGAACTACCAAGAACAATCAAAACAGTCCATGTGTCTTCAGTGGTTCAGTTGTAATTTTATTAAGTTACAAAAATTGTTTTGTGCTAAATAAAAAAAAATAAACTTTATTCAACAATGTCTTTTTTTCAGCTTCAGTTCAGTTCAGACACTGAAGGGAGGGTGTGAATGATAGCAATCTTGCCTAGGGTGACAAAGAGTGTTGAAACGCACCTGAGTATGTATGTATATCCGAGTCTTTCAACAAAAGCTGAATCAATAGATTTTCCAATCTTTTGACTTTCTCATCTCTCATTAGTCTTGTATTTGTGAAGCCTGCGAGTGTGTCTGTAGTGTTTCCTCTGCACACTCAGCTGCCTGAACCCTCGTGTTGTTGCTAGGGAAACTGTTGAGGGAAGGCAAGCACATCCTCATCTGTGTGTCTCCATCGCTGCTCACTTCCTAATTTCCAGTCAGTATGCGAAACGTATTTAATGGCGGGTAATTTATTTATTGCCATTTTTCATCTGCTGGGACTCCAAACGTCTTCCTCCGCGATGGAATTATCTGAAATGGTTATTACTTTGCATGTGCTGAATTTAATTAGTGCATTATCTTTGTGGACAGAAAGTCTCTTAATTACGTTTTAGATTAAATTAAAGTTGCACATTGCCTCAGGTTCTTGTTTTTTTTTTTTTTTTGGAGTAAAAAGCGAACGCCTTGGCATTCCTACGTTTTTTTTTTGTTTTTTTTTTTTGACTTGCCAAAACATTTGATAAGGACTGAAATGCTCGTTCTCTTGGTTTGATGTTGGTTATATAATAGTGAAATTGTAGTATGGTTTAAGTTTACATGATGATGAATGCGCTTCTGGGAATAGTGCTTCTGTCCTTGGAAGGCTGCCTGCTTTTTAAACAGCTTTTCTGGTCTCTAAGTTGGATTGCAAGCACACTCTTGAACACATATTTATGTTTAAATATTTACCATTTAATGCTATCTTGATCACTTCGTTATTATTAACAATAAGAAAGATTTTAATTAAATAAAATAATAAAATAGTTTTTTGTGTGTAGTATTAATTTATTGAATAATGTATTACAGTTCGAGCACAACTTTTTAAAATCTGTATATACTTTAAATAATAAACTTAATGACAACTTACAATAATGTACTCATATTATTAAAATAATATTACAGTTCAATATGTTTTTAATTGTGTATTATTAAAATATGGTTTTAAATGGAGGTGAATGTATAACCCCCATTTACAATAATAAAATAATTCATAATTCATATTCCTGGTTATTCAATAATAATCAGTTATTAAAATAATAAAAATAAAAATAATAAAAATAAAAAGTATGAGCAAATTCATACTTTAACAGTGTGACAGTTTTTAAAACTGATTGTAATTATTTATGAAGAGTACATTAATAAAATACAAATAATATTTATTCGTTATGTTCTCCCCATATTTGTGTCTTCAGGGATGGGCAGTATTAATGATACTTGTATTTCAAATACATATTTAAAATACAAAATGTTATTTTCTAATTGTGTTTGATAAGGTTTATAAAAATGGCTTAATATTTTGTGCCAAAATACTTTAGTGTCTTGTATTTTTAAAACTGTAAAATACTTTGTAAGAAGTATAGTGGTGTTTTCTCAGTTATTTGCCAAGGCTAGACTAGACAATTAATTAATAATGAAAAAGTTTATCAATGATTGGAGTATGGATGGAAATTATGCATCATATATATAAAATATATATATATATATATATATATATATATATATATATATATATATATATATATATATATATTGTAATGTAATATAATAAACATATAAATCTACAAAATAGGGTACAGAATTCCGATTTCTGAAGTAAAGAGACACCTGAGAAGATTTGTTCACTCTGGTGTTACTTTACCACTTTCTAGTGACAGTTTACCCCCTTCAGCAGCCGTTATTCCCAACCACATTTGACGTTCAACACAATTACAGTTTCAAATCCATCCACCCCAGCCTCCCTCGCTAATTAACTAATTGATTTGCGCTCGTTCATCCGTTCCTTTTTTTTTCTTCTCCCAAAGAAGACTGCTGTTCAGGCCAGCTGGTGGAGGCCAAGGTGAAATATGGGCTAACGTGACTTTGACTAATAGCTTGGAGGAAGAAAGATGGCCCTGGCGCTCCTGACGCCGCAGATCTTTCTGGAGGTCAGTCCTGGAGCGGCCCTGATTAGAAACTTTCCAAACCAGTCAAAGTGCGTTTCTAAACAGGAAAGAATGGACTGGAAACATTAACATAATAAGCTCAATAATAAAGGAACATGACACTTGTTTGGAGCATTTTACAGCTCCTAGAGCTAAATGATTGAGTTTTACCATTTTTAAATCCATTCAGACAACCTCCAGGTCTGGCAGGAGCACTTTTAGCTTAGCTTAGCATAGATCATTGAGTCAGATTATACTGCATCTCGCTTTAAAAGAGTTGTGATAGTTTTCTATTATGTCTATCATAGTTCCTATTTAAAATTTGACTCTTCTGTAGTTACTTTGCGTACTAAGTGGCCGAAAATAAATATTAGCTTTTTTCTAGGTCAATATAGAACTATACTCTCATTCTGGCATAATCAAGGGACTTTGTTGCCATACCATGACTGCAGCGGGCACATTGATATTGCACAGAAACTGAAAATAGCAAAGAATACACAAGACATGATATTCATATTGACCTTATTCTAAAATATGGAAGTGTGCTCATTTTTGCGATAATTTTTTATTTATTTATTTTTTTTTTTTTAAACTTCCGATTCAGTTGCCTATGAGGGAAATGACTAGGAATAATAAACGGCAGAAAACGGTCAAACTACTTACTTTACAAACAAGTGTGTCCATGACTGTACAGACAAAGCAGAATAATATAATAAGAAAATATCAGTTTGCATCTAAAAATGAATGGAAGTGAATGAGACCAGAAGTCTCGAGCCAAAGTGATCCAAATGGCTGCACCCACTTGTACGCAAAGATTTTAGAATGGGTAAACGATCAATAATGGTAAAGATGCTAATGGCCTAATCTGATTCAATGATCTATGCTAAGCTAAAAGTGCTCCCAATTGATTCAAAAATGGTAAAACTCATCTGTTTAAAAGTAGGGGAGCTGTAAAATGAGCCTATTTCCAAAAAAAAGTCCTTTACACCACAAGGCCTAAGCAGCCATTTTGACGGCCGGTGCACAATAGAGGTGATTGGAAAAAGACTCTTAATGTATTTTTTTGTAATTAAATCTCCGGTTTCACCTTAGAAATCGATATGAAGTGCTGTCATAAACCACAGCTATTGAGCAGGACGAGGGGAGTAAGTGGTCGGCCATAAAATGGATTAATAAGTATTCGCATTAGGGTGAAGACATTTCCGTGCTCCGCATTACAGTTGTTTGCAGGAGGTTTCTCAGAAAATGGCATAAACATTAAAGTTAGTAGACCTTTATATGCTGGCGGTGGCGGCGCTTGTAAACCGTGTTTTATTGAAAAGGTCAATTGAGTTTTTCTGCAACTCAGAGTGTGAAATACAGCTGGGAAAAATGATGATTTAGACCGGCATCTGTTGGCTGTAAAGCTTTGTTGCTTAAAGTTTTCTACCTTTTCTTTTCTGTAGACCCCATTTAGTTTTTTAACTGGATTCTTTTATGGATAAATCGTGACTTTTCTGTGACTTTTGTGCATACTTTGTGGATTTTGGATCCATAGTTTATGGATGTAAACAGATCACTGAAAAGACTGATAATAAATGTGAAGTAATGATTAATTTATGTAATATTTTAATAATTAATAATATTATATATTTATTTATTCATTTTGGTAATGGATATAATGAGATGGAGCATAAATTAGGGATGTCCAGATCCAATCACGTGATCGGAAATCGGGCCCGATCACGCAGTTTCAGCCTCAATTGGAATCGGACGTTACCACCCGATCAGGACTCGAATATATACAGTATATTCAGAGTTAGAACTCTTTCTTGATTTCACACAGAAACAGCAACGTGTGCGGCATGACGTCACTTTGTTGCAGAGAGGCTAATGGTTAAATGCCGGCAAAGTAGAACCAGCTTGAAGCAGAAAGTGCGAGTATGTCTGCGGTCTGGAGGTGTTATAAAGTTGATGACGACAACATTGCCATAGCAAACTGTGAGACATGTAAACTTGGGATTGCCTGCCGGGTATTTTAAGTTTTGGTCCTATTTGTTTTTTATATTAGATTTTTTTTAGATTTAATGTTGCACAACTGTCCAAAAGTGAAGATTGCATGTTATTTATTACTTGATTGTTCAAGCTACCTCACAGAAATGCTCTTCTGTTGAATGTTAAAATAATGTGAATTAAATTAAAAATAAGGAACATCCTGGATCTGTTTCTTCGCTCTACTTTATTCTGTTTTATGTATTATAGAAGTATCGGATCGGGTTTCGGTATTGGTAGATACTCAAAATCAAATGACTTGGACTCAGCCAAAAAAACTGGTCATCCCCACCCTAAATATTACAAATTCAAGAACAATATACTGTATGTATATACACACAGTTGAAGTCAGAATAATTGCCCCCCCCCCCCTAAATTATTAGCCCCCGTTTACTTTTTTCCCCATTTTCTGTTTAATGGAGAGAAGATTTTTTTCAACACATTTCTAAACATAATAGTTTTAATAACTCATTTCTAATAACTGATTTATTTAATCTTTGCCATGATGACAGTAAATAATATTTGACTAAATATTTCACTTCAAAAATGTCACTAATATATTCACACTCCACGTCTTAATTCCATTTCTGTTAAGTTTTCTGTCAAAAATTGCTATTTCGAGCTTATGTAGGCCAACAGTTCAAAATTCATGTTTAACTGAATAAACAGTTAGTAAACACAACTACATCTTTTTGAACATAATTTATTTTCATCACAGATTATCATAGTAGAACAGTTTCTCAAGCAGTTTGTGATGCATTTTTGAAACAGGAGATGAGCCCCTGGTCTAATGCACCACCTGGCATGAGAAACTCTCTGAATGCCTTCGGCAGAATTCAAATGAGCCATTTTAATCTAGATTAGTCTAGATTAATTCCAAGATTAATCTAGATTAATCTTGATAAAAAAAATTATCTATGCCCACCTATGCCACCTATATACAGTATAATACAACTAAATGTTATTTGTAATACAGTTAATTAATTAATATTGCATTTGATAACATGACAGATTACACTTACAATTCTGGATTTTATTTTGTGTCAAAAAACTATTTAAATTGATCGATGTAATAGTGAGAAGGCAGACTTTTTTTTATATGTTCTGGGCTATTTGTGACTATTATTGGACACAAATATTTAAAACACTAAATGATGCCTTTAACTTAGAAATAAATCCTAGTGTTAAAATAGCTATTTATGGTGTGCCAAAACACAAAATATCATTGACAAACAAGGTAAAAAAGAAAATGTTATCGCATTTGCTACTTTAGCTAGGTGGAGAATATTACTTGAGTGGAAATCAGCAGTCCAACCTAAAGCTTCAATGTGGATGTGTGATCAGGTTTTATATTTAAAATTAGAGAACCAGACCTTCTCCCCTTTAACTGATTTATATAAAGAAATCTGTGTAAACGGGCTTAAATGTGATCACTGATATTGTTTGGTTTCATATACAGTTGAAGTCAGAAATATTAGCCCTCTATTAATTTTTTTTTCATTTAAAAATATTTCCCAAATGATGTTTAACAGAGCAAAGAAATTTGCACAGTATGTCTGATAATAGTTTTTCTTCTGGACAAAGTCTTGTTTTATTTCAGCTAAAATAAAAGCAGTTTTTACTTTTTTTAAAAACCATTTTAAGGACAAAATTAGCTCCTTTAAGCTAATTGTTTTCCGATATTCTACAGAACAAACCATCGTTATACAATGACTTGCCCAATTACCCTAACCTGCCAAGTTAACCTAATTAACGTAGTTAAGCCTTTAAATGTCACTTTAAGCTGTATAGAAGTGTCTTGAAAATATCTAGTCAAATATTATTTACTGTCATCATGGCTAAGATAAAAGAAATCAGTTATTAGAGATTTTATTAGAGAGTTATTAAAACTATTATGTTTAGAAATGTGTTGAAAAAATCTTCTCTCCGTTAAACAGAAATTGGGGGAAAAAAAAATTAACTGGGGCTAATAATTCAGGGGGGCTAATAATTATGAATTCAACTGTATATGTAGAAGACTACTATAATAATCATGTAGGTATTTATTTATTTGAATCATTTTTACAATTGATGTTGTCTAATTGTAAACGTACTGTATACAGTACTGTAAAGTTTTTTAATTTAATTTAATTTTTATTTTATTCCATTCCTTAATTTAATTTGTTTGTTAATTTATTTCGAGAGCAAGGGTCATTATAGGGAAAAATTACAACCTTGATTGTACAAACTGTTTTGTTAAAGCTTGAAAAAAGAAATAATTGCAAAAATCATAGTCAATAACAGGACAAATAGATTACATTTTTTAAATAAATAAAATACATAATGTTATGGCTGATATTGGTGCTAATCGTTGATATTAAGAATGTTTTATTATTCTTTTAGCATATAAAATATATAAATAGTCATTTATATTATATATATATATATATATATATATATATATATATATATATATATATATATATATATATATATATATATATATATATATCATAATATAATATCATTAATTATTATTATTATTATTATTACTACTACTACTACTTTTTAAATAAATACAAAATAAAATGTTCATACTGAAATGAATGACATTGGAATTATACTCTTATTTCCAAAAATGTTATGGCTGAAAATACTAAAAATGGACCGTAATAACATTCTACTCAACTCTATACTAGGGCGACGCGGTGGCGCAGTAGGTAGTGCTGTCGCCTCACAGCAAGAAGGTCACTGGTTCGAGCCTCGGCTGGGTCAGTTGGCATTTCTGTGTGGAGTTTGCATGTTCTCCCTGCGTTCGCGTGAGTTTCCCTTAAGGTGCTCCGGTTTCCCCCACGAGTCCAAAGACATGCAGTATAGGTGGATAGGGTAAGCTAAAATTTCTCATAGTGTATGTGTGTGAATGAAAGTGTATGCGTGTTCCCCAGAGATGGGTTGCAGCTGGAAGGACATCCGCTGCATAAAACGTATGCTGGATAAGTTGGTGGTTCATCCCGGTGTGGCGACCCCTGATTAATAAAGGGACTAAGCCTAAAAGAAAATGAATGAATGAATAAACTCTATACTAATATTACAAAAAAGAGACAAATCAGACACTTTAAAAGTCACAAGTGAATTTAAGCATCCCAACGCCTTAATGTACATTGTGCAAAATAAGGATTGATTTTAAAGTCTTTTGTGGCTTTTACCAATAATAAAGCAACTCTATTAAAGCAAGCATTGCTCATCATCCAGTCTATTGTCTGCATTCTGCAAACTGGTGATGAATGTTATCAGACTGCAATGTGAAGTGTGTGACAAGAACAAAAATGGTCGGCGGTGACTATTATCTCCTCTCACTCCAGCGCATGCAGTGTTATATTTAAGCACACAGGCCTCCTCGCTCCTTTATTTTCTGCCATCTTTTTTGGCTCCACCACTGTGAGCTCATCAGGGCCCGTCAGCAGGAGGCGAGGGGAATTTGGCTTTCGGGCTGGAATATTGCAGCGACGCCGCTGTTGGAGCTGACGTTTGTCATGTGCTTTCTGATTATGAGTTTTTGCTCAATCACTTTTCCTGCTGTTTTCAGGCTGCAATACAAATATAAATGTCATGAAGGCTTTAAGTCAATGTTGCTTTGTTCTTATGTCAATCGAAGGAAGGTTTTATGTTTATGGTTTGATTGAGTTGTTCATTGTTCTCATAAAAAACAAAAAACAATTCCTTCATGTTGTCAAAACACAAACTGATTAAGTTAACTTAATTGTTTTATGGGTGGCGCGGTGGCACAGTGGGTAGCACTGTCGCCTCACAGCAAGAAGATCGCTGGTTCAATCCTTGGCTGGGCCAGTTGCCATTTCTGTGTGGAGTTTGCATGTTCTCCCCTTGCTTGCGTGGGTTTCCTCCGAGTGCTCTGGTTTCCCCCACAGTCCAAAGACATGTGCTATAGGTGAATTGGGTAAGCTAAACTGGCCGTAGTGTATGTGTGTGAATGAGTGTGTATGGATGTATCCCAGTGATGGGTTGCAGCTGGAAGGGCATTCACTGTGTAAAATATATGCTGTATTAGTTGGCGGTTCATTCCGCTGTGGCGACCCCTGATTAATAAAGGGACTAAGCTGAAGGAAACTGAATGAATGAATAATTGTTTTGGTGAATTGAACAAAACAATTAAGTTGTCCCAAAAAACTCTTAGGAATTGTTTTTCTTCAACTCATTTTCAATAAGTAGTTTGAACAAGGAAAATACATTTTTACTATTTTCTCAAATCTTTTTTTTTTTTCAAAGACACATATTTCCAATCCCGTGATTTGGCAGATTTCATAATTAGCTAAAACAAAATGTATATAGACCAGTGCTTAATTTGAGCTGGATCCTGTTCCGGAAAATGTCAGATATTCGTTACATACGTGTGTGTGTGTGTGTGTGTGTGTGTGTGTGTGTGTGTGTGTGTGTGTGTGTGTGTGTGTGTGTGTGTGTGTGTGTGTGTGTGTGTGAGTGAGTGTGTGAGTGAGTGAGTGAGTGAGTGAGAGAGAGAGAGAGAGAGAGAGAGAATGTGAATGACCGCAAGCAAAGGCTGTGTGGATTGTGTGTGCACAGTAGTCACCATGCGCAAGTTACAGCAAAAGTCATGTTTAACTATTGGCCCTCAGCAATATTTTTAGCCACTTTGCTTTCTTATGTTTACAATCACTCTTATTGGTTGGTGATTGTTTCACGCACAATGAGCAGGGAAAATAAATAATGGCATAGTGGCCAACCTAAATAATATTTGTATTTTCGAAATGGCAAAGAGGCAGTTTTATTTATTAATTTTTAAAATCACGAGTAAATCTGATAATGAGCCTGATCAAAAGAGATCTCGAGAAGATGAAACTGTGCGAATGGATCAGGGTAGCGGGAGACAGAAACAAAGCGATCTCAAGTCAGCCAAAAAACATGACAGAAGAGGTAACTGTGGGCTCTTCTTGAAGATTAGACTGAGTGAGTCATTTAATTATTTGTTTTTCACTTGGCACATAATAGTGAAGTGAACTGAATAGTGATTGTTCATACGATTTATGTTTGTAGCGACATGTTTTTATTATCCATGACTGACCTATAACATTATATGGCACAAAAAAAATTAAAGACCGTTCAGAAATGTGGTGCTCTTTGTTTTGCGCCATCACCGTTTAATGATGTCATGTTCCAGGAAAACGGAAATTGTTTGGTGGATATCGGTCACAGGCGACGCAGTGGCGCAGTAGGTAGTGCTGTCTCCTCACAGCAAGAACGTCGCAAGAACGGCTGGGTCAGGTTCGAACCTCGCCTGGGTCAGTTGGCGTTTCTGCATGTTCTCCCTGTGTTCGCGTGGGTTTCCTCCGGGTGCTCCCGTTACCCCCACAGTCTATAGACATGCGGTACAGGTGAATTGGGTAAGCTAAATTGTCCGTAGTGTATGAGTCTGAATGAGTGTGTGGATGTTTCCCAGAGATGGGTTGCGGCTGGAAGGGCATCCGCTGCTTAAAAATGTGCTGGATAAGTTGGTGGTTCATTCCGCTGTGGCGACCCCAGATTATTAAAGGGACTAAGCCGACAAGAAAATTAATGAATAATTGAATGATATCGGTCACGGTAACTTTTATTTCCTGGTTTTGTTCTACAAAATAATTTACAAATTAAGCACTGATAAAGACCAACTTTTTTGTGTGTACTTTAACTAGTGGTGTAAATTGGTTACCTTTGTATAATCAATGCAGTACTGTCAGATTCTCCAAAAAAGTTTTTGCTTATTACGATTTGATTCAGTTCGATTTGATTTATTGGTATAAAGATATTAACAACAGTAACGCGGCAGGTCACTTCAGATTTTGTTGCTAATTTGAAATATGTCATTTACTATGTAACCTTAATGTAATGTAATTGCTAGTTCATTGTTGTATTTATTTAGATAGGATTTTGATCTTGGATGAAATGCCTGGGGGCATTGCAAATAGTCATTTTGTAATTGCAGGTATATTTGCCATTTCAAAAATGAACAATGAAACTCATCATAAACAACAATTCATTGTTTTATCTTACTTTACAATAAGGTTCATTAGTTAATGTTAATTAATGCATTTACTAACATGAACAAACAATGAACAATACATTTACTACAGTATTTATTCATGTTAGTTAACGTTAGTTAATGAAAATAAAGTTGTTCATTGTTAGTTCATGTTAACTCACGGTGCATTAACTAATGTTAACAAGCATGGACTTAGATGTTAATAATGCATTAGTAAATGTTCAATTATGATTAACAAATGCTGTACAAGTGTTGTTCATTATTAGTTCATGTTAGTAAATGCATTAACTAATGAACCTTATTGTAAAGTGTTACCGTTTTATCTTATTGAAAGCATATTCTATTTTAACAATTCAGTGCTTGCCAAACACAAATTATAATTTTTTTTTTTACTTTTAGGGAACAAAGTATGTTTTTAAACAGTATTATTGGTTATTATTGGACTAGCAAAACATAACAAAAATGTTTGTTCTATTATTTATCATTGAGTTAAGAATAATTTCACAATGGGCCTTTTAGAAAAAAAAAATGTCAGAAAAATAATGCTGTGGTCGTGGTGCCATTACACAATGGTGTAATTAGTTATGTATATAACATATGACCCCTTATACTACAGTTCCCACACCTAAAGACAATGTTCAGGTGTTGTATTTCAAAACATTTGTCAGGTTTTTGTCCTCAAACTGCTCCTGTGTGGGACTAGTTTTTTACGCATTTCATCAAAAATGTTCTGTTTAGATTTAATGACATTTTTGACAGTTGTAGGCTCTGAAATGACTGAAATCATTCACTATTGTAATTATGGACCCTTTCTCCAACTACTTTAGCTGTGAGGCTCCTTGAAAATAATGAATCAGCCAATCAGAATCAAGCATTCAACAGCCCTCTAGTATAAGAGTCATTAAGGTAGCGCTGCAATAATGCTGTTTATATAATGCATATAACCTCTGGCTTTTTGCTATGCTACCTTCAGGCTGTTTCCAATTTATAAGTTTGCTGAAACTTTGGGGAATTTATAATACATTGACAGAATGTGCTGCAGGAACCAGAATTTTACCTTAAAAACACCCTGTCAAGACAGACAGAGGCAGCCTTAAATACATAGTAATCCCATCTGTTAAAACAAGCATGAAAAAGCCAATGTTAGTAGGATCCTCAACCTTTGAAACTGCAACAGATGCTCTCTCCTGAGAGGAAGAGACCGCCCTAGAAAAGCAGTCTTCCTCCTCTTTAGTTTCCGCTTCTGTCCGTCCAGCTCTATTTGATAGTTATTCAATGTCTCGCTTGTTTGCACCACATCTGCCTGCTGCCACCCCCTCCAAATCAATAGCAAGAAACTGTGTCTTGTAGATGATTAAAGCGAGTTGCAGACTGCAGATATGTCATCCTTGAAAAGCCAGATCACTCTTCGCCTGCAATACAGTAGCGCAATGTTTTCTTGATTAATTGCTTGTCTGAAATTGTCGATAGGCATCATTATTTGCCATTATTACGTTCATCAGCTTTGCACATCAGGTGCTGATTTAAACTGTCCCGCAAGACACACTGGGACCTGAATCAGTTCAATCATTGGCCTGATGATATGGAAATTTCATCATGTTTTTAGTATATGTGCTTTTATTATTACTTAAGTACAACTTCAAATGGCATTCGTAATGCGTTCAACATTTGTAGTGTGATGTATTTTTAGTAAGCTGCCTGCAGAGACGGTGTTTTAAGACATAATCTCTTCATGAAGGCTGTTCTGAAATGCTAAAGTAGAAAAATATAAGGTTTTTTCTTTACTGTAGGTTGCGTTGTAATGAAAAAAGTTGATTATTTTATCTGATGTTTATGTACTGAGCGCTTTTAATGCTATTTAGAGTATTGAAAATTGGTTTAGCTAAATGCTAATGTATGGTATCATTAAAAAAGGATTTTAGGGATTGTTTACTGTACAGCATTATTGCTTTAAGAAATGTAGTGCTACCTTAGCAACTGCTAATTATTGAAAAAATAGCTGTGGTTAGGCTGAAAAAATGTAATTACTGTTCCAAGACTGAGCTTAGCAACATGCTAATGTCAGGCTATTGAAAAATTCGTTGTAAGGTTAGGCTTTGATTATACAAGCTGAAAAGAAATCTCATTTAAGAGGCAAGAATGTTATTATATTACTGCTTTGAAGCATTTTTATATTAAAAATATATATCATTATTGCATTGGCTGAAAAAAAAGCTGAAAATATTTTCTGTTATAAACATGCTGTATTCTTTAGGTTCAAGGTTGAGTTGTTGTTGTGTAAGGAGAAAGGAAAACTCTCTAGAGGCAGATAATAGAGTAACATTACTGCTCCAAAGGGGAAAAAAGCTAACAAACAAACCAAATTAATAAATAAATAAATTAGCTTAGCAGCATATTAATGTCAAATGACATTTAAATGACGTTTTGGCTAGATATAGGCATAAATTACATCACATAAATGTATATGTACAGTGGTCCCTCGCTATAACGCGGTTCACTTTTCGTGTTCTGCAGCCTGATTAGCACATTGTGTTCTGTGTTCTGATTAGCGCATTGTGTTCTGCGTCCTGATTGGCTGTAAACCATTGTCAATCAATCTCCTACAGTACAAAATTCGTTCAGCTTGCCAAATTTACATAAATCTTTGATCGCTAGCAATGTGAATTAGGCATGGGACAATAACCAGTTTCAAGGTATACCGCGGTTTGGAAAAGTCAAGGTTTTAAAACCGCCAAAGTTTTCTGTTATATCGTTCCTAAGGTATAAGTTTTTTTTGTTGTTGTTTTTTTTTTTACATGTTTTTCACAACTATTTTATTTCGTTTTTTTACGAAATACATTTTTGTCAAATAAAAGCTTTTTCTAGAGTCATCCACCATAATTTTGTGGCTCAAAAGTATCGGTTCAGGCACCGTTTAGGCACCGGTATCACTTTAAAAGTATCGATTTAGCACCAAAATAACCCCAAAAGATACCCAACCCTAAGTGAGGAGTTTTACAGATTTAAAACATCTATGATAATTGTAAAAAAAAAAGCTGACTACTTCGCATATTTTACCTATCGCGGGTTATTTTTAGAATGTAACTCCCGTGAATGACGAGCGACCACTGTATTTTACTTTCTACATACAATTAATTTGTTTATTATTTTGTAAAAACTAGCTTAGCAACATGCTAAGTTCATACTATTGAAAAATAAGTTTTACATAAAGTTTGGTCTACAAAGGTGGAAAAAACATATTACAGACCCAGCAGGCACACAACTTCATAAGACATTAATATTAGGTTAGATTTAGGTCGCGGCGTCAGGTGAATAAAATGCAATGTCTAGCCTCTGTCTAAGGACAACGTTATTTTGACGTCCAATAACGGCATCAAATGACGTTATTTGGTTGATTTTAGGTTGTGTTGAAAAGTGACCAAAATTCAACGTCAAGCCAACGCTCAATGACCAAAATTCAATGTCTAGCCAGCATCTAAGGACAACGTTATTTTGACATCCAATAACGGCATCAAATGATGTTGATATTTTGATATTTGGTTAATTTGTGTTAGAAAGTGACCAAAATCCAACGTTGAGAAAACATCTTAAACCAACGTCATATTGAAATCAAATACTCACATTTATTCATCAGTCTGGCAACCAAAATTCAACATTTGACAGATGTCATAGTGGTAATGTACACACAACGTACAAGCTGTAACATCATTGGATGCTGATATTTGGTTGATTTTTAGATTGGATGTTGGACATTGACGTCAGCCTGACGTTGGGTTTAGATGTCAACCTGATTTTTTATTTCCAAACAAAATGCAACGTTTCCACGACGTCAGGGTACAACATAAATCTGACGTCATGTTGACATCCTGTGCCTGCTGGGGAGGCAAAGAACATAATGGCATTACATTTTAGTTACATTTTGTTTTATAAAAGCTGATTATTTTGTTGTATTAGTGTAGCATCATGCTAACAGCAAGCTAATGATATATCTAAATCAATTTTTGGCTACATAGGAATAAAAAATCATTACAGTGGTTAAGTTTTGGTTACTTCAGCAAAATGAATGAATGAATGAATGAAAAGATAATGTCCAAAGGCATTAATTAATTTTATTTTTATTTTGAGTGAACATAATGTTGTTGGGAAGGTTAGCTTAGCATCATGCTCTCTAGCGCTCTAGTTTTCCCAGCATAGTTTGTTCAGTATGAAGGTCTGATATATGATATATGCTCTGTATTTTTGATTTGTGACTTCTGTGATTTCTCGTCCACTTGCTGACTTTCAGAAATCCTAAGGTCTCAATCTATAACCCCGGCA
Organism: Danio kyathit; assembly: GCA_903798195.1. Classification (NCBI taxonomy): domain Eukaryota; kingdom Metazoa; phylum Chordata; class Actinopteri; order Cypriniformes; family Danionidae; genus Danio; species Danio kyathit. The sequence continues at coordinate 25,579,288 of LR812543.1, read as the reverse complement.
GCTGGTGTGTTCTCACCACCCATAATGCTTTCCTACCTGTTCGCCATTTTAATTATGCTAAGTGCTAAGCACGTCAACCTTCAGCCGCACGCAGAAAGATGTCACTTTTATAAATTGCACCCTCCCTCCTCTGTCACTGGTTCCTGTCACCGTTTTAATTAAACAGAGAGAAAGAGAGACTTATGGCCAGCAAGCAGATTTGATTGGGGTTTGAAGGCCGCAGGGGATTGGGACTAAAATGTTTGGACTGAAGAAAAAACATCAGCATTTGGACAATTCACACATACTGTGTTTTCAGCATCTGCCATCTGGTTATAAGAGGTTTGTCAATCCTTTTAATAAACTCATTACATCAATTCAACTCATTTTTAAAACAGCTGTTTAGTAGCAAGTTTCTTGCAGGATACCCATGCTGCTATACAGAAATTCCACCAATCAGAGTGCAGCAGCAATCAAATTCTGAAATTGAAAGGGCTTTTACCACAAACCATCAAAATAAAAGTCTGGTTTAACGTCAACAAACTATGAAACTTGACATTTATTACTCTGTGGATTACTAAAACAAACATATAGGGCCCTATCGGCGCAATGCGGCGCAAGGCGCGGCGCAATTGTTGTTTGCTAGTTTCAGCTCGACTCAAGAGTCATTTTGACGTTTTGCACCACGCTGTTTAAATAGCAAATGCATTTGCGCTCATATGTGCGCCCATAGGCGTTCTGGTCTAAAAAAGGAGGTGTGTTGAGGCGCATTGCTGGCGCGTTGCTATTTTGAGAAACTTGAGTAGACCATCTAAGATAAGGTCTAAAGTCCAGCGCAGAGCGAGTTAGATGTGCGCCTCAATTAAACATTGCTTAATACACACAGGATGTAGAGCAATATGCAAATATCTTTACAATTGAAAAATAATTAAAGGATTAAAATATTACAAGAATTATTATTTTATAGCCTATAAATATAAAAACCACTGCATCCATGCCTTCTTCATCTCGGGGGGCTTTTTTAGTTTATTCATGACAAATTGCTTTTGTATAATGTTATTATTAGTAGTAGTATTATTTATTATATGCATATTTATATTTGTTTTATTAAAAACAAGCCTAGATTTGCCCACCTATCAGGTTTTAGACCATATGGGGCATAGCATGTGTATTTGGATATAAGTTTTTTGACCACACTTCATTTTTATTGTTCATTTATTCGTTTGCTGGAAATTACAACTGAATTAAGAAATAGTTTTAAAACAAATCTTTGCGCTTAACAAACAAAATAAATTATGTATAAGCTAATGGATGTCTGGGGTACAACACGTTTCCTTATCCACGAAAGTGAAAGTAAAGAATGAGGAGGCTCATTCTCTCATCCTTGCACTATAGATGCTCTGTTTAACTGTTTTCTCGCTAGTGAAGCGCTTAGATTTTCCACTTACAAAGTCCGCCATGTAAATAGCAAATGCGCTATGGCTCGACGCAACTGAATCTTAAAGGGAATGGGAGATGAGACTCTGATTGGTTTATTCTCCAAACACACCTATAACTCATTAAGAGAATCAGCTCAACCCTGTTAGACCATGCGCCACGGCGCAAAGCGGTATTTCCCGCCCTTAATGCTTTTGCGCCCTGCACTTTGGACTTTGCGTCTAGATCGTTAAAATAGAGCCCTTTAACTCAGAATATAAATTAAAACATAGTTTAAAAATGTAAATATAAAAAAGACACTAAAATATAAAAAAGACGCAAACTGATATTTAATAAATAACGTAGTACTGTATATACAAACATTAATTTAAAAATACCAAATTATTACTTCACAATAACTAGAGTCAAAAATTGCTATGAGGATGCTACTGGTGCTACTTCTAGACCATTAGTTTTATTGGCTTTATACAGCCATTCATGTTTAAGTGTGTTTGAATACAAAACAGTGTGCATTAGTGCTGCAGTGAGTTGAAACTTTCTCGTCTTTGAGACTGTATTAATGAATGGTGACAGTAACTCAAGCTTGAGCAGGAGATCCAATGATGCTAATACACAATAGTTATTGTGATGTTAGGGGCATTATAATGTGTTTAGAAATTATTGTCAGCATTTTTTTACTGGACTTTTAACAGGATATTCAAGAACATCTTTACAGTTATATGCCTTGAAAAAAGATGTTAATTCACTGTAAATGCTTTTGTGAAACCATTGCGTTAATTCAAGTTACTTTTAAAACAATAGCAAAATTTGTGCACAGATCTAGTACATTACCCATGATGCTGTTCACTAAACTCCAATAATCAGTTTGTAGCTACGTCTGCTCTCAAGAAGAGGTGCAAAAATCAGTTACCTTCTCACACACATGATCATAAATGAAATGAGTTACAACAAAAAGCAAATATAAACCTAAAATATAAATACCGTATATATACATAATTGTAAATACACTTCACTTGATATATTTCCATAAACAAGTGATTAACAAGTTTAATCCTTTTGGACCCTTTGTCTATTACAATGGACATCACATGTCAGCACATGTTTTCTTGTTGTTCCTGAGCATTTCATCTAATTTTAAGCCTGTAGTCCATTGTCATTCAATCAAATGGCAGTAAGGCTCAGCATGTTGTCATTTGAAAAAAAAAAAATCCACTACACTGAAAAGCAGCATAGCATCCCTTTACTCCAGACACAGACGTAAGCCACATTTACTATGTTTTTTATTCAAATTTATTGTTATGTTTGCCAATATTTTATAGATTGTATGTAAAAAATAGGGATTGTACTTACTAATTAAATTTTAAAATCTTTTGTTACATTGCAAGCTTTAGATCAGGACTTTTTCAAATACGTCTGTCCATTAGGATGGACAATGGGTTCAAAATCTGTTACTGAAATTAAAACTTCAGTAATGCTGATTGAGCTTTTTTCTATAAAAAAAAAAAACTATATCAATGTACTAATTCATTGCTGAAATATTTTCATATGCAGATCTTGAAGTTCTTGAGCATATAGCAGATGGAAATATCTCAGATGTGGACATTAGAAAGATAAAAATAAAGTTTGTTATTAACAAGGTGTGATCTATATAACAAAAACCTCAGAATTAAAGTAAAGATTTTACAATCTTAATATTTGTCATTTTGAAAATACATTTTTAAGATTATACCAGCAGTTATGTATGTTTTTGTGTGTGTGTGTGTGTTTTATGTTGGTATAATGTTTGGGAAGTACAACCGCTTTGGCCTGATGTCCATTGAAATGGACAAAAAATAGATGTACTTTAAGGGTGTTGAATTTTTATCATTAAAATTTGGTCATTTATAGTAGCCTCAAGAACTGTGAAAACATACTTTTACATTTTTCAGAAACTTAGAGCATAATTCAGGTGTGAAGGGGTTAAACCAACAAATAAATAAAAATTGCCTTTCATTTTTAATTTATTCATTTTTGAAAGTCATTACTAGTGTTGGGGGTAACGCGAATAACGTAATAATATTACTTTTCCAAAGTAACGAGTAATATAATGCATTACTTTTAAAAATAAATAATTTTATTTGAGTTACTTTTGAAAAAAATGTAATGCGAGTTACTTTTTACCTTGCTTAATTGGCTTTAAAAAACATATCACGTAATAAAAATGACCTTAGTCAGGTTGAATCACACACTCAATGAGAGAGCGTGCTGCGAGGGAGCAGACAGTAAGCTCGCACTCATCATCATCATCATCATCATCATCAGGTCTCCTTTTTCACAGCAGATGAGTCAGTGTACTGTTCTACTAACTGAATAACTCAGGATATTGGTTTATTTCAAGTCAGAGGGGGTATCCGGTATGTTAGTACTGAAGACGCAAACCGTTTCACGACAACTCCGTTCGACTGGTTCACTTAGAAGATCTGGTTAAAAACAAACGATTCATTCGCAAATCGCCCGTCATAACAATGGATTCTTGTTATTTGGAACTCATCGAAGAAAAGAAGTGGATTGTCACATTAAGTGTAGATTATATGTAAGTAAAACTCTTGACAACTGCAAGAAACACGACATCGGAAAAAAAGAAAACAAAACTGGATGCAAAGCACTACACCCGCACCCCACCTTCCGCTAAACAACAAATGTTTGACATCAGTTCACGTTCTCCAGGTAAAAAATGGTTAATGCTTTTATTGTTGAGGAGATGCAGCCACTGTCTAACATTACTGTAGAAGCGACTATGTAAAAAAAAAAAATCTTTTGGGAAAGGATTTTCACATTTGTTAAGGCCACGTGAAGCAATTTATTCAATGTATAAAGCTCAAAGATTTATTTTGATTTGGGGATGTTTTTATTGTCTTACTGTTCATTTTGTTATTAAACATTTTAAAGATTTAAAATCTGTTTTTGCCTTTATATGAATTATTTCATGTTAATTCTCTTATTTATTGCAATTTTTATCTCAGTGGACAGTGAATTTACTTAAAGAGCCCCTATTTTGCATTAAAAAAGGTCATATTTTGGTTTTGGGGGTCTCCAACAACAAGCTGATATGCGTGCAAGGTCAAAAAAACACTTTCATTGTCTTATAATATGCATTTATTTTTACCCAATTATCCCAGCGACTCCCATATGAATCAGTCAGCGACTCATTTGTTCCCAAACCCCTCCTTAGCACAAAGCTAATCTGCGTTGATTGGACCGATAACCCACTCTGTTGTGATTGGTCGACTGGGTACGGCGCGAGACAGAAAGAAATACCCATCACAGCTACAGTATGAAGTAGCAGAAAGTATGTCAGAGCCCAATGCAAGAATGCAGTAAAGCAATGCGGTTAAACAGCAGCATTTTACTCTACTCTTAAACATAACCCCAAGTAATTATGACACACATTCAGTATTAATCCACACAGTGGCAAAAGTTGAACTATTTTGAATATTGACCGCGCCGCGTGTGAGGAACAGCTGATGGTGTCCATAGCAAAGGCAAACATCAGAGGATCACTGGCTCAGAAACACATTTAAATTGGTAAAGGAAGAAGCACGCGTCATGTTTTTAATGTGGTTTTGGACGTGATATGTAAACAGCCCCAAAAATATTTACAAGCACTGATCTATAATAGATACGTGATTACAAGCCACGGTGGGCCATTACAAATTGTAACACACAATTAAACACATATTTTGCAAACTACACAAAACAAGGCAACAATTTTAAATACACTTACATGTTAATATCCGGAGGAAGAAGAAACTGGCCCATTTGAACTCTAAAATTTAATGACAAAGTCCCTGTCAAAGTCTGACAAAGTCCCATAGTCTCTGCTGCTTCTTTAATGCAAACGGCCATCGAATCCGTCGTTGCAGCGTAGGTTATTGTATCAATCGTCAGAAAAATAACACGGCACTAGGTTGGCTATACTGTGGTATTGTTGTGAAAATGAACTTTAACCCTTTATTCCCCTCAGCCGAATCTCCATCTGTCAGTGATCATCATCTTTGCGTCAGGATCAGTCCCGTGATCCCCCGCGCTCCGCTAGTGTGTGGAGGGAAAGCGCATGCACATTTTACCGGAACTCGAACTACATATTTGGTGATGTACCGTAGCAACATCGATGCGATCAAACAAAAGATTCGAACCCAACTCGAGTCATTTATTCGACTCTGAGTCGACTATTTCGCTAAAGAATCAATAGTTTTATACAAGGTGCGCTTTTAGATTTAAACCTCAGCTGGATGTTTTCACTTGTTTTCACACTGTTTTGCAGTGTTACACACTGCATGGAAGCTCATTTTCAAAAACCCACAATAAGGGCTCTTTAACTCTTAACACAAAACATACAAAAGTAGCAAACACGTTACATGCTTTTAATAATCTGTATATACAGCATGTATTACTCTGGGCTTAGAAAGTTCTCAAAATATAATTTTATCCTACAGTTTTTAAAGGAAAATGGTGTAGGTTATATAGGTGGTTGTTAAATGTTTCTTTATAAAAAGGTGAAAAAACACCTGCAAGTTCTGAAAGAGGTCAAACCTCAGCCAGGTAAGGAAAAGTATCTCAAAAGTAATATAGCGCATTACTTTTCATAAAAAGTAACTAAGTAACGCAGTTACTTTTTGGGGGGAGTAACTCAATATTGTAATGCACTACATTCAAAAGTAACTTTCCCCAATGCTGTTCATTACCAATGCTTTAGGGGATTGCAGTATTTTCCCTCAGTAATGCTGTTAATTTTTAAGTATTTCTTTGCTTCAAATCAAAATGTGTAATGATTCCCCTTATAATTTGGTTTGTGACTTATAATGCTTTAACAAAAAAAAGGGAGAAAATGGTGAAGATTTTTAGAGCCTGGGGTTATATTTTATTCATCTAACATTCATTCCAGTTTATAAAATAACATTTATAACCCAATGAATCATGCACAATAAACCCCAGACCATATTTTGAATTAAAACGGTCAATTTTGATTCCTTGTCGTCTGCTTGACATTCTTGACTGTTCTTTTGCGCTTTCCTAAATATCAGCACTCCCAATATCTCATTCCCGTCCTGTCGCTGTTATCTGCTGTTCGATTCATTCTGGTCACCCTCTGTCTCTCCGGCTCGCTCTGTGTCTAATTCTCTTCTTCGCCTTGATATCTCCTGTACAGCGGCCAGCAGTTTCTCTCTCTCTGTACTTGTGATGCTATCAGACGTTTCCCATCAGTCCGCCGCACAGTGATGTCTTCTACAGTACATCCAGTTCTACAAACCAGGGAAAAAGAGTCGGATGAAGAGGGAGAGAGGGAAAAAAGCAGTCTTGGAGTAAAATAATAGAGCTGGATGTAATGGAGCATGATGTTCCCTTAGAGCAAAGAGCCGTTTAAGTAGTATCAGAGCTTCTGTCCACTTCTAAGACTAGCAAGAGTCTAACTAAAACTCACATTTGATATTTTTAGGGGGTTATGTGACTTAGTGTTTGGGCAATTTTGATTATAGCTCATGTTTAGGTGATTTACTTTTCAAAAAATTTACAGGATAAGTGTTTATTTCATCTGTAAAAAAGATTTTGATCCTTCTAAAGCATAAAATATTATAATTTATTTGCAAATATTTAGGAAATATGCTAAGTGAACATCTGAAAAACAATGCTAAAGTCAGTTATTCTCCTTTGAAAATGAGCATTTCCTTTCAGAACGTCTGTCTTTAGCCCCTTTCACACAGTGATACTGGTAATAACATCCGGAAAATCTCCCAAATGACTACTGGTAAATTAAAAAAAGCGATGTTCACACAGGCAAGGACGTTCCGGAATTTTTGCAGAAAAGACCATTCACACATCCATTACAAAATACCAGTAAATTCTGACATCATTAACCAGAAATGAGCTCTAAACGGCTGTGCTTGTATTTGTAAACAGCGAAGGGGTCGGGCTTTTGTTGATGGTTTCACTTTTATTTAAAGCTTCGGCATTCATGCACCTGCTTTTTTCCAGAGACATCCAAAGGCAGAAGCGCGAACCACAGCTAAATGTTTACACATTTGACGACATTACAAACTCTGTGGATGGATAAGAATTGTGAACAACTTTGATGAAAACATATAAAGGAACACTTTTACATGTCGGGATGTACATAATATGTGTGTGTGGTGGTGCTCACCGGAGCATTTGGTTCACGTGCACATGCGTCAAGCAACTAAAGCAGAGCTTGAAGGTAAACAAACATCGGTTTATCATAAGCATTTTATCGATAATTTTTTACACAGTTGGCATTAAGAAGGAACATAGAAACGTTATCTGACTAAAACCAAAACTTTTAAAGATTGGTAGAAGTGAGACTTTTCTTACTTTCTTTGGTCCATTCTTTCTTGAGATGTATATAATTTTTCTATTTACTGATGACAGCTTTGCAGCTTTCAGCATTGGATTGAATGATTTATTATAATCTTATTTTTGTTTTGTAGCAGAAATATTATTTATTAAATTGACATATATAAAAACAATATTGCAAAATAAATATTTCTTACTGCAATGCTTCATGTTTGATACAAACCATAAAGTAACAGCAGGACTTTTTATAGCACATAACTCACATTCAAGCACACTCAGGGCAGCATGACAATGAGAAATGTTATTCATTGTAAGTATTATTGTCATCATTGTCATTATTAATAATATTTTATAATTATTAGACATTCATTTTGGAATTATTGCACAGATATCAATAAGTCATCACAGCATTAGTTAGATAGTTGTTTCTGGTTTTTGTTAGTCCTGATTGATGTTGTTTTCAAATACAATAAATCCATTAATATACAATATGCAGTGGTGCTCATTCATTTTTGGTGGGTGCTCCTAAACTTTTTCTGGTGCTCCTAAATTTTGAAGTTGGGAGCACCGGTGCTACCAAGTAAAAAAGTAAATTTCGAGCCCTGCTCCGGGTGCTCCGGTTTCCCCCTCGCACATAAAAAGACATGTGCTATAGATGAATTGGGTAAAACAAAAATTGCTGTAGTGTGTGTGTGAATGTGTATGGATGTTTTCAGTACTGGGTTGTGGCTGGAAGGGCATCTGCTGCGTAAAACATATGCTGGAATAGTTGGCAGTTCATTCCGCTGTGGCGACCCCTGATAAATAAGGGACTAAGCCGAAGGAAAATAAACTAATTTTGCTTGCACACATTGTTATTGTTAAGTGAACAGCCATTTTGCTTTTTAAAAAATTGTCAGTTGGAATTGACCATAAAAAAGGGTTGGTGTATGACTAGTGTGAAAGCTTAGTTGAACGTAATCTGGTCTCAGAGAAGAATTGTTTTAGTCTATGATTAAATCCTCATTTACTGAATCGTTATTTGCTGATCCTGGAACGGAAGGCAGTGATGTCCTGATCCAGACAGAGAACATGAAACATGAACAGAGCAGCTCCATCTGAGCTTTAACCAACCTTCCCTGAACACTGATGCTCCTCACCACTCAACTTACATCATTCTGAGCTCTCTGTGTGTGTGTGTGTGTTTGTGTGTGTGTGTGTGTGTGTGTGTGTGTGTGTGTGTGTGTGTGTGTGTGTGTGTGTGTGTGTGCGTGTGCGTGCGTGTGCGTGTGTGTGTGTGTGTGTGTGAAGGTGAGTCGATCTGCTTTTAAACATCTCACAGGGATCTCAACCAAAAAAAAGACTTTTTCCTTCACCTTTTGATATAATACTTTGATACTACTATGAAATCTTACCTACTCCTTAATTAAAATAGTAATAATAATACCTTGTTATCATAGTAATAACCATAGTAAGGCTAATTGAATAAGTTATTTTGTTATAGGAATATTTAAAAATTATATATGTATTATTATTAATAATGCCACCTATAATAGATTTGATTGACTATACTACTACTACAGTACAGTCGCAATCAGAATTATTAAACCCCCTGAATTATTAGCCCCCTGTTTATTTTTGTTTAACTGAGAGAAGATTTTTTCAACACATTTCTAAACATAATAGTTTTAATAACTCATTTCTAATAACTGATTTATTTTATCTTTGTCATAATAACAGTAAATAATATTTGACTAGATATTTTTCAAGACACTTCTATACAGCTTAAAGTCACATTTAAAGGCTTAAAAAGTTTAATTAGGTTAACTAGGCAGGTTAGGGTAATTAAGCAAGTTATTGTATAATGATGGTTTGTTCTGTAGACTATCGAAAAATTAAAAACTGCTTTTATTCTAGCCGAAATAAAGCAAATAAGACTTATTAAAAATATTATCAGACATACTGTAAAAAAAGAAAAAAAATTCAAAGGGGGTTTAATAATTCTGATTGCAACTTTATATAGATATAATATTAATGATAATAATAATAATGGTGCTGGTATTCATGTTATTTATTATTATTATTATTATTATTATTATTATTATTATTATTATTATTATTATAGCTAATTAAACATATCCAAGTTGCCTGTTTTATCCTAAAAGAGTGATACTGCATTACACCTTGTTTTGCTGCTAAATAGTTATACATTTTTATTAACAGTCTTGCCAATTTAGCAATTTTTTTTATTTAATTTATTTTTTCTCGCTATATTTAGCAACTTCACAACCCCCCCCCCCCACCCCTTTTTTTTATGTGTGTCTGGAGATTTTTTAAATAGATTCTCATCTGTCTGCACTTTACTGTTTCTGCTCTTTTCAAACGAGCTGCGGGTGATAAAAAGTTTAAAACATTTCTTAAACAGTGCATGTTTGTTACAAACTACTGCGATTTTATCATCGTTATTACCAAAGCCACATGTCAGTACAATTATAAAACAAGACGATTCAATCCTGGTTTGTGGATGTTAAAGCAGGTTTATTTTGTACATTAACATAACGGATATCCATACAGTGAATATTAACATGTATCCTGTCACATTTAAACACTGTGTGTGTGTGTGTGTGTGTGTGTGTGTGTGTGTGTGTGTGTGTGTGTGTGTGTGTGTGTGTGTGCGTGCGTGCGTGCGTGCGTGCGTGCGTGCGTGCGTGCGCGCGTGCGTGTGTGTGTGTATGTATGTGTATGTGTGCGCGCGTGTGTGTGTGTGCGTGCGTGCGTGTGTGTGTGCGTATGTGTGTGTGAGAACTTTGTAACGACATTCTGTGTGACTGATCATTGCAGAAAGGTTTTAATTAACTCCACAACAAATACATCAAATAATCATTGGTAAAGTTCTTACTGTAGTATTTCTCACAAACGTTACGTGAGATCTGCTTCCTTCATGTCTGTCACTGTGCTGTTTATCTGACACAGCCAGAGATCGAGGCACACTCTGGCAGGCACGTGGGAACGGTGGGTGGGGAGAACTACCATTAAAGGCACAGGCAACAAAAACAGTTACATTGTGTTCAGAGCAGAAAAATCCAATATTCTGAAAGCTATAATAAATAATCTGATGGGAGTTTTGAGCTGAAACTTTACAGGCACTTTCTGGAGACACAAAAAACTTATCTTAAATCTTAAAAAAGGGGTAAAATATCTGCCCTTTAAATTTAACAATTAATAATAATAAAATGTATTCTTTTCTTGTTCATAATCACAGAGATTTTAGTGACAGTTTCTGAACTTGTGTGAGTTTATTATGTCTGAAAGATTACTGAAAATTCACTGCACATCTAATGTATTCTGATATACTGTATAGATATTACAGTTATTCTTTATTGTTATTGTTATTATTATTATAGCTAATTAAACAAATCTAACTTCAAAAACTTTTAAAAATGGCTGTTTTATCCAAAAAAAAGAGTGATGCTACATCTCACTTGGGTTTTGCTGCTAAATAAATTTGCAGTTATACACTTTAAGTAAAAGTGTTGCCAACTTAGCAGCTTTGTTCGTTTATTCTTTTCTTGTTCATAATCACAGTGATTTTACTGACAGTTTCTGAACTTGTGTGAGTTTATTATGTCTGAGGGATTACTGCAAGTTCACTACACTATACTGATATACTGTATTCAAACAACAATACATTTAATTAAATTGACATGCATATATAAAGCATAGTAGTGTCAGGGGCGAATGTAACCAATAAGCAAGGTAAGCTGCCGCTTAGGGCCCCAGGAAATCTGAGGGCCCCCAAATAAAAACCTAGACGCATAAATGATACAAATAAATTATATATACCATTGTTTTTTTGTCATATTTTGTATGGTTAGGATCTAAAATGTTTAATTTATAAACGTAATTATTACATCTGCGCAAATGTGTCCCCCACTTTCAATCATGGACCGGTCCAGCAGTCAAATCAGTAAAGATTTATTTTTAAACATGAAGTAGTTCATTTATTTTTTTTAGTTGTGAATTCATTTTAAGAAAACAAATCGTTTCAAAAGTTTTACAAGGTGCTTGTTATTATTTTTCATTAAGATAAAATGTCAAAAAGGAGATTAAATGATATAAGAAAAAAATGCAAAATAATAATAATAAAAAATGTAAGTACAAAAGCTGCATTTTAGAAATTTTGGGCCCCATGGTTGGAATTGCTTAGGGCCCCAAAACCACTAAATCCGCCCCTGCGTAGTGCAAATATAAATACCCCTTTATAAACCATAGGCTGTTAAACTAACAGAAACTGCTAAACGTGATGACGTCAGTATTATGCAAATTGGCGTATGACGTAATCTAGTGACATTTAGTGCCTTTTTTTTGAAAATAGTGGACAACACTATTTATTTATAATGAACTGTTTAAAATATATAAGTATAACTTTTGCACTTCTGCTAGAAGTAAATTTGTTCTAAATACTAACCTGCAGTCAAATGACACAATCTGTTGTAGAAGGAGATTGAATTTATGGACATTGTAAAGAAAATTATTAATAGTAAAATGTAGCCTATTCATCATTTTCACCTTTTATCATTCAATATGCATTGTTCTGATTTAGTTTACAATGTTTAAACCAGTCGTAACAGTACTTTACAGTAATTTATTGTTATTTATTTTATTTGAATTTCATAATTGTGTTCATTAATCATATTAAAGTTTCTCACAGTGGTGTCTGTTAGCGTGCAGTTTGAGCGCTCTATCAGAAGTCATTTCCACATGTAATGGCTTCAAGTGCTTCACTGCAGGATATGTAGTATGATGTAATGCTATTAATGGCCCGAATTAAATCAAATATTCTCGGGCTGAATCCCCTCATGGTTGAAGAAAGAGCAGATGGAAGGTAAATAACTCCAAAGAAGTTAAATATCCTCATATCCCATCCTCCCAGCTTTTATTAACCCCAATTCTCAGAGCCATATTGTCTTTTGAGCTTTGTGTGAAGTGGGTATTACTGGGAGGAAAGTCATTGCTAAAATTCATAGAAAATAGAAGTAGTTGAAGTTGGAGTAGATTGAGCTTAAAAACTTTTTTAGACCTTTACAACAATATTTTTTTTCATGTGAAGTAAAGTAAAGGTGTTTTTTAATGCAAGATTCCACTTAAATTTTTGTGGTCAGTAAGGTTTTTTATTTTTATTTATTATAAATGTATTACTAAATCTGAATGCAATACTTTAAAGGGTAATGAAACACCAAAACACATTTTTTGAGATGTTGACAGGCATATACATTTCCCCACATTGCTAAAAACACTATTAGGACACATATACTTCACAAAAAAGTGAAAATTGGTTGTTTTTGCATTATTTCAAGCAAATTTGTTCTTCCAGTTAAAAAATTTTTTTTGAAGCTACGTCACGGCGATGAGATCATTGTGTAAAATTCCAGCGTGGAGACTGGATGTCTGTACCGGCGGGTACAACGTGACGTCTTTAAGTTTTCAGTATTAATTCATGAGAAAGACTTGGTTCAAACCAATCAGTGCGCTCTATTGTCAACGAGAAGCAACTTCATTAATATGCATGTTATAGCTTCAAAGACTGTTTTTACCTGTTACAGTGTTCAGACAGATGCCACGTTGTTTTGCCAATCGTAATTTAAAGTGGAAGAAGAATTGTTTGGAGACATGGGTCATCAGTGTTGTGTTTATAAATGTGCCGCAGCGAAGGTTTTCTTTCCATTTCCCCTTGATGAGAGCACAGATCGCGTGTGGACGTGTGGATTACAGTGGTCTGCTAACACGCAACAAAAAATATGTTTGTAAGGAACATTTTTTACCCAAAAGCTTTTCGCATCTGGAAATGGTGAAATCCAGATTTGCCTCTCGTCTCCTTTTAAAAAAAGATGTGGTTCCAGTTCGTGTTGATTGTCCTGTCTCTACGGATTTGGTAAGTGTGTGATCAGTGTTCTTTCAATTTTTAAAGACATACCTTAGTCAAAATGATTTAGTTACTAAGTTTACAGTACGTTAACATCACTACAATGTTATGGACTGAAAGATCCGCTGTAATTGCTGCTCTCCGAATGTAAACATGTAAACACCTTAATCAAACTATTACCTTCGTGTAGGATTTTAGACACATTTGGTGACCGGATAGTCTATACACACATGTCTGTTTGATGCTTATCTCTGCACCTATCGAGTCAACTTTCAAGAAATGCGGAGGGTTTTTTTTCTCCCATATGGCGTGCGATATCAAAAATACCATTAAAATGACACTTTACCAGCAGTTCACACTTGCGTCCAATATCTTGTTTGTCATGGGGGGCATACATGAAATGAAAGTGAAAGTGAAAGTGCCAAACTGCAGTTAAAGTCGACAAATTAAGAATGAAACAGCCAAACTTACATGAAACTCCAGAGGAAAAGTGGATTATTATTACGTATTATTTGCTATAACATGTAAAACGGGATCATGAAAGGAACATTTAAAAAGCAACTCATGTAAACACCTTAATCATGTTATTGTTTTATTCAGAATAAGGCAAATAATTTGATGACTGATGTCCATTTAAACGTAGTCACTGTCTATCCCTACATCTGTGTTTCCACTGTGAAAATCAGTGCGTGCATGTAATGAAACTCCCCTTTTCATGCAAACCTTTCCCTCTTTTGCCACTCAACACTCCCACCTAAACAAAGCTGGTCTTACCCAATTTCCAGACATTTTATGAAGGATTAGGACACTGAAGACTGGAATAATAACTGCTGATATTTTCACTTTGCTATCACAAGAATAAATGACACTTATTAAAATATAAGAGAGTTGATAAATCAAACAGTAAAGAATAAAAATCAACAAAATTCAGTAAATAGTAACAGTAAATTATGCATAATTATGTAGAACCATAAACAAAGCTGTAAGCTATTGAAAAACTTACAGCGATTTTGTGGGGATTTAGCTTTTTTGCTTTGTCAACTTGTACATTAGCAAATAAAGAACTAGAGATGCACCGATTGACTGGTCAGGGACTGGAATCAGATAATTTTTTTGCATGACTGGCCTGATTAGTGAACGGTGATTCTGCTGCATCTCAATTATTATTAATATTAGATATTATTAGTCAGTTTAAAGACTTTTTTTCAGGTTTTTTTTACCAGCATAGGCTCATTCTGAAAACCCTATATACATTTCTGGAGATCGCAAATTATGTAGCGAGAGGTACGTATGGCTGAATTTCATCTTTAAATCGAATGCTACGGGGCAGTATGACGCTGTTCCTTTTCGCGTTTACTAGCTGACCGCTAACCTCCGTATGGACTGCTTTTCCGCTGCTACCAGTTTGTCCAGTGGCTTGCCACATACGTCGGCGGACTTGAGATGCAGAGTTGACCGCAATGACGGGATTCAAGTCTGGTGAAGAACGATTCCCGAAAGCAGGTAAATAAGAGGGTGAGAATGTGGTAAAATCTGAAAACGTGGTAAAAATCAGGCTGCCGCGTGGGCTTTTCTTTTTCTGGATTGCTTTTGAAAACACTGTCAGTTGGGTTTAGGGAAGTGGGTGGGTGGGTCAATTAGTGCTTTTGAAAACAGTGTTGATCGGGTTTAGGAAAGGAGAAGGGTGGGTCAGTCTGTCGGTCAGTCAGTCAACAGCGACCTCTATTGGATTTACACGAGATAGGCAGGCACGAATGGCACTCGCAAGTGAAATTTGAGATCTCAAAAAGCGTACACAGTGGCCTCTGGTGGATTTGCGAAAACAAAAACTGCAAAAAAAAACATACCTCCTTGGATGTATTTGGCGCTCTCCAGAAATATATGCAGGGGTACGTTTTCAGAATGAACCTGGGTTGTTTTTTACTCTTTTTAATTTTTTATTTATTATAAAAAGTGTTAAGGATGTTATTTAACTAGTTGTGTATTTTTTTTGCGAATCGGTAATATATAATTATGCTACATTTGGTCTTAAAATGCATTCTGTGTGGTATTAAAAAGGTCTTAAACATAACTCTTAGAAACCTGCAGATTCCTTGCAGAAATCTTTCCAGCACCTTTTTATCCTATAAATACAGTGATTAAGTTAGTCGAGGCAACTCAATACTAGCACGTTGCATTACCTACTGTAATAAAGTGATGATCAGTGTTCTTCTTAAAGTAAAACACATCGCATCTCAAACAAAAGATCCCACATATTCGCTTTATCACCCAACCCTAGTGCAAAGTTCACTTGCAATCCACTGAACCAGACTGAAATCTGGCTTTGTGATATAGCAACAGCCAATTATTTAAACATTCACTTTCACTGGAGTCTGTGGCCTTATCAGAGGTCTCGCTTGCCTGCTTTCTCTTTCCGTTGTTGTTTTCTTTGTTTGCCGAATTAAGATCAGACTGCAAGAGATCGAAGCGTTCTCCAGCGTGTGACTGAAAGACCCAATTTAAGCAGGATCGGTAAAAGCTAACGCCAGAGAGGTGTATGATCTTACAGAGTCTAAGTGGGTCTGGGCTCAGATCAGAATTCACACACACTCTCTTTCTCTCTGCCGGCTGTTATTTCACCGCTTGCTGCCTGTGGATTGGGTCATTCTGTTCTGCTTCCCATTCTCTCCATCTGTTCCGTCCTCATGCACTTGAGGACACTACTTAGTGTGTGTGTTCTAGTTTAACACTCTGGGTTTGAGATGCCAGCACCAAATTCATTAGTGATTTTCTCTTTTTAAAAAATGACCAAATTTCAATGTGATTTGTGTTAATAATTTCAAATGTAATTACAAAAGTCCAATTCAGTTGTTTTAATGTTGAAAATAAAGGAACTTACCATAAGTTGTATTATTATAATATTACATGAAGAAACACTTTTTTAAAAATTGCCGTTATATAGTTCTTTTAACCCAAACTTGTGATTGATTGTAAAATACAATCAATCAAGGGTTACATTTATATATTTTAAGCCAGTGGTTGGGGTTGTCTACCTACTGTATATAAAAACTCATGTGGTAATTATATATATTCGGAATCTCTCTAACCATGATTTTCCACTTTTAAAACTACAGTTGAATGGAATAAATTAAATAAAAAAATGTGCGTGTATATATATATATATATATATATATATATATATATATATATATAATATATATATATATATATATATATATATATATATATATATATATATATATATATATATATATATATATATATATATATATGTGTGTGTGTGTGTGTATGTGTGTGCGTGTGTGTGTGTGTGTGTATATATATATACACAGTTGAAAACAAAATAATTTGCCTAACAACTAAAATGAAATCATAAAATATCTTTATATACTAATATACTATATATACATTTTATATACAGTCGTTATGACAAAAATAATTAATTATTAGAAATTACTTATTAAACCTATTATGTGTATACATGCACACATTTAAACGACTTTACAACTTTACAACATAATTAGTTCAAATTAAAACATGGCATAACAAAATGTTTGGTCATTCAAACATGTGTATATATACATGAGCAATGTCATGTGAGTAGCAGTGCGATATGGCTGTACGTCGGCATATATAAATACAACAATTCTGTCTGGTTCTTGAATCTGATTGGCTGATAGCTGTGCAATATTCTGCACATAACAGCGCTTATCCAGCCTCTTTATGCTTTACCCTTGTGTATTACTTCGCCCACATACAGCAACATGCAGAGGACACTCAACAGTACACTCAACAAATATCGCTGCTGTTGGGCAACATAATGTACTTTTGACGCTTTTTTAGTCAAGAATGTAGTTGTTTAGATTGCAACTATGCAGTTTATTTATAAGGAGAGTGCCTATTTTAAATATTTATATTTTTGGAGACAGCATGTTGGCAGCCATTAGCCTGTCTTTGAGCAAACCGAAGATGGTTGACGTTGTCCATCCACAAGATGGCAACAGAGACCGCATAATAAGCCCTTAGAGGAGGAAAAATCCAGCGTAATTTTAAACTACAGCTGAACACATCATTATAAAATTGGTGACACTCTAAGTCGATCTCTTTCCTTTGTATATTGTAGTGCTGTATTTATACCATAGTAATTGTAGTGTGTTGAGTGTGAGATGGGACTCACATATTAGGAATGTATGGATTTTTTGTTGGCTACTCTTTGTATAACCAAAGAGTGACTTTTTTTTGAGTAGCTTATTGGTTGGCCATCAGTTTGTTTCTAATGAGTCTCCTGTTTTCGCTACTACAGACTAGAAAGAAAGAAAGAAAGAAAGAAAGAAAGAAAGAAAGAAAGAAAGAAAGAAAGAAAGAAAGAAAGAAAGAAAGAAATGCCCGTGTTTGTTTAGCAGTATTGTTTATAGCAAACACAACAGTTATCTGGTAGTGTTTGCGTTGCTTTGGCTTTTTCAGGGTTAATTATTGGGATCTCCCGATTGCAACAGAGAAATACTGGGAGATATCTCTGTAGACTGATGACATTTCATGCTGTTCAGCCTTATAAATCTTAAAATCTATCTTAAAATGTGAGCAAAATCACCTGTTTTGTCATCACTTTACGCTAGAGAATCATTCAGATACTAGCTCTAAAGTGACGTGTGTGTAAAGTAGCTATGGTTTCTGCTGTCGTGACGTCAGCTGCAGATGTGAATGAATGGCGGAAGAAAGTATGTCCTCATACAAAAGGGTTTTTAGACTCTCCGTGTTTGATTTTCTTTTTTATATACACGATTATGCCATCGAACTGTTGTATAAACGCAATATCACACGAGAAGCAGTGTGATGTGGATGTATATCGTCACTGGTGGGACACTAAGGCACTCGGGTTGCGACCTGGTGCCAACGCACGCCTCCCACCAGTGCCGACTTTATGTTGGACAGCACCTGAGATAAATATACGAGTGTCACAGCAAAGAGTCTGAATACTTAGGACCATATGATATTTCAGTGTTTCTTTTTTAATAAATCTGCAAAAATGTTAACAGTTGGGTGTTTTTCTGTCAATATGGGGTGCTGGGTGTACATTAATGAGCAAAAATGAACTTAAATGATTTTAGCAAATGGCTGCAATATGACAGAGTGAAAAATGTAAGGAGTACTGAATACTCCTCAATACTTTCCGTACCCGCTGTATGTTTGAATATTCAAATATATTTTAAAAATCTAAAATAAAAAAGGTATCAAGAAAAAATACAAGCAAATAGTCACAAGTCGTGGGTTGTTAAAGCAATTAAAGTGAAAGACAAAATATGAAAAATAGCTCAAAGTGTTTATATAAGTCAAATCTAACAAGGCAAGAAAAACAACACGATTGATGCATTTATTGTCACCTACAGCAAATGTCAAAGAAAGTTGCACACCTAATTTAACAGCGCAGAACTTTTAATTGAAATGTTTTGTGGGGGTTTGAAGTATTAGTTGCTTTGACTGAAACTACGCTTCTGGATAAAAAAAAGCAACTTGTGGAGGATTCACCTCAATCTGTTGCTGCTTTATAGTCTCTGTTTCTTTGACCTTTGAAAACTGCAGATTTTTACAATTGTTTTTATATATCTGTATTTGTATTTTTAAAGAAACACACACACAAATTAAAAAGTAGAGGAAAAAGTCTATCTACAATCTCTGCATTCGTTATTTTTTTATAAACCATTCAGAAATCATTGAAAGAATTCTGTTAAATCCTAATTACAATTTTTTTTTCCCCACTGCTTTCATTACATGCGGTCTTACGTTTTGTAGATTTCTCGCCTTATTCTCCCATGCTGTGAGTGCTCCTATATGTCTTCTCCTCAGGAGATGTAATTCATCTTTGTAATTTATCATGCTTTTCGGCCGTTGAGCTCATTAATTAGTTCTTCCATTTGCCTTTTAGCTGTCATGGCAACATCGCAGCTAGACTCTCGGCGTCACACGGAGCTTTCAGAATTAGCATCGCAGACTGTAATTTCTTATCAGGGCATTTTAACCCCATATGTCACCTTTCGTACAGTCTCGCTGCCGTTATCTAATGAATGCTGAAAGCCTTTTGTTTTGTAATTAGCGATTAATTATATAAATGAAAAGAGCGTCGCGTGAATGGCCGTGTTTGTTTACTGCCACTCTTATTACTTGACACATTAACACAGTGCAAAGCTAAATGTGTACTTGTTTGTGTTTCTTCTCTCTAATGCTTTTTCCCCCCCTAAGGGCTTTGTCGTTTCTCTTTTCAAAGCTTAGGTTTGGAAGTAAAATGCTTAGAATTACACATTTAGATAGCTCATTGTAATATGCAACAATTTTTTTTCTCCAGAAAAGTGTCTGATGAAAGATTTTGCAAAGCTGACTGCACTTATAAGAATTCACAATGATTTCACAACGCATTTCTCAAGAGACGTCTTAGCATTCACCTCAGTTCAGTACAGTTCATATTCAGTAAACTAATGTTGGATCTTCTAAACAGACTGGTAATTTAGTTCATGTGGTGATGGTCAAAGAAATTAGCTTTCAGAAACACTGTTAAGTTGGCTTGTGTGTATTGTGTTTGATTAGAAGACGGGTGCCTTTATTTGCCTTCAGGAACAAATGATAGATCTTAATTTTGTAGTAGTAGTTTTTTTTTTTTTGTATTTCTTCTTTCATTCTATCCCGCTATCATTCATTAAGCATTTTCCCATATTTCTCCCATATTTTTAATTGCACAGCTTTAATGGAAAGAAAGTAAATGCAGAAATTTTTATATTCATTTCAACGTGCTTTCAAGATTAAAACTATGGGAGAAATATGGGAAAATAATTAATGATAGGATGATAAAATGAATAGAATTGGGTTGACATGTATGAGTGAACAAGAAGTGTTTGTCAAACAACAGTTTTGCAAGAGAATGCAAAACGTTGCGTTCCCTTGCAAAACATTGTTGTGAGGGAATACAAAAACTTTCAAAATACATATATTTTCCTACACGTCCCTTCCCGGTCTCTGTAATAAATAACACACACACACACACACACACACACACACACACACAACACACACACACACACACACACACACACACACACACACACACACACACACACACACACACACACACACACACACAAACACACAAACACACACACAAACACACACACAAACACACACACACACACACACACACACACACACACACACACACACACACAAACACACACACACACACACACACACACACACATATGTTTGTTTTTGTTAAAAGTGGGTATATTACATAGGCTTCCATTAATTTTATACTGTTCAAACCGTGTATTATATTGCCCTCACCCCACCCTACCCCTAAACACAACTATCACAGGAGACAGTGTACAGGTTTACTCCCTGAAAAAACTCATCCTGTGTGATTTATAAGCTTTTCGAGAAATCAGGATGTCAGCAATGTCCTCATATTTCACCTCCTTTTTGTAATACCTGTGTCATACCTATGTCATTATACAGATTTGTGTCCTGATATGTCACAAAAACACGTACACACACACACACACACACACACACATATATACATATATATAGACGTTAATAATGTATGAATAATGTAACGGGGCTCTATATATTAGGGGTGTAACGGTTCACAAAAATCACGGTTCAGTTCGATACGATTCAGTGGTGTCACGGTTCGGTATGTTTTCGATACAGCAAAAAAAGAAAAAAGCCAGAGGATTTCTCTGATTGAAATCTTTTTAATGTACTAAAACTAACATCATAAAAGCATGATCTCTCTTCTTTTTCTTTTCTTTTTTTTACTTTGAACAGTGAAATAAAGCTATACTTCTGGGGTTTCTGCTTAGCAGCAAATAAAACAAATCCTTCTTTATACTCAAAACCAAAAAGCTGCTCATAAAAATAAATTTAATATTGTAGTAGTTAAATAAAAAGAAAAGAACAATTTAGTTTTTATATAGAACTCCGTTTCAATCAAATTTTAAGTATTTTTTTATTTTCAGAAAGTGTCCACCTTTTCTTCAGACAGCACAGATCTGCTTGATTTGACTGTCACCTGGGCTTATGAAGGAATAATGTAACGGGGCTCTATTACATTTAACATTTTCTTAAAACCCGAAATTTCCACTACCGATTAAGGTCTCAAATCCACAGCTATAAATGTACCGATCGCCTGGGTGATTTGTTTTGCCCTGTTAGAATCTGTAGAAATTGCCTGTCTGAATGCTGCTGGGATAGTTGCATGTAGTGTGCGTGTCTAGTTTTCGTCTAATTCCAGTTAGGCCGAGTTCAGACTGCATGATTTTCAAAGTAGTCGTGTCACGGATGTTTTCACACTGCATGACTATCTGGTCTAGTGTTCTGTCAGTGCTGTGGTTACACTGTAGGATGGATCGGCCAAAAGAGAGTTCATACTGCATGACTTTACTATATGAAAAATCACAGACAACTTTGTCCAAACTACGTCTCACAGCCAAACAAACTCGAGAAGTAATTCAAACGGCACGATTTGCATCGCCGACAGTTCCAGATATTTAGTATGTTAAATATCTCACGGGATTTCAGGCATTTGTCTGCGATTTCTCAAAACCTGTTGGCGAGTCAAAATCAGGGCTAAAATCATGCAGTCTGAACTCTGCGTTAGTGATTCCGTGATGTCAGTGTAAATGAGTTGACATGTTCAAATATTACCGCTAAAATAGCTTACTATCATAGCAGATGTCATTGTTTTTTTTTTATCCACCACTCTCTTGCCATCACCCTCATAACTTACAGGGAAACCATGGTGCTCCCAAACGCCAGACCCGCTGTTGGTTATAGGAGGATAACATTAATGTTACTAGCCATTTTGCGAGCTACTGCAGCGTGTCCCCGACTGGAGTAGTGTTTGGAGGTGGGCAGGGAAGGCAGCATGTTGCCTGTCATGTCCAGGGTCATGTCATTTGGGATGCCTTGTTGAGCGTTGTTGCACTGAAAACATTATACTGTATTCTGTACACTTATTCTCTTTTATCTTTTTAGATATTTGACTGAATCATTCGGTTTGTAATGCGTACCGAACCGAAAGTCTTGTACCGAACGGTTCAATACGAATACGAATACGAATTTTTTTTTCCATTTTCCTCTTTCTATTTTTTCTATATTTTATTTAGCTATTTATTTATCAGAAAATATCAGAGGCAAAAGGTTTATGTTATATTGTCTGAAATGACTGTTGGAAACTCCAGAAATTACATTTATTTATTTAGTCAACTCTTTTATTCAAAGGGGTTTACAAAGGAAAAGAACAAAGAAGCAATCATGCCAGCAAAAGAGCAGCACTATTTAAGGGCTTTAACAAGTTCCAATTAATCTAACACATTGTGTGTACTGAAACAAGGCTTTGTTTTAAATAAATGAATATAAAAAGTGATTGAACAATTCATGTGTTGCTGAAAAAGGTGCATTGGTCATTTCTTGAAAATGGTTAAAGGCTTAGGGGCTGTTAACATGACAAGTTTTTAACCAAAAATGTATGTATCCTTTTTGCCTGTTCTTTTGGAAGACAGCAAAATTTTGGGGACCGAAAACACAATATCTAGAGAAAAAAAAAGTTATCATCATGTAAATACCCAATGTTCTTTGAAAATGAAGACCCGTTATTGGCCATTCACACAGAATAAATATTTGCACCTGCACCACAAGCCTAGTGGTAAAGTGCACATATAGCATGGAGGTCGAGATCCTATACCTATCTGCTCCCAATGTTTTCCTGTCTCTCAGTCCTCTTTGTCCTGTTCTGTTCTGTTCCACTGTCCTATACAATAAAGGTGAAAAACTCGTAAAAAATATGATTAAAAAAAAGAATACATAATTGTATAAAGACTGACATTGTTGAGCGGTGATGTGTGTAAAAGTTGACATTTTTTTAACTTGAAAGCATGCTCATATGTGAGGTACTTCAAAAGAAGTGAGATGAGAGCGTAACAGTCACGCATGTCCATCAAACACGTATTTACATAAAAAAACAATGGATATCATGACATTGTAATGAAAAACCAAGTTGTGTGCAAAAAAAACGCTTATGCTGCGTTCACACCAGACGGTGATGAAGTGTCAAGCGCGAGTGATTCACATGTTATGTCAATGCAAAGACGTGAATAGACATCCTGCGGTGTGGTATGCGCAAATTACGTGATTTGCACGGATGAAGTGGCGCAAACTGAGTGTTTTGTGTGATTGACGCGTCTAATGTGTGTATCCTGCGTTTCGCATGAATCGCTCGAGTTGGAAAATCTGAACTTCAGCGGACATTTGCGCCGCGTTACCCAATCAGGAGCTTTCTCTTGTAGGGGTGTGATTGTGATGTAGCGCCTGTTGTTGGTTTCTCTGGGGAAAATCCTCTTGCCCAATGGTCCTCAACCACCAGGAACGCAATTTATTTTGGAGTTCCGCGTCTGGTGTGAACACAGCATTAGGAATCTAGACATGCGCAGTTCTTGTCAATTATATTATTAGAATTATATATTATTAGAATAGATTTATTATATATTATTAGAATAGATTTTTTTGAATCATATGGTTATTTTAGGGAACAACTCATCACTTCCCTAAAGGTACTTTTTTACTAACAATATGACAGCGGCAACTATTGGCCTGGCATAAGTTTGGCGAATATGTGTAAATGAAAATCATTTTGAAAAACCTAGTTGTGTACATAACACTTAAAAAAAACAACAGAAAAACTTTTACTTTTTTGA
This sequence comes from Danio kyathit, assembly GCA_903798195.1. Lineage (NCBI taxonomy): Eukaryota > Metazoa > Chordata > Actinopteri > Cypriniformes > Danionidae > Danio > Danio kyathit. The sequence goes on along the minus strand of LR812543.1, from coordinate 25,554,880 downwards.
CTACATCTTTGTTATGTAAATTTAGTCTCATCAAGCAAGTCATTCCAGCAGGGAACAGTCATTAGCTATGTTTGCATCCAAAGATGAAATTTAAACTTATGCGCAAAACTGTAATATCACATAAAACATTGGTGAATAAACCTTTGGTTTCCAACCAATGAGTCAAAGGGAATTTTTTTTTTCTTGTATACTGTAATAAATTAATTGAGCCTCAGAAGACGAAGACAAAACGAACTAAACATTTTGGGTTTTAGAGGCCAAGCTTTTTGGGAGCGCAGCAACTGGTTGCCTTAGATTTTTAAGCTGAATCAAATTAACCTTAGGGGCCCTATTTTAATGATCTAGGCGCAAAGCGCAGGGCGCAAAAGCATTAAGGGCGTGTCAGAATCCACTTTTGCTATTTTAAGGACGGAAAATTCCGCTTTGCGCCGTGGCGCATGGTCTAACAGGGTTGAGCTTATTCTCTTAATGAGTTATAGGTGTGTTTTGAGAATAAATCAATCAGAGTCTCATCTCCCATTCCCTTTAAGAGTCAGTTGCATCGTGCCATAGCGCATTTGCTATTTACATGGGGGACTTTGTAAGTGGAATAACTGAGTGCTTCACTAGCGAGAAAATCGTTAAACAGTCCATCTGCAGTGTGAGAATGAGAGATAAGCCTCCTCATTCTTTACTTTCACTTTCACTCTCTTCCGTGGATAAGGAAACGGTGTTGAACGCACAGACCTCCATTAGCCTACATAATTTATTTTGTTTGTTAAGCGCAAAGATTTGTTTCAAAACTATTTCTAAATTCAGTTCTAATTTCCAGCAAACGAATAAATGAACAATAATAATGAAGTGTGGTCAAAAACTGAGTTAAATCCAAATGCACATGCCATGCCTCATATGGTCTAAAACCTGACAGGTGGGCAAATCTAAGCATGTTTTTATTAAAACAAATATAAATATGCATATAATAAATAATACTGCTAATAATAATAACATTATACAAAAGCAAATTGTCATGAATAAACTGAAAAAGCCCCCCAAGATGAAGAAGGCATGAATGCAGTGGTTTTTATATTTATGTATAAATAAATAAATTTTGTAATATTTTATTCATTTAATTCTTTTTCATTTGTAAAGATATTTGCGTATTGCTGTACATCCTGTGTGTATTTAGCAATGTTTAAGCGAGGCGCACGTCTAACGCGCTCTGCGCTGGACTTTAGACCTTCCTTTTAGCATGTCTATTGAACAGTCTATTTTAGCTCCTCAAAATAGCAACGTGTCAGCAATGCGCCTTAACACACCTCCTTTTTTAGACCAGAACGCCTATGGGCGCACATATGAGCGCAAATGCATTTGCTATTTAAACAGCGTGGTGAAAAACGTCAAAACGACACTTGCGTCCAGCTGAGCTAGCAAACAACACTTGCATCGCGCCTTGCGCTGCATTGTGCCATGTGTATGATAAGGCCCTATGAGTATATTGAACTTATATTATGTTAAACTGACTTAAAACATCTTGCGTAACTTATAAAATTAAGTTAGAATATGATTAACTTGACCCTTAACATATGCCGTCATGACTAATAGATCATATAATTTTTAACAGTGTAGAAGGTAATAATACTGAACCATTTTAATGACAGACTTTGGGTAATGGATTTAAGTGTGTCCAAAATAAAATTTCAGACGCTGTGCAAAATGGTCGGTCCACTGGTTTGTCATCTCATCATACCCATTTTTGTTTTCACATATCTCTTACAACAACTTTTTTGATGCTGGAATTTATTCAGTAAATGTGTTTCCATTGTAGCCTATGCACATTTTTCCTTATCAAATGAAATGTTGATCCAATTCAGTTGTGCATGTAGTTTTTTATTATGTGCATGTATGCGCATCTTGGCATTAAGCATTTCTTCATGCGATATTCCAAAATGCGCATCAAAGTAGGTGGATGGAAACAGCTACTGTAAAGGCCTGTGAGTGAAGCTTTTGCAGGATATATTTGGACTCTGAAATAGTGAGTTTAAGTTTAAGGGCTTTAGAGCCAGTGTTTGTTCTGTATAGCACACCTTAAATTTGATGCAATGAGCTTTTGGCACTCATTGTAAATTAATGAATCAAGGTGTGACGTGCATTCTTGAAAGACTATTCCAAACATTTTGGCAGCAACCTTATACTGCAGCTCCATCTGAGTTACCTATTTTTGAGCCAATTTTCAAGGCAGCATTGTATATATCCTTTTCAGAGAAAACAATTCAAGACTTCATATGAAAGGCTTCAAAAAATTAGCCAAGACTGTGTATACAGTCAACAAAATTGCTGATCAGTTGCAAAAAACGGTAAAATCTGCATAAACTGTATATTTTTTTACCTCAGATTTCACTTTCTATGCCTATTAGAGAACAGATGCTAACAAATAACTCAATTGGAATCAATTCCCTTTAGGTTTAAGTTGTTTTAAACCCCTGTCAATGAGAATACTGGATTTGTATCATCACTGCGTCTTTGCAATTGCTGTTACGTCAGCCATTTTGAAGTATCGCTAGTCATTTTACCCCCAATCGCTACACCGTGGCATCCCATCAGCACATGTTGTGATTGTAATTGAAAATGTCTTCTCAATTCTCTATAAACGAATGAAATGACTAATAAATTAAAACAAGACAGCTTCTAAGTTAAATAATTGCTTTCGGAATTAGAGTGTTTTGTACACAAGGGAGAATAACAGTTCGCTAAAGTACCATAAAACCCTGATACTCTCTTCATGTGCCTTCTTTAAACACTTACGGATAATGGCAAAACGTGAAAGTCATTCTCATCCAATGTGGCCTATAGACTTTAATTCCTTTTTTCTCGTCCTCTGAATACATCTACATGTAAATGTAATAAACTAAAGGACAGTCTTTGTGTTTCTGTCTGCAAAGCAATCCTCCCTTTCCAGATCACTGTTCGCGGTCTTGGCAGCGATTCAATCCCTGTCTTTCTCTCTCTTTAGACTCTCCACAGGTGTGCAGTTGCCAAGGAGACTTGTGTTCAAGGCTAGGCGTCCCACATATATTCATATTCTCCGGGCAAGCTTGGAGATTTCAACCACTCTAATGTATGTTTTAGCAATGTGCTTTCATTGCATTTGAACTGACAGTATCTGTTGAAGTTAAAGTGAGCATGAGATCAGATATAGTTAGAGTTGCTCACCATGATAGAGTACGACGTTCGTGAAAAATTGCAGTCATTTTCTTCATAAATATAAATGTTTTGGTGAGCTCTGCTTGTTAAGTCTTTATGCAGTTGGGTTTTATGTCAGTGTTTTGCATTATGTATACAGTACACTACCTGATAAAGGTCTTGTCGCCTATCCAAGTTTTAGGAACAACAAATAATAACTTGTCTTCTAGTTGATCATTTGGTATCAGAAATGGCTTAAATGAAAGGCAAAGGCCTCTAAATTACTCTTATTTTACCAAAATAAAATATAATCATGCCTTAATTTTTAATTATTTAGTTAGGACAGTAAGAACTGACTTTGCCATGGTGCAGTGGAAAAAGTATTAATTAATATTGTGTATGACTCCCATGAGCTTGGAGGACTGCATCCATACATCTCTGCAATGACTCAAATAACTTATTAATAAAGACATCAGGAATGGCAAAGAAAGCGTTCTTGCAGGACTCCCAAAGTTTATCAAGATTATTTGGATTCATTTTCAATGTCTCCTTCTTCATCTTAGCCCAGACATGCTCAATATTGTTCATGTCTAGTGACTGGACTGGCCAATCCTGGAGCACCTTAACCTGCTTTGCTTTTAAGAACTTTGATGTATGTAACCCCAAACCATGTTTGTTCCTTGACCAAACTTGACTGATATCTGTGAGAATCCATGCGGGTTTCAATAGGTCTTCTGCAGTGTTTGTGATGATTGGGATGCAGTTCAACTGATGAGTTATCGCTTGTTGCTATTACAACTTGGATCAACGACAAGACTTTTGTCAGGCAGTGTACTTTTTGCTTATGTCTTTTACCATCTAAATAGCTGAAAATGGATGGCTTTGTTTTAAAAAATACACTCTGATTATCAATATTCAATTATTTTTAAAAGTATCATTCAATTATTTTCCATTCTAATTTGCAAGCTCTTGATTCTGTTTAGATTCCAACTTCAGTGAGATTTATTCTGATCCATTATATCCTCTTATATATATTGATTTTCATTCTGATTTCAATGTGATTGCAACTCACAAGCTCATGATTTGAATCGTATCCCTGTTTCAGCGTGAATTCAATTCATAAGATCTCACATTTCAGTTTGATTCAATTTTACTCCACAATTTATTCATTAATTTGTGATTCTGAATCACAAGCCCCTGATTCTAACTTCACTTTTTTTAAAGAAGCTGTCTATTTAATTCCTATTCTAATTTCTATTATTTGTACACTGTAAAACCCAAAAAGCTATGGTAACTCAAACCATTTGAGGAAACCGATTGCAACAAACCATTTAAGTTCAAAAACTAATCATAATGAGTACTGTGAACTTAATCCATTTGAGTAAACAAAGCAATTTGAGCACAGTAAAACCCGATACAGTAAATAAAGAGAACTCAAACCAACTGAGTACTGTAAAACCCAATAAGTTAAGGCAACTCAAACTGTTTGAGGAAACCGATTGCTACAAACCATTTTAGTTAAAAAAAAAAAAAACTAATCTATATGAGTACTGTGAAGTGAACTTACTCCAAGTTGAAGTAATGAGGTATTTAATTAACTCATTACCTTCAACACTGAGTTCAAAACTCTTTTCAAATGAGTAGAATTACCTTTCAGTCAATTTTGAGTTAACTACACTCATTTCATTTGATAAAGTTGACTGTTGAGTTTTACAGTGTATGATTCAATTATTCCAAACTGAATGTCATTTGATTCTGATTCGTGTTTCAATTCTGATTCCAAATCCAATTAGATTTAATTAACAAGCTTTTTTATATCAGCGCTGATTCTCATTTCCATTTGATTCAAGTACACTTTACAAATTTTTGATTCAGTTATGTTTTCCCCTTGATATGTTTCACAAATTTACAAACTGTTAAAAAAGTTTCAGTTTTATTTAATTCAATTACCAATTCACAAGCTCGTGATTCGGTTCATATTCTGCACATTCTAAAACTAAGCTACGTTTGGTTTTATTCCAATTTTATTATTTTATTCCTCAGTTCAGTTCTGATTTTCATTAACTAATACTGCTAACAATTTTTAAATAGTTTAAATTTAATTTGTTCCATTTTAAAAAGTCTTGATTCAGTTCTAATTCAGTTTCAATTAAATTAGAATCCTTTCCAGTGTTTATTTGCCATTTGATTCCATTTCTCAAGCTATCAATTAGATTTTGATTACAATTAAAATTTTATTCTAATTCATATATTTTTGATTCAGTTCTGAATCTGACTTCAGATTGATTTGATTTTGTTCAGATTCACAAGCTCCTGATCCAATTCTAATTATAATTTCACTTTGACGCAATTTTTAATAGAACCTTTTTAAATTGACTTGGTCAGATTATGACTGAAAGAAAAAAATGTTTCTCCTTCGTAGCTCGAAAGCGTAAGTTGAGAGTACACTTCTATCAGTATTGGATTATGGAGATATACTTTACAGTTGAAGTCAGAATTATTAAACCCCCTGAATTATTAGCCCCCCTGTTTATTTTTCCCTCTAATTTTTGTTTAACGGAGAGAAGATTTTTTTCAACACATTTCTAAACATAATAGTTTTAATAACTCATTTCTAATAACTGATTTATTTTATCTTTGCCATGAGGACAGTAAATACTATTTTACTAGATATTTTTCAAGACACTTCTATACAGCTTAAAGTGACATTTAAAGACTTAACTAGGTTAATTAGGTTAACTGGGCAGGTTAGGGTAATTAGGCAAGTTATTGTATAATGATGGTTTGTTCTGTAGACTATCGAAAAAAATATAGCTTAAAGGGGTTAATAATTTTGACCTTAGAATGGTTTTTAAAAAAATAAAAACTGCTTTTATTCTAGCCGAAATAAAACAAATAAGACTTTCTCCAGAAGAAAAAATATTATCAGACATACTGTGAAAATTTCCTTACTTTGTTCAAAATCATTTGAGAAATATGTAAAAAAAACAAGAAAAAAAATTCAAATGGGGTTTAATAATTCTGATTTTAACTGTATATGCATGCACCTCTGAATGATTTAAAAAAATTGTATATTGCTTATCACAGTGCCTCACGATTTGTCACTTTTTCAAGTGCACAAACACATCACTGTAATTTATATAAAATGACAGAATGGACCTCATTACAAGGAGAAAACAGCATATCTTAGTTTTCATTTTTAAAGCTTTAGTTGGTAAATTATAAGTATATAAATTAAAAGTATATATCTAGTTTGTTGGATTACTGTTCAAATACTTACAATACCAGATCAGCAGATATACTCTTACTTAAGATGCCATTTTTTCACACAGAGTTAGATCGATCTGCATTCTCTAAGTATGTTGCGTATGTATAGAATGAGCTTCAAGATATACTACATATGAAATCAGTACCATTTATAGTTATGTTTAAAAATATTTTAAAGGCTGTCAATTTAGAACAGTGCACATGTTTTAACAATTGATTATGGTTTATACTATTTTTGTGTGTGTCTGTGTGTTGTGATATGTATTTTATAGAAGAGATATTGTATCTCAATGGGACATTCTTGGTTAAATAAATAAATGAATGATTCAGTTCTGTTTTGATTCCCATTCACAAGCTCTCAGTTTAATTTTCAGTCAATTCGGTTCTAAAAAATAAGCTCTCAATTTGGTTCTAATTTCTTTTTTCGATATAATTTATGATCTATAATATCATACTTCATTTAGCAGGATGCTTTCTCATAAATGTATCATGTTATATCAGGGACTGTGGTATCAGAAAACATAATTCAATGCAGCAAATTGCTTCAGTTCCAGTTACACATGCAGTAAAAAAGATGGATTTTATATTCCTGCATCAAATCGCTGAGTGACTACTATAAATCTAACAGAAGAGTTTTGTTAGCCCTGATCTAAGCGATAGCAGGTGAAAGCGCAGAGGCACAGAGACTGTCAGCTCGACATCCTCAGGCTTTCTGATGGACTAACACACACTGTCAGTTCCAATGTGCGCTCTGTCAGTGCCAATGTGGCTCTGCACCAGAAGTCGGGCATCACTCTGACATTACAATGCAGCCCACTTTGCCCACACATGACAGTGACTGATGTTCGTTCTTGTAAATGACTCGTCTTTTATGGAGGTGATGACTTTGTTGGTCTCGTGGCGCCTCTCGTTTCACCTCATCACGCTGATTGGTCGACGTGTCTGTTCCTTTTGGTGTGATATGGGCGAACGCCTCCCTGTTCCTCAGAGGTTTCATTTGACTCGCTGTTGTCAGGTTTTTTGGACATTTTGATTGCAAATGATTTATCCCACAGGCAGTTAGATGTTGCATTGGGTTCAAATTAGATTTATTTATTTATTTATTTATTGGACCAAAACAGTGGTAAATTATTGGGTTGTGTATTGATTGTAGTACTGATTGTACTTTTTAAATAATTGCATTTCCCAAACTGTCAATTCAGTTCTGATTTTAATTTCAGTTTGATTTTGTTATGATTCAGAAGCTCTCGATTCAGCATCATTTGGGTTTCGCTTTGATTCTATTCCACTTCACAAGTTGTAGTTTCAATTCTGAGTTTGATTCAAATTATAGTTTGAGTTCCAGTTTATACAATTGAAGTGTTTAATTTTATTTGAATTTGATTCAGTTCAGAATCACAGGTTCTCGGTTTAATTCTTATTCTGATTTACACTTGATTTTAATTCACAAACTCATTAATTGGTTTACAGTTTCGGTTTTATTTAATTCTTATTCATAGTTTTTAGTTTATTTCTGATTCCTACTTCAGTTAGATTTGATTCATTTGTTCGATTTGATTTGATTTGGTTCAAATTCACAAAGTCTTGATGCAGTTTAAAACTGTTTCCAACTCACATGCCGTCAGTTTGGTTCTGATTTCAATTAGAGTCTAATTCACAGAGTTTGATTTGATTAAGTTTCAGATTCTGATTCACATATTCTGGTTTCAGTTGCATCTTATTTATATTGATTCAAAAGCTCTCGATTCAATCATGATTCTAATTTCACTTTATTTATATTCCAGTTCAATTAGATTTTTATTTTGATTCACATGCTTGAGTCGGTTATGGTTCTGAAATCCATTTTGATTAGACTCTCACTCCCTTTTTAGTTTGATTTGAAGACAGTTCATAAGCTTTTGATTCAGTTCTTATTCTGATTTTCATTTGATTCAGATCCAAATGACAAGCTCTCAATTTATCTTGGATTTCTTTTTCAGATTTTTATTATTCAATTATGATTTAGAAGCTCTCGGATTTCAGTTTGCAAGTTCAGTTTGATTATTTTACAATGCGAGTCTGATTCTTGTTTCTGTTTAAGGCCATTCAAATTCCCAAGTTCTTAATTTGAGTATAATTCTTGATTCCATTTTGATTCTTACGTTATTTACGTTTCATTTTAATACAATTGATAAGTTCTCAGTTCAGTTCTGATTCTGATTTACATTTAATTCTATTCCCCTACAATCAGTTTAATCCGATTTCCTTTTTCGTTGGATCAAAATCTCTTGATTTCATCCAGTTTTTACATATGATGTGATGAAGTATAGATTTATTTGGACATATTTCAAATAATGTATATGTCTGTTTCTCATGAGGAAATTGGAAAAATCATATCAACTATAATGCTTTGAGTTAATTTGATTTCAATTTGCTTTCAATTAATACACTCTTAACCCAGTTCTGTCTCTGATTTAAATTAGATTCAGTTGAAGTCCAGTTTTAAAGTTCTTGATTTGATTTATTTTCATGAGCTATACACTACCTGATGAACCTCTTGTAGCCTATGAAAGGTTTAGGAACAACAAATAATAACTTGACTTATAGTTGATCATTTTGTATAAGACGTGGCTTATATGAAAGGAAAGGCCTCTAGATTACGCTTATTTTACCAAAATAAAATATGATCATGCCTTGATTTTTAATTATTTAATTAGGACAGTAAGGTCTGACTTTACATAGACAAAAGTCGTTTCATTTAACAGAAATAATCTTCAGTATAGAACATAAAGTCACGGTGCAGTGGAAAAAGAAATAATATTGTGTATGACTCCTATGAGCTTGGAGGACGGCATCTAAACATCTCTGCAATGACTCAAATAACTTATTAATAAAGTCATCTGGAATGGCAAAGAAAGCGTTCTTGCAGGACTCCCAGAGTTCATCGAGACTCTTTGGATTTATCTTCAATGCCGCCTTCTTTATTTTACCCCAGACTTGCTCAACAATGTTCATGTCTGCTGAAAGGGGTTGGCCAATCCTGGAGCACTTTGACCTTCTTTGCTTTCAGGAACTTTGATTTGGAGGCTAAAGTATGGGAGTGCTATCCTGCTGAATAATTTGCCCTCTCCTGTGGTTTGTCATGTAACGGGCAGCACAAATGTCTTGATACCTCAGGCTGTTGATGCTGCCATCCACTCTGCAGATCTCTCGCACACCTCCATACTGAATGTAAGCCCAAACCATGATTTTTCCTTCACCAAACTTGACTGATTTTTGTGCGAATATTGGGTTCATTCGGGTTCCAATAGATCTGTTGCAGTATTTGTGATGGTTGAAATGCAGTTCAACAGATGATTCATCTAAAAAATCTACCTTCTGCCACTTTTGCAAATGATCAACTTAATCAACTTATTATTTGTTGCTCTTACAACTGGGATCGACAACAAGACTTTTGTCAGGTAGTCTAGACCAATTTAATATTATTTTATACACTTTAAAAAGTAAAGTATTTAATATGTATTTAAATAATATCACTGTTTTCACAGAATCATGTTTTTGTTATTTACACAGACACTATAACAGTATCGCTTTCAAAATGTAGTTTTTTAGTCCTCTAAAATGCATTTTTTTTCTCTAAACGAATGACCAAAACACGTTAAAAATTCTGTTTATCAATCTTAGGATTTAAAAATCACATTTTTTACTCGCTCTGCATAACAACTGCAAACCTTCACACCCATTAATTCAAATGCCCTAAAAGCCTTAATAAAAACACAGGTCAGTCATAAAAAAAGCAATGTTTATGCATGTACGCTCATGTGTATACAGGTTTTTTCAAGTGTACAGGTATATACAGTACGTGGGCGAATATAAAACAGAGCTTTTTCCACACCTATGCACAAGGCTACATAATGTCAGCGCTATTGAAGCAACACTCAACGAACCTTGTATGCATTAGTAAGCTTCTAACTCTCATTCACTAAGCAACCCGTGCGAATGGACGACCGCCGTCATTAACGTATTGATTTTAGTTCCTGACAAAGAGCCGGCATTGGCTACAGGATGGTTTTCAGTGCCAAGCAAAATGAAAAATCCCCAATTTATTTCAATTTGCTCACCACTTCAGGCTGCTGGTGTGTCTGTGTGTGTGTGTGTAGATGCAGTTTTAGATGAAGTATTTACCCTGAGCCTGGACAGATTACACTGGGTCTAACAGACCTAAGGCTGTAATTAAACCCACTGAGAAATCAGGCCAAACTCCACACCGGCCTGTATTTCCCAGAGACAGGCTGAAACGTCAGCTTTTTAAAGGCCACAATAAGCGCATAAGAAGCTCTCAAACTCTAATCAAGCAAAATAGTCAATTATTCCTTCCGTTTTTTTTTTTTGTTTTTTTTCAATAAACTTCTTTCCAATTTACAGAAAGGACCTCAAGGTACGTTTTTGAATGCTTTTAATCTCAGTTAAGGATTCGGATGTGTTCTTAATGGACTGAATTGCTGTTTATGGAGTGGCTTCACAATGTGAATGTGTGTTATGTATATTTTGTGTTGAAAGCAATGTGGAAAAAGTTGAACTTGACATTAAAGAGCCCCTATTAAGGGTTTTTGAAAATGACCTTTCATGCAGTGTGTAGCACAGCTCTAAGTTAAGTCAAATATCCAACTAGGGCTTAAATCTGAAATTGTACCGTGTTTAAAACTATTGATTCATCTATAAAAGAGTTGACTCATAGTGGTTCGAATAAATCGTTGCGGTAACGAGTCTTTAGCCGTGTCGGCGTGATGTTGATACGGATAAAGATGAGGCTGTGAAGAGTCAGTGGTTGAAGTTTATTTTCGCAAAAATACCACAGCATTATAGCCCGAGCCTTGTGCTGTGCTCCCGTCATTTTTCTGACGAGTGCTTCAGCAATCTACACGCTTACAATGGGGCATTCGTCGGCTGTTTGTTAAAGGAAGGATCAGAAAAGACTATTGATGTATGGGACTTTGTTAGAGCTTGACAGGAACTTTACAGTTCATGGATCAGTTTCTTCCTCCATTTCACAAGTGTAAGTAACTTAAGTGCGATTAAAATGGTTGCCTCCTTGTTTTCTCTAGCTTGCAAATTATGTATTTAATTGTGTTTTGTTACTTATAACCGCTTGTACTGTATCTGGTTAACTCTTTGTATTCTCATATCGTGTCTAAAACCACGCTGAACACGCAAAGCGTGATGCTTTGTTTATGGATTTAAATGTGTTTGTGGGCTCACGATCCAATGCTGTTTGTCATTGCTATGGCCACCGTCAGCTGTTCATACACAATTGCAGTGGTCAAGTTTCAAAATAGTTCAGCTTTTGCCACTGTGTGGATTAATACTGAATGTGTCACTGTTTTTACTAAGAGTAGAGCAATATGCTGTTGTTAAACTGCATTGCTTTTTTATGCAGTCCTGCATTGGGCTCACACATACACTCTGCACTCTGACTACTTCAACAATGTTGATAAGGCATGATGGGCATTTCTCTCTGTCTCACGCTGAATGCAGTCAACCAATGACAACAAACTGGGTCATCGGACCAATCAGCGCAGTTTAGCTTCATGCTAATGAGGGGCTTGAGAACAAATGAATTGCTGAATGAATTACATGGGAGTTGCTGGGATAATAAGTTAAACATAAATGCATATTATAAGACAATGAAAGTGTTTTTTGACCTGGCATGCATATCCAGGAGAGACCCCCAAAACCAAAATATGACCTATTTTAATGCATAATAGGGGCTCTTTAAGATGAGTGAATGAATAACTTTTGCATTTTTTTTTGAATTAGTGATAGACAGCTCATAAACTAATAATATTAATTTATTTTATTGCATGATGAAGATAAGAATAAATTAGCATATGGGTTCTGAAGGATAATATAACAAAACTAGAAGTATATTGGTCCTTGAAAGAAGTTAAAATACAGTATGATCAAATAAAAGAATTATAATAAAATTTTAATTAAGTTTTAATTAGTATTTATGTTTTTCTTTTATATTCGATATATAGTAGATATATACATATAGAGTTGAAGGCAAACTTATTAGCCCTCATTAGAAAGGTTTTTTTTTTCATATTTATTTAAAGATTTGGTAACAGTGGTATAGGTGTCTCATTTCATCATATACAATAATATCACCATCTATTATACAATCGTCCATCAGCTAGTAATTTATAGAGCAAATAATATGCCAAAACAATCTGAATTTTATTTGTGCTAATTTGAATTATTAACAATTGTAATTTAATAAAACTGAATATGTATATGCTTTTATAATGTTTTTGAAAATTTTTTATTTCTTAACTTGAATATTGAACATATAAAATTTAAGACTACTGAATTTTTTTAAGTCAGATTTTTATAGACGTTTTTTCAAACTTCAGACTTTTTTCGTTCTGAATTCATAGATTGCAAATATTGGGTTTGTAAAATACAGTTTCCAGTTTTCAAAAGTCGGAGCATCAAATTCAATATTCTAACATTCAAAACCAGAAATTCAGATTGCGCAGCAAGTAGGTCAGGGGTCATCAACAGGAAAAAGTAGACGATCACCGAAAGGTCAAATGCTATGCTGTACTATAGAATACTGTAGCAAAAAGCATCTTACATAATTTGATGAAGTTTGTGCATGTCATTTACCATAGTTGTAAAATGATGGAACAGTTTGAAAATGCACCTGGAAAGAGCTTGAAAAAGTGACTTTGGAAAAGGTGTAAGAGCCCTGTGTCTGTTGAAATAACCCATCAGAGGAGGGAGAATTAGCTCTTTATCCCCCAAAACACTAAATGCTTAAGTAAGTTTGATTAACCGATGAAATGTAATTTAGTTAAATATATGAATTTGCTTCACTGAAGCATGTAAATTTATTACACAAACTTCTGAAAATAGCTGACCCTCAATGGTCAATTTTCAGAACAATGGTCTCCTCCTCAGCCAATCAAACGCCAGCAAACTCACACAGCTCTATGACTGGCCAAAATGCTTAGTTTGGCTTTTCGTTGATCATCTAATCTTCCCTGTTGATCACCTCTCACCTACTTTTTGCGCGATCTGAATTTCACGATCTGAATTTCTGGTTTTGAATTTTAGAATATTGAATTTGATGTTCTGAATTTTTTAATCTTGAAAACTCGAAACTGTATTTTTACAAACCCAATATTTGCAATTTATGAAATCAGAACCCAAAAAAATCTGAAATTTGAAAATACGCCTATATAAATGGGACTTTAATATATAAAATATTTCAGGCGTATAAAATACACCTATAAAAATTTCAGATGTTCAATATTTAAGAAATTCAAATTCAAAACATGTTTTTAATAGCATATAATATTCAGTTTTATTGAATTACAGTTGTAATTAATTCAAATGAACACAATTCAAATTCAGATTGTTTTGACTTATTATTAGCTCCATAGTAATTCAAGTCTTTTGTAAAGGGTAAAATAAAATAAATAAATAAATAAAACAAGAATAGTCTTTCAAGATACATTCTCCAAAATCTCCCATAGAGGATTCCAGATATGCCAGAAATAATCAGATTTCTGACGCAAATCATGAGTCAGTTTTTCTAAGGGTAAGAAAATGGCAATCTAATTTATCCACATATTGACCGAAGGAATGTTAGGAAAAGACCACAACAAAAGAATACATTTCCTTGCTAGATACATACAAAGATGTAACACACATTCTAGTCCATGACTAATGTGTAGACCAGTTTTATAGTTCAGAAAATAAATAACTGGAGATAGGGCAAAAGGTTTACCAATATTCTTCTGAACTATTTTGTGGATTTCTTTCCAGTATGTCTTAATCATGTCACAGTCCCAGAATACATGCATCACAGTACCAACATTGGATTAGCACCTAAAATAACATACAGAAACATTAGGAAATATCTTATTAAGACGAACCGGTGTTAAATACGTTCTGTAAAAAAATTACAAATTTTGCTCTTTGTTTGATATTGTGGCACCTTTAAAAAAATATGCCAGAACAGACCGAAAGCTATTCTTCTGCACTAAAATTTGTTCCACAGTCTTTCACCCATATAACTTTCAAGGAGGTAAGAGAAGATCATTAGGAATTTTCATTTGAATTATTTTTTTAAATATAAGTGATGTGTAACACATTTTTAAATCACATTTAGTATGACTATTTTCTAATGACTATTTTATTTTGTTCTTGCCATGATGACAGTATATAATATTTAACTTTTATTTTTTAAGATACTAGTATTCAGCTTAAGCTAAAGTTAGGTTAATTAGGCAAGTTATGACATAACAGTGGTTTATTACAGGATATTACAGTATTTTATTTAATATTAAATAATATTGAGCCTGAAAATTACTTTAACATTTAAAAAAAATCCAGCCAAACTAAAATAATAATAATAATTAGAAAAAATATAATAAAAATATTTTAAAATGTAAAAAAAAAAAATAATAAGGAAAAAAATATAATAGAAAAAAATTCAAAATTTATTTTGTTAATTGTTAAACAGCAAATGCTATAATTTACTTATTTAACTTTTTTAACTTTTAGTTATTATTATTTGATTAATTTTATTAATGTTCATAATAAAATAAAACATAATTTTGAAGAGTTAAAAACTATTGCTCTGTCAATCACAAAAAAATGCTGTATAGACCATTTTGAGGGATGTAAACAATAACAATGGTTCTAACCTGTTTACTGTTTTACATTTTTAATTTCCAAAGCTTCCAAGAATCCAAAACGGTCCACAAATTGAAAAACAATGTTATGGCAGCCATTTTAACATTAAGAGATGATTAAATTGTCTCCTGTTACAGTTATGAAATAGTCTGGCAACAAGAAGGAAATGTTCTTGGGCCAGTGACATCGCCACATTGAAATGGTCTATATACAATATTTTACAATATCACTATTTATACTGTAATTTGAAAGTAATTTGATGTAAACATAATGACATTTAAAATAATATAAAAAGTGATAAACAGTCAAATTTGAACAGGAATTCAGAGTTCACTGAATCTATAAATACAAAAAGAGTGAAAATGTTTGTGTGATTCAAATTTTAATTAAGTCTGTTTTCAAATTTAGCAGAAGTACAAGTTGTGATCTTTACACCACGTTTAAGTTTATTTATTGAGCTGTGTGCAAATATACAGTAGTCTTTTGAAAATATTGTACTGTATATACCACCTTCTCTTGCATAGGTTCTACTTATGTTTAGAAAGAAAACAATGAATACATGTAACACTATAATAATCATAACCCTTGCAAAAGTTAATTATATTGTGGGAGAGTTCATGACATATATTTTTAAACGCCTCCACGCTTTTATTTTAATAAAGCCTATTGTGTTTTAATAAAAGCCTTGGTTGCGCAGCTGTTGTGTTGAGGAGTTAAAAATAGTGGCTTGTCGTTATCTGCGATGGAGCCTCAGCAGGCTTTATGAACTGTCTAATTAAGTTGGTTGCAGTTGACGTTCATTCAAGTGGCTTATTTCTCCAGATGCTTTAGGAGGACAAGTATTTTGAAGCTGGATGATAAATCCATGTTACCAACGGCCCAAGAGGCACACCGACGTAAAAATAAAAAAGTAAAAATAATAATTGGAGCAGAGATGATTTTTTCCGATATGTAAAAGCTGTGCATCACTCCAAACCACCAGGGGGCACTCTTGCTGTCAAAGATGATATAATGACTAAGGCTGTGCTTTTTCGTTTCCATTTTTATTTTCACTTCCAACTAAAATGATGGCCATTGTTCTGTGCTTTTCTAAACTATATTTATACAAGTTTGTTATTTAGTTCTTATTTTTGTACTTTCATTTGCGTAACTTAGGGCATACTCACACTAGGTACAGTTGCCTTGAACCATGCCGAAGCACAATCGTCACTCCTCCCTTCTCCCCTGACGGCCTGCACTCACACTGCAATTTGCCTTCCGAGCCGGAGCATGCTTACATCATCAATGATGTGACTGTTGAGTGTAACGGGAAGAGAAGCGCTCTCGCTCAGCACGGTGAAGATTGCTTTAGTTATATCAATTTAGTCTTTTGGGATGCAGTGACACACAGTCAAATATTTTGCTGAACCGATCCAGCACTTTTGACACTCATAAGTTATCATAAAAGTCCTCATGCTGCAGGTATTAGGAGGTTTGGTAAAGGTGGCAGCTGACATGCAGCGAGGGGTTTGCGTCTTTAATGAACTACAACAGTTTGCGTTCATTGAAAGTAAGAATGATTAATAAATCCATATGAAACAGCTACTTAAAAGTGACGTTGTGTCATCAGTTTCGCACTTAGGCACACTTTGCACTCACAGTACAAGCGTACCGCATCAAAGCCCAACCAAACCGCACTCTGGCACACCTCTTCCAACCAGGCTAGAGTTGGCCAACTGCAGAACCGCACCTCGGCCTGATTTGGACCACTCACACTTGACAAACAAACCGGGAAATGTGCCTGGGCACGGTTCGAATAGTATAGTGTGAGTGCACTCTTATAGCCTGCACAGTCCATGCCTGTTGTAACAAAACACACCAAATAATGAAGACAAAACTTTGATCATGGCATCTGTTATTGATTTTCATTAAATGCGGTTTGATGGGAAAATTTTGTTTTGCATGCTTACTACAGTAGTTCCTTTACCTGAGTTCCTATAACTAATGTGAAAGCCATTTCTGTCAGCTATCAAAAACACATTTTATTCACTTTTGATTTTTCAAACCTCTAAGGTCTTGATGCCATTTTTTTTTTCAAAAAGTTAAAAAACTACTGGTAGGCTGCATTCACACAGCAGATCTTGATGGTCAATTTCAATTTTGTGACTGTATCCGATTTTTTTTGATGACCTGCTTACATCATCTTTTAAAAGTGACTCGTATCAGATGGTCTGCATTTACATGGCACATGACAAAGGCACAATGACCATGAAAAACTGACTGAGAGCTGATTATAAAAGAGTGCTCTTTTCAATCTGTTCGCAGGGTTTCATTTTTAACAATTTTTGACAAGTTGTTTTACTATTGTTTATGACAGAAACATTCTCATTTGGCAATCTTTTTTTAATCTAGGCCTTTTTAAATCAGTAGGCATCTTAAAGGGCCACGAAACCCCCCTGTCTCAGCAGGATGTTTTCACACCTCTAGTTAAAAAAAGTCAGGAAAGTTGGGTGTGTCAAGCTCTGTTTTGGTGGGAGTGTCGGGGGAGTAAAAGAGGGAAGGTTTAGCATAAAAATGGGAGTTTAAGCGTGCGCTGATTTTTACAGAGTCAAAACAAACACACAGACGCAGGGGAGAAAGACAGTGACTATGTTTACATGGACAACAGTAATCGACTTATTTGCCAAATTATTAATTT
Source organism: Danio kyathit (assembly GCA_903798195.1). Lineage (NCBI taxonomy): Eukaryota > Metazoa > Chordata > Actinopteri > Cypriniformes > Danionidae > Danio > Danio kyathit. The sequence goes on along the minus strand of LR812543.1, from coordinate 25,537,092 downwards.
TTCGACTTTATCTGCAGTTTGGCACTTTCACTTTAATTCAGGAACATTTCATGCATGCCCACCGCCCCACCCCCCAACTGCTGGAAGAGTGTAATTTTAATGGAATGTTTGATACCGCATTTCTCTTTAACTTGGATGCACTCGGTAGGTAGCGTCAGAAAACTGTGTGTATAGACTATCCTGTCACAAAATGCAGTGAAAATCCTACACGACGGTAATCTGAATAAACAAACAAAGAACACTGATCACAAGGACTTACTAAATCTGTAGAGACAGGACAATCAACACCAACTGGAACTGCATCTTTATTTAAAAGGAGACGAGCGGCGAATCCGGATTTCACCATTTGCAGATGCGAAAAGCTCTCGGGTAAAAAAATGTTCCTTACAAACATTTTATTGCGTGCACTGTATTCCAGCTGCGCTCTCATAGCGAAATAAAAACAAAACATTCGTTGCAGCACAATTATAAACACTACACTGACGACCCGTGTCTCTGAACAATTCTTCTTCTTCCACTGGTTTTGGCAACACAATGTGGCGTGTCTCTGCCGTCTGAACACTGTAACAGTGTTAAAAACTTTCTTCGAAGCTATCATGCATATTAATGAAGTTGCACCTCATTCACAATAGAGCGCGCTGATTGGTTTGAACCAAGTCTTTCTCATGAATTAATGCTGCACACTCATAGATGTCACGATGTACTCGCAGGTAGAGACATCCACTCTCCATGCTGGATTACACACAAGGATCTAATCACCACGACGTAGCTTCAAAAATCCGTTTCAAACCGGAAGATCGAATTTGCCCGAAATAACGCAAATACAGTTAACTTTTTTGTGATATATGTGTGTACTAATAGTGTTTATAGCAGCATGGGACACATATATGACTGTCAACATCTTATAATATGTTTTGGTGTTTCGTGACCCTTTAATGTGATGTCCACGGCGTGATTTATGCACGTGATGCAACAGCTTTGTATTAGTTTATATTGGTTACATGGCGAATGTTAAGCTCTCTCTCTCTCTCTCTCTCTCTCTCTCTCTCTCATTAACATGCTTAAATACTTGTGCTACATGACAATATAAAGGATTTTTTAGTCCTCATTTTGGGACTCTGCCGAAGTCTGTTCCGAAATGGTTTTTAATGACGCGCGACTCTGCTTACATTGCAGACACGAGGGTACGGATCCGATTCGTATCGGATAAATTTCCACATATGAACAAGGCCTGAATCTGATTTGAGTAAATCGAATCCATGTGATTTTTCCCTGCTTACACGGACATTTGCAGAATCCGATCTGTGCCACATGGGAGAAAAAAATCACAATAGAGTCACTTGAACCATGCAGTGTAAATGCAGCCTTAAACAAAATGTAGTGTTAATGTTTATCACACAACAAACAAGAGAATCATTTGCTGCTCTTCACTAAACAAGAGTAACTTCACTAAGAATCAGTGTACATTTCATTCATACTGTTAAAAATGTCTTGATTCAATTTCTGTATATATGGGTCATTTATTTTATTAGATTTATCCTGTCATTTGTAGATTTATTTTTTATCACTGTTTCAATTCTGACAATAGCTCTGTTTTCATGTTAACCTGAAGCAAATCTTTACAAAGTTCAAAAAAATAAAAGAAATATAAAAATAAATTAGGTGAGTTTCCATCAAGTTTGTTTGAGAAAGATTAAATCATTAGAAACCGACGATTAGTACTTTAGTATAATGGATAATACATTTCCACTGCCAATATTCACTTTAACTCTATAACTTCTTGCACAAATCTCAAAGCCAGTGTAAAAAAAAAACGTAGGAAATTCCCTTGGCACTTCTGTCCCTCAGTTACAGTATTTTGCGATACTTCAAAATGCACAACAAAAAAGGGTGATGCAAAGTTTTGCTTCAGAGTCTATAAAAAAAGTCGAGGACTAGCTCTTGAGAATAGCATACAGTGGGAATGATGGCGAGTGTTATATGTGATACACGTGTTATAGGTGTATGCTGATGTTTCTCTGATGCCCTTACTTGAATGTTCACCTCAGCATGAGCCTCGATTGATTGAGATGTTTATCTAATGAACTGGAAGGACGTTCTAGTGTCATTAGAGATATAAGATAATCCTCTGTGTTCAGATGTCAGACGGTACGGCTGTGCACTTTAATAATGATTTACAGTTGTATTGAAATCAAAATATTAGTGTTTTTGTGTGTCAATATGTAGTATCAATATGTTAATCTTAAAGTCACCTAAGCTGATGAGGTTCAAAACGGTGAAACATTTCACATTTAGGACGTCTAAACATACAAAGCGTGCCATTTCACACTTCAGACAATAAGAATGAGAGAAAAAAAAATATTTTTTATAGGAATAAACAAAAAAACATGTATTAAAAAACATGTTATTTCTGTTACTAGATTAGTTTAAATTGATTTACTAAAATAACCAATAAATATACATACAAAACTCAAACATACACACCTCATTGCTGTGTTTGTTCATCAGCATGTACTGCATGGATTTCTCTCTGCAGAATGTGAATGTGAAATAGCACCTGAAACAGTCTGTTTGAAAGCACTGTGCTAAATTATTTTGGATGGGAGCTTCAAAGTCTTTAGGAATGTAGGCGATCTGGGAATGCTAAATGCACTATTTATTTTCCACTTAAAAATAGAAAGCTGCCATACGTGCCGCAGAGGAGCAGATGGAACCTGACAATTAACAATCGAAAAATACACAGAAATACACATTCACATGCAAAGACTACAAGTTTATTATACTATCTCATACGTACAAAGCCTTGCTCGTTGTGTACAGTATATAATATATACAGGTTTTTAAAGTGGCATCAAAAGCTTTGTTCAAAACGTTATGATTTGATCAAACATAAAGTGAATTAAATGAGATTTTGATAGATGACAGTTCACCAGAAATGGCTTTCGCGTTGGTTAGTTATACACTGTAAAAAGAAAAATCCTGGTTGCCTTACGTTTTTAAGCTGAATCCAGTCCACTGAATTTATATTATGTTAAACTGACTTAAAACAGCTTGCATAACTTATAAAATTAAGTCAGAACATGATTAACTTAGTTCGATAAGTTACAGTGACCTAAAAAGATATGCTGTCAGGACTAATTGATCATAATTTTTACAGTGTAGGAACTATTTTCCAGGTGAGTCCCCTAAGAACTAACTTTTCCCATTTGTTGGACTAGGAACTTCATCAGTACATCACATCAGAACTACTGATGCCATCCAAAAGCAACATCAAGTTCAGCATTAAACAAAATAAACAATTAGAGGATGAAGGACATATGGCTATGTATACCACTGAAAAATGTCCTATACCTCTTGCTAATTATCTATAATTTCCACCTGTTGTCTATTCCATTTACACAACAGCATGTGAAACAAATTATGACAAAAAGTCAACACAACAAATATTCTTATGTTTCTTTAACTTATTGTATTAAGTGAATCAGGTTTTAACTACATTTTTTAAAGTTATACAAAGTTAGACTCAATATTTTTAGTCAGTTTGATTGATATAAGTGGAGATGACTAAAAAAGTTTGTTTGATTCAACTCAAAAATGTAAGTCAGCAATAATTTTTTACAGCGCACTGATTTTTGTCAATACGAGTGAATTGAATCTGATTGCAGATCTGTTTATATGTACAGTACTCTAAACGTGATAATCTTATTCAAAATTTCAAATTATACACTGTAATCAGTTTCTTGAAGATCTTATAATAACTTACTGGCAGCAGTTCGCCAGTAACATCTGTAAATCAATTACAGAAAAATACTGTTTTTACATTTACAGCAGCATTATTTTGCTGTACATGTATTGACAGTATTGTATATCATTACTGTAAAATACGTTCATTTTCACAATGCAACTTTAAAATACAGTAACATACTGCATAACCGACCTACAGTAAAAAAAAAACGGTTCATATTACAGTTAAATACTGTGTAACTTACAAAAATTGTTAGTATGTGTTTTATATACATTCTTTACATTTAAGAAAGTTTAGGTTCAACAGATTTGTTTATGTTTTTGTATTTATCTGAAAAATATAAATAATAGTTTTAATTATGAAATAAATTTTGATCTAGCGAAAAAACAGTTAAACAGACTATCTACTCGAGAATAAAGAATGAGCCTCCTCTATTCGGCCTCGTTACTTTCTCTTTACTTTACTCCTTTACTTTGTGGATTAGGAAACGGTGTTGTACGCACTCCACTGAAGACATCCATTAGCCCACATATTCATTTTGTTTTTTAAGCGCAAAGATTTGTTTCAAAACTATTTCTAAATTCAGTTCTAATTTTCAGCAAACGAATAAATGAACAATAATAATGAAGTGTGGTCAAAAAACTGAGTTATATCCAAACACACGTCCTATTCTTATGCTCATATGGTAATGCATTTGTCTCCAAAACCCAACAGGTGGACAAATCTAAACTTGTTTTTATAAAAAACAAATATAAACATGCTTATAATAAATAATACTGCTAATAATAAAAACATTATACAAATGCAAAATGTCATGAATAAACTTTTAAAAAAAAACGAGATGAAGAAGGCATGGAGGCAGTGGTTTTTATATTTATGTGGAAAATAATAATTTTAGTAAAATTTTAATCACTAATTTTTTTCATATGTAAAGATATTTGTGTATTTCTGTACATTCTGTGTGTATTAAGCAATGTGTTGAAGCGTTTGAACCTGCATAGGTCCATAACTAACGCACTCTGCACTAGACTTTATACCATCTTATAGTTGGTCAATAGTGCAGTCTATTTCAGTTCCTCAAAATAGCAACGCACCAACAATGCGCCATAACACACCTCCTTTTTAGACCGGAACACCCATGAGTCCACAAAGTGGCGAAAAATGGATTTACTATTTAAACAACATGGTGGAAAATGTGAAAATTACAGTCGAACTGGTCCGAAAATAGCAACAAATCGCGCCAAACACATCTTGCGCCTCATTGCGCCGGGTGTATGATAAAGCCCTGTATGTTTTTCTACGTTTCAATACTTTAATTCTAATTTGTAATATTTCCTTTGTACTTTATTTATATTCTTTTACTGTAAGTACATCTTTTATAGAGCTAATTTAAACTTTATATTTAGGTTATACAGTGCATTTCTAAAATAAAGTGCTTCATTAAGCAGCCTAATGAAAAATACTGTACAGTCAGTGGTTTCACATTTAAGCGTTTACATGGTCATTTTGTGCTGTTAGATCAGACTAGAAAACGAATCATCCCTTAGAAATTTCGTTCAGATCAAGCTTAATTGGATTGATTTAACATTTTTTTAATCTGATTTAACCATCAATGCCATTACAAATAGATTATTTTGCCGCATGTACAGTAAGCGTAGCCCATGATTGAAGCTATTGTGCTAGGTTACACCCTGCTCTGAAGTAGGAACTAGCTTAGTCCCCCCAAAATGACACTCCTATGACCAAAACTGTTCCCAGTTCCTGTGGTGTGAACACTCAAATAAGCAGGTACCTCCACAGCTAGTTCTGGGGGGAAAAGTTGCTCTATTATGCAGTTTCATTTGTAAGAATGGCTCACAGAGAGTCAAAGTTCTCTCGGATTTCATTAAAATATGTTCATCTGTGTTCTAAAGTTGATCAGGGATTACATGAGGTGAGTAAATGTTGACATTGTTTTCATTTTGGGGTGATCTAACCCTTTGGCTCATTTCAGAAGTCCTGCGATGGTTCTGAGCTCTTAAAGTAAAAAAAAAACATTTGAAACTAGACAAAAGGGTGTTTGAATCTATCAAACGGTTATTCTAGCGAAGCGCCAGGTGATGTTTTTATATGACTTCCTCTACTGTTTCTCTTGATGTGCTGTTGAATTTGCCCCTCGCTGCTGAACTGAGACCAATTTTATCGTTGCTCTAGCAATGGTTGTATTTAATTAATGGCTGAAGGAATGCAGCACCAGTAAAAGACCCACACAGGGGTTAATTGAAGTTCCTCTTGGTTTCTCTGGGGAGAGAGAGAGAGTTTAACTACAGCTTCTCCCGATCAGGCCGGAGCTGCATCTTTGTCCTCTGCAGAAATCTTTTGTTTATCTTTCATTACAGTGACTTCATTTTCCTTTCTGCTTTTCATCATTTTAACTGCGGCTCCAGAGGATGGACGGCCCTGGAAATGAGAAGGAATGAACCAAGAGCGAGAAATCTAATAGGACGGGGAGATTTTCACCCCGCAGTCAGATTAGGCGGCATCGATGTTCGTAAATAGTACATCGTGTCCTTGTCTAGTGCTGAGTCAGGTTGGTCAGGTACACCTGTGTTTATGAGGAAAAAAATACATTTTTGCAGTGAACCAGAGGGAACATGTGTATGTACTACATTGTAAAATAAGAAATGCTGGGTTTCACACAATTCCTTCATGTTGTCCCAACATAAATCAATTAACTTTAATTAAATGCTTTAATATATTTGGATTGAACATAAAACAATTAAGTTGTCCAAAAAAAAACTCAGGAATTGTGTTGTTTCAGCTCATTTTAAATAAGTAGTTTACTCAAAATCATCTGACTTAAGATCAGAAATATAAATATTACTAATAATTTTTGTTTGCTGAACAGAATACAGGATATAAAATGACACATAATCCAATTAAACTGACTGAACTGCTCACAGCATCTACCAATAGTGTATTTTTATGTTCTAAATGCAAATCTTTAGATTACAAAAACTTTTCTCATCATGCTAAAAAAACATACTTAATTTCAAAATTTACTATCAGCGTGCTAAGACCCAAAAACTTGTACCTAGTTTTTCGCAGTGTTATACTAATGTTAAATTAGCTTACTTATAAGCTTTAGCGATGATTTTAGCACATGCTGGCATGTCAAATAACTGTTAATAGTAATAACCAGTGTTGCAAGAACGCGTTACTAGTAATGCCTTACTGTAATGGCATTACTTTTGACAGTAACTAACAATTTATATCATTTATATATGAGATTAGAATACGTGTAAGCGAAGTGATTTTGTGTTTTAGAATAGAATATGGAATATTCTCAATAATATTTGTTAAGGAAACATTGACCCTATATGTGCCGTTTACATATATTTTAATTAATATGGAAAACGAGTGCATGTTTTTACCTAAACTAATATTTGATTTTTTCTGTTGTCATTGGTCTACTGCTTACGATTGCTGTTGGAAAACAAAAGGCCATTACCATATCTGGATTTCACTTGAACAGTAATACACTGAAAAAAGTGTTTCATTGGATCAAAGTAAAACAATTGCGTCAACTTGTTACACCTAATTACTTTACTTTATATCAACTTAAAAATTTTACTTTGAAAAGAATTAACTAATCATTACTTAGCCAAAGCAAAAAGTATCTTTGAATCAAATCATTTTTTTAAGTGTAATGAAATCTCAAATTATACTTTGTCTCAATGTTTTCTCTTTGTATTAACTTAATTATTTTACTTTACACCTAACTAAATATCCAACCAAATACAATTTAAAATATTAATGTAATATAAAGAAAATGATTTGCTTTCAAAATGTGTAATTTTATTGTCTAAGATGAATGACTTCATGCAATAAACCTTTGACAATTTATTTAGTCGTAATGCAACATTTTTTACAATGTGTACAGTACAAATACACACTGTCTAACAGTGTAAACATGATAAAGATGAGAATTTCTGTCATAACACATTTCTACAATGAGTATAGTATTGTTATAAAAAAATACTGTACAACAGTTTTTAGCATCCAAATACAAAGACACTGGATACAATTTAAATTTGCCATAGAAATCAGTAATCATAATACATCTTTTCATGATAACGCAAATCAAAACTGACTACACAAAACCTTTAGAATTCTTTTTTTGAAGTTAAAACAAATTTGACCCAAAAATGGCTTAAAATGGGCAGTGTAAAATTAAACACTTTTTATTAACTCTGTACCAAATTAGCCAACGATAGAAAGAGAAATCTTCACATTAATGAAATAGTTTACCTAAAAATGAAACTTCTCTCAAAATTGTCATAAAAATTCTCTGAACCTAATTTGCTTAAAGTTAAATACTTAGAATAGCTTAAGGATAAGTAAAGAATGTATGAACTTTCATTTTTTGGTAAACTATTTAACGCTTTAATGAAGATGAAGAAAATGAAGAAGTCCAACATCTAAAGGAATGTATTATAATCAGAACACTGTATTTGGGTCAAAGGATACAAATTTACTCCTGCAGCTTTAAAGAGACGTTCTGCACTCTTCAGCACATCTGCTTACTCCTGCAGCGTTGAAGAAAGGTTCTCCACTCTTTGGCTCATCTGTTTACTCTCTAAGTCCGTCATTATTTTTTGAAATGTCTCAAAGGTATATTTGAGTCCTTTGGGATATTTTAGGTTCAGTGCATAAATGAGTCCAAACATCATGGCACAGGCACATGCAACAGAAGGCAACTCATTTAGTACTTCCACACCGTCAATGACAATGGAAATGTCCAGTGCACGACTAAGAGCATCACTTTCACGGATCACAAAAAGTGCCATGGTGGTCTTTTCAAATTCACTCGCTGCTTCCTCCATCTAGTCAGCCTAAAAACATACAAGAAAAAAAAAGAGTAAATAAGGGATTTTGGGGGAAAAAACATTTTGTATAAAAAAAACACTTCTTCATCTGAACATTTCTTACAAAATTGCATTAGCTATTTTGTAGTTAGCCATTATGGTGGTCAATGTAGAGCCCAAATGTCTGTTGCTAACTTTAATTAAAATATCCTCATTTGCATTCAGTGTAAAAAAAATGTGTATGTTTTATTACAAGACAACATTTTCATTTTTGGGTGAAGACGTTCTTTTACACTCTTTGGCTACAAAAATGCTTTTAACATTTGTACAAACTAAAGCTTCCATGTGATGACCATTGTAGACAACTTTGACCATTGTAGACATATTTGTGCAGTACCACAATATCCAACCAGAGGCATTTATCAATTTACTCAGTGTTCAAAATGCAGTTTTAGGGAAAAAAAACTCTTTAAAAAGGAGTAGTTCACATTCAAAATTCAGCCATCATGTACACGCCCTTTTTGTCATTTCAAATCTGAATGAAATACTGTCCTCTGCAGAATTTTGAACAATGTTGGTAACAGCCCCTGTCCACAATTATTGTATTGACACAAAACCAATGCAAGTGAACAGGGGCTCTTAACAACATTCTTCAAAATATATTATTTTGTGTTCTGTGAAAGAAGTCACACAGGCTGATGTGTAAATGATAACACAACTACTTGAACCACTTTAAAGTAATATGTCATTACCAAATCAAAATCCCCCCATGTTTTCAGCAAAGTGGGGAAATATTGATCTGATAGTGAAATATAACCAAGTCAAATATGGTTGGAGAAAATTTTAGGAGTTTGCATTGTCCACATTACCTGGTATTCTTTGATCAGACAGCTTGCATCTTCACCAAGGTACATGATCAGGCACTTCAGCAGGCACTCTCTTCTGATGTCTATGTCCAGGCTCTAAAAATGTTCAAGATGTATTGTTTTCATTAGACCAAAACACTACTAATTGATTGCCACAAGCAATTTTGTTTGTATGCAACCAATACCTGATCCATAACTTTAATAGTGTCCTTAGCTTTTTCACGGAGGACTCCACCTTTGCTCCTAATAACCTGGAGAATCTGAGAGCTCTGTCTGTCCAAAGAGGCGCAAAAATTCGGCATTAATCTGTAAGAAAGAGAAACAGTAATAGACTTATGAAAAAAAAATTACTTTGAGAACTAGTTGTAAAAATACATATACACACGAACCATTAAACTATAAAAAGGTATAATTAGGTCATCTAAGACATTTTCAAAAACACTAGAAGCTACAACCCCATGGTAAAAACTATAGTAAATTCAGGATTATTCATGTAAATTTGAACATTTATCAATAAAATAAATGCTTTTACCTCCTCTTGTTGAAACAGCGCTGGCCAAGTGGCCATCTTTCTTGCAGTTCTTGAACACTAGGATCGTTTTCCACAATCTTTTGTCTGTGTAGGGTGAACGGTGTTTGTGAAATTTACAAATACATCCCAAAAATCTTTGTCCTGATACTGTAGTCTGAATCTATAATTTAATCCAAAATATCCAATAGCAAGAATAAAAAAAGTGCAAATGACTTACATTTTTCAGGTCACTAAAATATTTAAAACTTGTCTGAATTGTTGTTCAGCAGTACTCAATCCTACAAAAGACAAAGAGAAATTACAAACTGGCTCACATAAGCAAACAGACAAATTCTTTAATGGTGATGTGTTGAATTCTGTTCCCCATACGTTTCTCCTCAGTTTTGTGATGCCACTACACAAACTGCGCATCCATATACTGAGAATGGGTGCATGCTTGTTCTGTTTCCACAGTTTACCTTTTTCAAAGCCTATTTTATCCCTGTTTTAAATATAATTTAATGTTTGGCATGCTTTGCATTACACTATTTTTAAAAATGTGAGAATTTCAAAATCTGTTAAAAATTAGCCAAACTTTTGCTGCGTGTCTAGTATGGGTGCTGGCATTGGTTAAAATACACGTAGAGAAGCTGTCAAAGTGCTTGCTTTAAATGTGTTTCCCTAAAAAGACTATAAAATTACATCAGAATTTTTTTTTATTTTTGACATTTACACACACATTGTACATTTATTCATTATATATATATATATATATATATATATATATATATATATATATATATATATATATATATATATATATATATATATATATATATATATATATAAAATAAATAAATGTACAATGTTTAACATCATAAAGTATTGTTTATGTCTAGATGTAAAATAGAAAACAAAATAATAATTCTGATGTCCCTTCATAATTGTCGTAGGGTTAAATGCATTTATTGCAGTAATATTTACATTCACAAAAGCAATATATTGAAAACATCAGGAAAGCAAACGGCGTTGTCAGCTTCTCTACAAGCATTTTGACCGCTGCCAGCACCCATACCTTAAGTGCGCGAATAGACGCGCAGCCCCCCGAAAACTGCGGCTGCCCTTACCGTGATCTTTCAAAGCACGGCTGTTGTGACCACGTTAAAAAGATACGTTTACCATACACGCAAACGGAACGAATACCTTGTGTAAGGGCTAAGATTTATAACAACGTTAAGTCCATACAAAACGTCTGAAGCGTGCATGCACTTTATACATGGCGGCGCCATGTAAGGTTAAGCTGAGAACATGCATGTTGATGGCGCCGAACGTTAGCGCACAGCATTACCCGAAAGCATTTGCATACCCCAAATAGTCTTTGAAAGTACGTTTCAATATCAATCCGTTTCACCTAAAGCAGTTTACTTGTATTACTATTATTTTTTTCCACTCGGTTTAACATAGTGATGAGGAAAATTTGCAAACCTTCTAGCTGAGTTAAATGGTTACTAGTAATACTAACAGTATGTAAAACATAATATCTTTATGAAATCATACATGTATAATGTTAATTATACGCCCAAACGTATGTTTAAAACTACTTACCAATTTTCTTGATTCCCATTTCACCACGCCGAACTCATCCATGCAGTGTAAAAAAATGGCGGAAAGCTGAACGTCGACAGGCAGGACCAGGGATGACGTTTGAAGTCACGTGACAATTGGAAGCAATATTTTTAATTTAATTAAAAGAATTTATTTACTTTACACCAACAAGACCTACTTTTAATTTAAATCAATGCAATTGTTTTACATTACACTGATGACTAGACAGAAAATTAAATGTTTTGAGTTAGATCAAGTTAAAAAAATTCTTTAGAGTAATGACATGCCTTGTGCACTTTTTACAGTGTACGAAAAGTATTGTTTTATCAGATTAATTGTTTTACCATATGAATTTAAACTTAATTTCTCTACTTTTGGAAGCGCAAACAGTGTGCATGTTCTCAACATATCAACATCATAATCCAAACATTTTTAGATAATTTAGCTACAGGCAATGAAGACAATAGACTGGTATTTAGACTGGTATTAAGCAAGGGACCATGTGCTGCAAGTAAAAATGGCTAACAACTTGTTTAGGGTAAAAAGTGGGAAGGGCCTAACGTTTTATGTTTAATGTTATCATAATGCATGCTTTGGAAATATGTTTTTAAAAAGAGAGAGAGAGACCAAATTTAATGCTCTAAACATTCAAGATTAAAAGTTAGAAATTTCATTTCAAAGTCATTTCATTTTCAGGTTTGTTTACAGATACACGCACAAATACAATTCTCTAAAAAAAAAAATCCACTAAAAATCCAAATTACCAAACAACCAACTCAATTTATTACCAAACACCCAACTGCTGTTTGAACACCATCAGAAGGATAAACAGTTTATTTTGAGATTTGATTATATTTTTTTGCAGATGTTTTGACAGTAACTAATACTGTAATGCATTACTTTTTAAATATAGCAACTCCGTTATCAGTGCACCACAGTGGCACAGTGGGTAGCACAATTGCCTCACAGCAAGAAGGTCACTGGTTCATGGATGTTTCCCAGTGATGGGTTGCAGCAGGGCATCCGAGAAACCGAAAGCGCAAAAGAGAGAGACAGAGTGCACGCAAGAGAGGTCAAGTGTGCTCGCGAGAGACCGAATGTGCGCGAGGTAGACCGTGTGTATGTGTGCGCGAGAGAAAACAAGAAACTATTAGCATTACTATTATTGATTACTATTACTAATACTACAATGTTTGTTGTTTCAAATAAATAAGCACACATTTGTTATCTGTATAACAAAATTGGTTAGTTTAGTAGACACAGTGACACATTTCTGTTATATTGCAGAACACGTTATTTAAATGTATAGTGCTGTATTGCTCAAGAAAAATGCTGTGATTTATTTTTTTATTGTTTTACATATTTTTATAGCTGTTATACAACAGCAGATTTTGCACTTTGAATATACACAGCTTACTTTCCACGTTTAATTTGTGGTTAGTCTGAAAATTGCTCATCGATTTCATTTTTGAGCAGCTGTTATGTTTTTGTTTTGTTTAAAATGCATGAAATTTATGGTCGTCTTTAATAGCAGTTTATTTGCTTTCACCAAATTGATTCAGAAATTCAGATTACTTTTATTTATTTCTTTCATAAAAGTTTTGTGTTTGTTGTATATTGTCGCTATTTTCATACTCAATCTGTGAAGTAACATGTTTAAGAGTTTAGATCATTTACTTGAATCATTACTATTGGAATGTAAAGAGATTTTCAACCAGCACAACAAAAATGTTTCTGAAGACAAACACCTACTGCACATTTAAACAAACATGTCATGTTTTGTGTTCCTAAACTAGCCTCAGTCTCCCCTATTTTTTAAATCCAAATTAAAAGTGCTCAGATATTGCAGCAATAATTAAAGAAATGTTATTGGCCAGTATTGACTCACTCTGTCACATGCTTTTTTTTAAAATCTCATTTCAATATATTGAAAAAAACATGTGAAGCCACACATGTCCTTGGCTGATACGGAAATCTCAAACTGCTGACTGTAGACTTAATGTGTACATAATTATCTCAAGTCTGCAAGGCCCCAGCATTTCAAATAGTGTGCTCAAAAGTGTTGAATGCACAATATTAACACTGCTAAATGAAAAGATTATAAAACTGATTTGAGTATTGAATTCCGTATTCAGGCTACAGCAGATTTTAGGCACAAAAAAACAAGCTTTCAACTGTACAGCATGTCATAAAAGAAATCTATAAATTAAAGTAGATTAATTGTACCTATTTTGCATATGAAGTCTGCATAGTTGATATACCCTGCAAACCTGATAAGTTAACTCAAAACATTTGAGGAAACCAATTGTGGCAAATTGTGTGGTTTTGAAACCAAATGGTTTGAGTATTGTAAACTTATATATATTTATTCATATAGACTTATACTATTTGAGTTCATATCACCAAACATTTTGACTATTAGTAACTTCAACATTTTAAGTTCAGTTATAAAATCTATATGATTTACGTTAATTTAAAGGAATTGAGTCCAAACAACCGATTGCGGCAAATGGTTTAAGTTGACTGAACTCAAATTAATAAAGTTAGTCAACTTAAATGGTTTAACGCAATCAGTTTTCCTACAGTCGTTAGGACTACATTTGTTCAATTACCTGAACACAAATAGATTTTTAACAGCAAAAAACTTACATGTATAAACAAAACTTGCATGTATAAACAAGAAATTACAAAAATAAGGTATTTTAAGACAAATTTAATTAAATAAAATATTTATTTTAGTCAATGTAAAACCCAACAGTCAACTTTATCAAATGAAATGAGTGTAGTTAACTCAAAATTGACTGAATCCAGCCTAGAAGTCATAAAAGCATGAACTAGCTTTTCTGCATCTGAGGTGGATAGCATACTTAGTTGTCATACAAATGGTTTGAGTTACTGTACCTTAACTTTTTGGGTTTTACAGTGTATCAAGTACAAATCAAGTTGTCATCTATTAAACAACCGGTATGTGGATGTAGAGCAAATGTAATCAATCAATTGGTGTCAACATGACCTTTTTCACAAATTTAAAGAGATAAAAAAGTCGGTTTTTTGGAGTAGTTCATGTCAAGGGCAAAATCCAGAGTCTGTGCACTGAACCAGGTTTTTGAAGACATCACCACGTCATCTTCAAGAACATTTTAGTCATCTAGCACATCGATAGACAGCGTTTTCTTTTTCTCCTTGACAGCAGTGATGGCAACATCTTCCTTTTATGCCTGGTTGTCCCTGTTAATGCATTGAAACAATTTTTGTGTCACGATCACCAGCGATACAACCTGTGCAGATTGCTGATAATCACACAGTATTGCATAGAACTACAAAGCCGCCATTAAATGGACTACAAGAACCAGTCATGCACCTCTCACACACCTGGCCTAGATCCCCATGATTGCAGACAGACACAGCTAAAGCTACTCATGAACTGATTACTAGGACTATTTATAGAGCACACACACACACACACACTTCAGTGCTGAGTCTTGTTATACTGAACTGTGAACATTACGACGCATTTTCCTTGCCTTTCCTTCCGTGTTTGAACCTTGCTTTGTTTTGTTTGTTTATTCCTGTCTGCTGCCTGCCTTTTGACTACGTTTATTTGACTACGACTCTGGATTGCCCGTACACATCTGTTTGCTCCTGTGTTGACTGTTGCTTGCCTGACCATCCTGCTGATAAACCCTGCGTTTGGATCCTCACTCCCTGTTGTCAGCGTCCACTTCACATTACACTTTGTTAGTTAATATCTCCACATATGCACAAAAAACATAAGATCAAAACCATATATTTAAAAAGATGTTCCCCCAAAAATTCGGTCATCATTTACTCACACTTGAATTGTTCCAAACCAGTCTTCTGTTGGACAAAAGAATATATTCTGAAGAAAAGACCTGTAATCATTGACTTCCATAGTATTTGTCTTTTCTACAATGGAAGTCAATAGTTACCGGATTTGAACATTCTTCAAAATATCTTTTTTTGTGTTCAACAGAAGACAGGAACTCATAAAGGTTTGAAACCACTTGAGAGTGAGTAAATACTGAGTACATTTTACTTAATTTGCTTTTGGTGACATACAGGTATGTGTTTATGAAAATGCCCACTCAGTAAGATCCATTAAATCTGACTTGGCTTTTAAGTTCAATGCTTTGTTGGAATTTAAAATGTTGTCAAGTACCAGAAAAGCATAATTTAGCACTAACATCTGTGGATCCCTTGAGAGGTGCACTGAAAACACAACACACACACACACACACACACACACACACACACACACACACACACACACACACACACACACACACACACACATACACTAGGTCACACGATGATTTTAGTTTTGCTTTGAAGAGCCGTCATGAAGCAGTACGCCGGTAGTCACAGTTCAACAATGCGTGATATGCATGACTAAGCGCTGATGTCAAGAATGCTACGAACTAGCATGACTCAACTAAAAGATGCTCTCTGTGGAAAACATGAAAGAATTTGTCCAGGGGAGTATCATATAAGATGTGAAATGCACCAAAGTCTTTGATTTATATTGCAGCGCTTTCCTAATTTGTAAAGATGAGATGAGCATTTAGAAATGTTAGCGGCATTAGCAGTGGTAATTAGCCATTTAGCAAAGGCTTTCATCCAAAGATTTTTAAGTTCATTTTGATGCTTACTTCCACTCACTTAAAGTGTGTTCCTATTTCTGACTATGTTTTGTTTTGGTTTTTTGGTCTGTTTGTTTCATCAAGGTAAATACCACAAAGAGCTAGCGCTAGCTGTTTGTCACTGTATGCGGTGACTCAGGGGAGAAAATGCCAGCTTCATTGTTTTATTCATGTGTCACTTTGGTTTTACTGCTTAAACTTAACAATGCTCTGTGAAGAAGGCTTTTTGGACAGGCTTTATGTCATCTGTGGTGCATTTTTTAAAGGAGGCTAGTTTGCTGTCATACCAATTGAAGCCCAAGCTAGCGCCCACACAAGCCGCATCCCCAACAATGGTTTCAAGCCTTGCTGTAAAACCAACTTCGTTTAAAGTTTGTACGCTGCACTTTGACGTTAGATCATGTTTAATAGCTTTTTAGGAGTTTTCAACTGATGAAAATATTGGCATTGGCATATACATGTACAGAAACTTTCTATGCTAAATACATGTGATCGCTAATACGTGACTTCATTGTTTAGTTTTGTATCTTTTGATATCGAAATATTTGTTTGGCTCTTTAATATCAGTCACAATTTTAATTCATCAGTGCATTTTTGTTTATATGATCAGACATTTTACCATTTGAAACTTAAAATTATTGTTATATTGAGTTTAATCAAGCTATTGATTAAAGAATTAACTCTAAATAGTATGTGGAATTTATTATACCTACAAAGGAAAACCTTTTTTATTGCTAATTGTATATATTTCAGTCGAAGATATAGTATTTATTAATATTTTAATAGCTTTTTTTAGTTTAGAATTTAATTTAGTTTATTGTTTATTTTTAAATAAAAAATTATAGCAATTATGATATGCAATTTTTGCCTTCAGTAGTATTAAAAAACCTGTTTAACCAATGCTATCTCACTGCAATTCGTAACCTTTTGATTTAGTGGCTAATTTGTATGAATTCGTTCAATCTCATTCGTACAATTTAGTATGATTTGCTCATCCTTCAATGACAGATAGGTTTGGAGGTGCTGTTGGGTGCCACGCCTTCTGTTTAAAATCATACATTTTTGTAGGACTGAATACTGAATTAGCTACTAAACTGACAAAACGGAAAATAGTTACGTTTCCTCGTGAGATCAGGCTGGTTCAACGAAAACCATGGTCATAACATGCAATCAATGACCTTCTGCCACTTTCCATCCAAAAAAAACATGCAGGCAAAACAAAATAAATCCCTTTGACTCCTGATCATACAGGGAGGCCTTTCGAAGTGCATTTGCAAGAAATTAAACATTAATTCAAACACTCTTGTTGTTTACTGAACATTTAAAAAACATGTATGACATCACCATTTTCAAAAAAAAAATCAGGTTTCCGTGGTTTCCACAGAGATATCTATGCATTACCGTTCAAATTGTGCAAATTGAAATTGTGAATTGAAAATGGATCTAATGGTCCTTTTTTGCAAAATTGCCCATATTTTGCAAAAAAAGTCCGGCTAACATTTATGTTTTATTAGTTAAATATGGAATTTACTCTTAATATAATTGCATCCCTTATTCTATTTTGCATTTAGGCCTACTGTATACATCATTTTATTAATGCTGTAAGCCACACTTAACCTGCATGCACGGACAGTCTCTAGTAAACCTAATATCTGTCACCATGATATTTGAAATTAAATAAAGCGAGAGGACAAGTTAATAATAAGTTTTTTTTTTTTTTTTTGCATATTATTTTGCAATTGTTTTTATATGTGTGTTTATGTAGATCCCCTTTAGCCTCTACCAGCGTAGTGGCTATTCTTCCTGGGGTCCAACAAATGAAATGACAAATTTAATTCAAATCATTATACCTTTATATCATTAACCTATAACAAAAATTACATTAAATTAAAACAACAGTACCAAATACAAAAACCAAAAACTGGAAAATTTACACTAAACCATAACAATAGACACCAATAGTTTGTTTTCACATGATGTCATTGGAGACTCAGATAGAGGGCAGGAAGTGGTTCTTCTGCATAGGAAAAGCTATCAGAACATCGAAACGTTTCTGTTTCATGTTGTTTATAATTGTTTAAATCAGCTTTTATAAAACTCCAAAGTTTTAGCTCAGAAAGGAGAGAAATTTCAAGAGACTGCTTAAAAATGGAAGAAACGGCAGCATGTAATAAACTTTTTTTTTTTTCAATTCATCCATGTACAAACTTTTTTGAGTGCGATTATTCATTTGACAGCAACAATAAAGATTATATACAGGCCTAGCAATGTGTATAAATATGTTAATGTGTTAGATAAAAATCAGATACAAACACCACCACACTTATACAAAATCCAGGAGAATATAAATAACGTACCCTGCCATGTAATCGCTGCAATAAAATCTCCATCTTGTTTTGCAATAATCCAAGTCTTTACTGGTGTTTCGCCGGTGTTAACGTCGAGATGTGCAGCAGCAGTAAATGTTTGTTGATGGTAAGTTCATCAACAGAACAAAAAAGAAATGCAACACTTGTGACGAAACTAGACGGTTATTATTGTGGAGCAGTTTTCCCCCTTACAAAAATAAATAAATAATAATGTAGACCATGCGTCCATGCTTTTGTATGCTTTCATGTGTTATTTCGTGATGTCTGGAAGATATCCGCATGGGGAAAAAACTACAGTAATTTATAATAAACATGTTTTTGAACCACATAGTAAAGTAATAAACTGTAATTCAAGGGTTCACACTTTGATATTGCTTGATACTATTAGCTGGTTTGGCATGCTGTCCCGGGAGAGAACCCTGAGCTCGGAGATAATTGAGCCCAGGGCTCCTGCCTGGTCGATTGAGCATGTAAGGGGACTACGAGATCAGGTAGTTCTTGAGAGCTCCCCGTGGTAAAGGAAGAAAGGGGGAGAAGGGGTGGAATGGGGGTTTCTTCGGAAAACGAAGATAAGGAAGTAATTTTTGCTAGACTACTTAAAGTGAGTTTGGATTAATCTGATTGGCTAACTAATGATTGTAGATGAAGGACCAGCTGCGGTCAATCGTATCACAGGCTCCTTTCAAAATTAGTTTGTAAAACTTCACTAAATACTGTAACGTTAGTGTAAACTGTGGTGCATTGTGATGGTGTAACTTGTAATTATAGCGTAGAGAATATGTATTACTAAGTTTTGTCTTACCGCAGCAACAGTATAATTACTACGACAGTTAAATTCTAGTAATTATCTATAGTATGCCTCCAAACACTATAATATTTATTTTTTCATGTAATGTAACAGCTTATACAGTATCTTCCACCTCCATGACAGGCAAATATAGTTTAGTTCAATAGAAAACTCGGCCCTCTTCATGATATAAGGATCATGCCCAACATATGTGGTTATTTTCTATTTATATCTCCTTTGAAGTATGGTATAGATCACAAAAATACGACTTTCCTCTATGTCTGGCATTCAGTTTTTTACTTCCTGCCCTCCATCTGAATTTTGTGTGTCACCAGAACCGTGTGATTGAAAACAAGCTATACCACAGCCAAACCATAATTATAGATATAACACAATAAAGCATATAATTTAATAATACGTTTTAATATTTAATACAATAAAACATATAATGGTTACTTAAAGCGATATTCGTTAAAGATTTGCGCTAGTTTTAAACGTGCCTACTTTTATTTTCAAAAACTTGCACTTTTAAACATATTTTTTTCCAAATGAGCTTTTCTGAACAGTTCATAAAGTCAATTATGGTTTTGTTTTTGAAGCTAGAATATTTCACCACATTATTACACACCAGTTTATAGCTGCAACTCATTTCTGCCCTCTTCTCTTGCATAATAAAATAAAAATCCTCCAGTCTCTGCTTCATTTCCCTCTTTCACCTCTCACATTCTCTATCATTCCTCTCTCTGGAGGAGAAAGCAGTAAAGCAAGGGATGGGGAGGATTTGAGCCCTAAACATGAGTATCTCTGAAGCAGCAGCAGCAGCGCATTGCTGTTCAGCGTCGGGCCGTTTGCCATGTTCCCAGCACAGCTGCCGGGATGCAGGGAGCACTGCAAGATGGATGAAAGGATTGACAGAAAATGACTGAGCGTGGCAGGGGAAAGATAAGCGCCAGACGGACGGCTCTAAAAGTCGGACCGAGAGCAAAGCAGGTGAAACATCTTTCAGCCGTCTGGAAGAACAGCATCGGTCTTAAAGGCACTGACACCAGCCAGAGAGTATCAGCGGCAGGACTTAAAACACTCATGGTGTGTTTAGTTAATTCCTTCTGTTGTCACAAATGATGGAAAGACACAGGCTGAATCAAAGCTTTCTTGAATCACGAAGCGTTCATGTCACATTTATGAAGGTTTTAATAAATGATGCGCATAGGTTTTGTAGCCCTTGGCTGATGTGTAGTTGTGAAGTAGTACAGTTGTACTGGTTTTCTGGAGCAAAATAAATGTGTTGACGGTAATGCGTTGACAGTGGAAGTCTGCGGGGCAGCTGCAGTGGGACTTCCAGTGTAAGTGCATCGCTGTCAGCATGCTTTTTCGGTACAGATATGTGAAAAACTGATATAAAATGAAATCATCACATTAAAAGAACAACTGCCTGTCCACACTAAGAAGAGAGAAGTGTAAATCACTTAATTTAAATGGTAAGGGTTTGTAATTCAAGCATTTGAATATATAATTTGCGTCCAATCTGTGTTTTTTTTTTTTTTGCGGCTAGACAACCTGACCAGATGCGATTTATGATATCATACAATGAGCCATTCTATATTAGCATGGCTGCAATACGGCCATAGGTAATCACAGCTATGTCAATATAGAGGCTTTTCACACGGCTGTCTGGAATACTTGATTTTAGTTGGTCAGTCACTATACTCAAAGGTATGTTATTCCCCAAAACCAATTAACATCTTATTTAAATAAATAAATAATTTAAAGTACATCCAGGAGGTTGTTATCACAGAATAAAGCCCGACTGGCTTATTGGCAGCCAAATGTGAAGTGAAAGCTTGCCACAAAACATAAAAATTAGACACAAAACATTGTTCTGAGCTGTAATAGTTTATTACTTCTTGACAAAAACAATAACAACTGACAAAAACGATAACAGCTGAATAGAGCTGTTGGAGCATTCACTAAATTGCACATTATTCAGTCACAAACAGTCAAAAAAATCTAAGCTGACAGAAACAAAACTGGTTGAATGGAGCATATACTAACCTACATATGATTCATTTATTCACAAGACCGCACCATCGCTGATGAGACTGTGTTAATCAGCAGTTGTTATCTGGGAATAACATACTTTGGAATGTCGTGACTGACCAATCAGAATCGAGTATTCCAGAAAGCCATGTATTATTCTGCGATAACAACTGCCTGAATGTACTTTACATACCCACATATCAACAAGACTGAAATACGGCTGTAGGTAATAGATATATCACACAGATATTATGATATTATGTTTATGCAACAGTTTGATGCCACACGAAGGTAAATAAAAAAAAAGGATAGACCAACTAGTTTATTAAAAACCTTTTTCTGTGAAGAGAATATCTTCTGTTCACCACAGAACACTAAACTTAGACAGTTTATTAGAGAGTATTATTTATGAGAGAGATTATAAGTTACATGTATATATTTAGCAGTTTTAAAGGGCACCTATTTTACCTCTTTTACAAGATGTAAGATAAGCCTTTGGTGTCTCCAGGCTGTGTCTGTAAAGTTTCAGCTCAAAACACCCAACAGATTATTAATTATAGCCTCCAGAATATGCCCATTTTAGTGTCTAAATACATTGTAGCTGCTTTTGTAGCCTCTGGCTTTAAATCCAAATGAGCTGCTTCACCCCACCCACCATTCCCACGTGCATGTTCTGCTTCTCATCATGCGTTACGTCAGATAAACAGCACAGTGATAGAGACAGACACGGATGAGGCTGAAATACAGCTCATTAGTCAAAAATTCCAAGTAAGTTTATTTCATGTATTTGTGGTGGAGTTTATTCAAGCCTTTCTGAAATGATGAGTCACACACAAATGCCGTTTGCAGTACACATACACACACACACACACACGTGCACATTTAATGACACCATAAAGTGAATTAAATAGCAATTCTACTGTCTTTATTACAAACACGCTGCTTTTAAACTCATAAAACTTATAAAAATCACAGAAAGAGTAATACATATTTTTATCCTAGTTTATTTGCAAAAACATGGTGTATACATGTTATTATAGAAACATAGCGCATGTCAGTCAATTCAGTGAGTGGTGGGCTTAAAAATCACTGGGAGTGGGATCCTATTTTAACATCAGTAAATTTTAAAGAAGAGACTTGTTGTCTTTATATCACTCCAATATGACAGTGGACACACTATACATACACACAGTTCTGTCCAAACAGCTTACAAAATATGATTTTCATCATAATGTAGGTGCCTTTTAAGTAAACATCTTGCAATTTAGTCAGTTTTAAAATTAACAATTCAAAATTAACATTTTAAAAGCTTTACTTTGCTCTCGTTTTTAAAAAGTCAAAAAAAAAAAAAGTCAGAAGTTTGACTATCAATCACAATGATGAGTTTATATATAACAATTTTTAATGAATGTCTAGCAAATTAGACTTTATATTTCAGAATGTATAGTTAGCATTTCACAATTCGGACTTTTTCCGAGTTAATTTCTTACAATTTCATTCTTTTTTTTCTTGGAATTGTAAGTTTATGCAGTATGTCTTCTAAGGACCAGCTAATTTCATGGATGAAAGGATCTGTCTGTATCACAAAATTAATTTTAAAGCAATACTAATACATAATTAGTTTCGCATGAATGTCAAAAAAATTCTGATAAAGCTATAACTTGAAACGTTATGAGGAAAAACAAAAGCATTAAAAATGCAAATTAAAAACTGAGTGTTTCTGTTCTCTTAAATGACGTTTCCTGATAGAGGTTTTTCATGCACGACACACAGACACAACAAATTAGTAAGAAAAAAAAAAAGAGATTTATTTATTCTTGTTTGGTTTTTGCAGCCCTACTACAGATGCTATCAGTAGAGTTTAACTGCTACTTAGCCTGGAATATTTTTTAACACTTGACCTCAAATCTGCTACATAAAATATTGGACCGAATTGAAATTAATGAGAATCTAAAGTGCTTTATTTGTCAGTCGACTGCCGAGACCTTCTCCCGCAAATACCCATCAGTCAAGCAATTAATCAGGAGTGCCGCATTTGCATCCATTTAAATAAACTCCAGCGCCGTCTTCATTCAAATATGTTTCTTATAAGGTTGTTTACATTGGAGGGCTCCTGTCCACACCGTGTCTTGTTTTCTAAAAGATAAGTGCTTTTCTGTCTCCTCACTCCCATTTCTTTTCACTCCGTGTTGGAATTGTAAGTACAGGTCTGAGAGAAGTAGATAAGTGTGTTCTTCTAATGCTTACCAGGGATTTGTGTGGAGGAGCAAGTCCACTTCAGACAAAGTGTATAAGGAGCTACAGAAATATCTATATATAAACAAGTGGGCTGTGCGTGAAAGCAACTGTACGTGTGGATGAGAGATTTGGTGGGCGTTTGGAAGAATTCTTTGTGGAATTTTGAAGTTTTTAATCCAAAATAGGGTTTTCGGTTTTTGTAGTTGGTTTATGTGTGTGACTTTATGTTTGTGTGTGTGTGTGTTTGTTGATTAATTGTTGATTTAAAGTACTTAATTAGAACATATTTCTTTTTTAATGCATGTTTCTGGTCATATTATGAACATTTCATAAGTCAAACGGCAGTCTTTCTCTCTATACCTGTCCGGTTTATTGAATAATATTGTTTTAGCGTTCAGGTCAGTAAGTAAGTAATGTGTTTTTGTATACCGCATTTATCATGTATGGCCATACACCCAAAGCACTTCACAATCACGAGGAGGATCTCTCCATACCACCACCAGTGTGCAGCATCCACTTGGATGATGCGACGGCAGCCACAGGACAACGACGCCAGTGCACTTACCACACACTAGCTATTGTCTCCTCTCCACCAATCAGCTGGTGTGTTGTGTGCGGTCTGGCGCAATATGGCTGCCGTCGCGTCATCCAGGTGGATGCTGCACAATTCTGGTGGTTGAGGAGATTCCCCCAAAAATATGTAAAGCGCTTTGAGGGTCTAGAAAAGCACTATATAAATGTAAGGAATTATTATTATTATTATTATTATTATTATTATTATTATTATTATTATTATTATTATTATTGGTGGAGCGGAGAGACAGTGATAGAGCCAATGTGGTGGATGGGGATGATTGGGAGGCCATGATGGGTAAGGGCCAATGGAGGGAATTTGACCAAGACACCAGGATTACACCCCTACTCTTTGCAAGAAGTGCCATGGGATTTTTAATGACCACAGAGATTCAGGACCTCGGTTTAACTTCTCTTCCGAAAGACGGCGCTTACTGACAGTCTAGTGTCCCCTTCACTTTACTGGGGCATTAGGACTCACACAGACCACAGGTTGAGCGCCCCCTGCTGGCCTCACTAGGCTTTGTTTTTATATCTAACACTATTTTCTGTGATCCAATCAATTCCTTATGCATGAAATAAAGTTCATTCATTTATTCATTTTCCTTCAACTTGGTCCCTTAATTCATCAGAGGTCGCCACAGTGGATTGAACCGCCAACTTGTCCAGCATATGTTTTACACAGTGGATGCCCTTACACACTCGCGACCACGACTACACTTTTGGATTACCCCCATGATACCGTTTGCTCCTGTTTTGACCATTACCTGCATGACCAAGTTGTAAATAAACTGCATTTGGACCCTCAACCGTGTTGTCACCGATCATTGTTACACTGTGTTTCTGCCACAGAATTATAAATTTAGCGAATTAGCTCAAAGTGATTTGAAGATCTATTTGAATTGGGCTTTAAAAGAATCCACTCATTAAATCCGAATGAACAAATCGTCCAGCGATCGTTCATATGGACAGTTAACTTCAACTGTGGCTATGCTATCAAAAATAAAAATCAATTTATGTTTAAGAGGGGTAACAAGATCAAAATTTTGGATTTAGGATTAAAACAAGTTTAAGACATTAGATTAATAAATATGCACAGGCACCTTTCGTTATACAAAATGAAACTTTGTTAACTAATCTAACAGAAACTAACACAAACACACATTCATACATTTTGTATAAGAGTAAATGAAGAAAAATAAGAATTTGAGAGAGTGTAATGATGTAAAAACCTCGTATTTACTAAGACCAAACCAAGCGAATCCAAAATAATCAATTTAACCCTTCTATAGTTTCTTTAGGGTTACATTTAATTTACACCAGTTCAGTGGTAATCTGGAGTTGTTACTTTTGTTCCTTGTGTGATGTGAAGAACTCTCTCTGTTGAGGGTTCCCACATGATTAGCTGGTGGTCGGCTCTTTCTCCTTTGAGGCTTGGAGTAGGGTGGAGTATGTAGTTTCAAGTTTTGAGGCGGCAAAAGGACTAGTCCTGACGACTTCTGGTTTCGACAGCATACTAAACTTAACAAGACTCTCGACGGAAAAGAAAGAAAGATATCGGAGATGGGAATGTCTGAGCTGTGTGGTTAACCTATTTTGTCAGGTTCCACGCCTGCTTCCTGGACCTTAAGAGAATCTGTCCTGAGCTGTAAGGGAACAACTCTCTTTTCTGGGGTCCTTTTCTCCTGTCCTTGTTCTGGTGTTCTCTGGGGTTTTCTGGGGGTCGGCCTTAGTCACCAGCTTTTAAAAGGGGGGTTTTGTACCTAACCTCAAAAGCTGAGTTGACCGATGAAAAAGTTATTTGCCCATAGGAAGTTTTATGGGCCTTTGTTCCGAAGCATGGTGATTGCATATGCATTCTGGGTGTAAGCTGATGCAGAAATGTTTAAAGTTTTTTAAAATGTTAATATGTTGCACATGTATTAAAATAAAATTTAAACAATTGTTCAGTACACCAAATTAGCTTTGCAGGGACATCAAATATGAACCATCTACAATCTGGTTTATCTAAACATTTAAACATTGATTCCAGAAGTATTAAAACAATAATAGTAATACATGAGCAAGAGACTTGTTGCACATAAACACATTTCACATAAAGAGAGAATAAAGTTTTACATTAAAAGCACTAGTCTTAAGCAAGGAGCGTATAGGAGCTTGACCATGTCTCTGTGTCCATTTCTGAGCGCATTCCTTTCGCATCGTAAACCTTGGAATCGTATTACACACTGACCATCCAGTCTTTTTCTGGGTAGGAGAGGTTGATGGTGTATTATTTGTTGAATAAAGCAAAAAGAATTATGTGTCTGATCGGCCACATTTGTAACATAAATAATATTTACTG
Source organism: Danio kyathit (assembly GCA_903798195.1). Taxonomy (NCBI): domain Eukaryota; kingdom Metazoa; phylum Chordata; class Actinopteri; order Cypriniformes; family Danionidae; genus Danio; species Danio kyathit. Next base: position 25,510,509 of record LR812543.1, on the reverse strand, counting down.
AGACTTTTTATCACACTTCAGAGTCTGTTTAGTGTTTAACAATTTTCAATTTCTGCAACAGAATACAAAAATGAATAATTTCGCAAACTTTTTGCGAGTAATTCTAAATTGCTATAGTCTGTCAAATGTTTGAGTTTCCGTCAATATTAAAAGTTAATTGCAACTTTTTATCTCAAAACTGTGACTTTCTTGCAAATTCACTTCTATATATCTGTAGTACGTCGCAATTTAGAGTTAAATTTAGAAAAAAAAAATATTGTGACTTCTCCCAGTAACATTTTATTGAAAGTCTGTTTTTATAAACAATCTCGTGTTTTCAACATGGAAGTTTTTCAGGAATTTCAGGTTTTTATGTCATAGTTCAGACTTTTTAGCCCAATTCAGGTTTTAAATTGTATCTCACAATTTTGAGTTTCCATAACACAACATTAAAAATAGTTTATTGTAACTTTTTATCTCACAATCCTGATTCCAAGTTTTTTTTTTCCCCAAGTAATCAAGCCAGGCTCATTCTGATTATGTTCCATACGTTCCTCTGGCTACATAATTTGTGATCTCCAGAAATGTATATAGGTCTATGTTGAAACTCATGTAGAGAGGTGGCACAGTGGCTCAGTGGTTAGCACTGTCACCTCACAGCAAGAAGGTCACTGTTTCAAGTCTCGGCTGGGCCAGTTGGCATGGAGTTTGCATGTTCTCCCCATGTTGGTGTGGGTTTCCTCCGAGTGCTCCGGTGAATTAAGTAATTAGGTAAACAAAAATTGGCCGTAGTGTATGAGTGTGTGTGTGTGAGTTTGTGGATGTTCCCCAGTACTGGGCTGCAGCTGGAAGGCCAGCCGCTGCGTAAAACATATGCCAGAATAGTTGGCAACCCCTTGTAAATTAGAGACTAAGCTGAAGGAAAGTAAATTAATGAATTTATACAATACAATTTCAGTTAAAAGGACACTTCACCCCAAAACTATCGTCATCATTTACTAACTCTTCACTTTTTCCAAATCTCTTTGAATTTCTATCTTCTTTCCAAATCTGGTTGAGTTTTTTTCTTCTTTTTAAACCTCTAAACCTTAGTTATGTTGAACACAAAAGAAGAATATTTGAAGAAAGGTGAAAACCTGTAACCATCGACTTCTGTAGTATTTGTTTCTCCTACTATGGAAATCAGTGGTTACCAGTTTTCAGCTTTTTTCAAAAATATAACAGAAGAAAGAAGCTCATAAAGGTTTGGAACCACTTGAGGGAGAGTAATGACTAAATATAATTTTTTTGGGTAAACAATCCCTTTAGCCTGGAAATTTAAAACGCAAATGTGACTTGATTTTTTTTACGAGTTTGTCTTTCCATTCAGAATTAATTTCTCAGAACAGTGAGTTATAATATGGTGTGCCCTTTTCATTTTGCTAAGCCATACTTCTCTTGCAGGCTTTGTAGAAAATGCATTGGAAAGAACAGGAGATTTATGTGAACAGTGTGATTTACTGTTGTGTAAAGCTTGCTCATAAAGTGGTCAGAATGGATCTGATAATATTTTTACGAGCCCTGGAATGAATTATGACATATCAAAGCACTTTAATATGTTTTTTTTTTTCTCAGTTTTTTTGCATAATATAAAATAGTTTGAAGTAGCATAATTAAAAACTGAAACATGTGAGGAACAAACCAAAGAAAGAAAAACTTTCACAAATCATTTAATCAAATGGAAGGTATTGATTCAATATCACTTTTATGTAACTTAAAATGTTCTATAACATTATAAATGTCTTTATATCATTGACTTATGTAAATAAAAATGTCGCTTGGGGTTTTTTTTTTTTTTTTTTTTTTTTTTTGTGGTATCTTTTTTGAAGCTTAATGCTGTTCATTATTCACTACCATTATATGGACACATTTTCTTAAATTCTCCTTTTGTTTGGGTCTAAAAAAACTCAAAAGAAATTGCTACCTTATAAAAGAAGTGTCAAATCATGAGTGCTTTCTACAGTTAACAACTACAGTTCAACTATAAATACGGTTGAAACACTTCAGTCTACCAAAGTAGTAAACGTGCATCATCTCTGCTACACCGTTAGATATTTTGTTATATATTATCATTTGTTGATTTTTCTTGGTCTTATCCTGGATTGTCACCATTGTGGTGATCTATGCTTGCTTTAGTTGTGCCCTTTAAGCAGTGCTCACACTGGGATTTCTGGCCTGGGCAGATAACTGGAGAACTACAAATCTTTCACGGAACTGGAATTCAAATCCCATCATGCACCTCACACACACCAGTTCCAGTTCTCTCCCTGAATGCACACACACACACACACAGCTGGAAACGAATCATAGACTGAATACATGGACTATGTATTCACCTCTCACACACACACTCATTGCTGAGTCTTGTAGTATGTATGCCTGTAATATTGTGAAGCACATTACCGTGCCTTCAGATCCTTGCCTTGTTTTTTCTTTATCCTGTTTGCTCCCTGTATCGACCTCTGCCTGTGACCACGATTACGCTATTGGATTACCCTCATGATTCCTTTTTGCTCCTGTTTGACCATTGCCTGCCCGACTAATCTGTTAATAAATTGCGTTTGGACCCTCACTTCCGTTGTCACCCGACTCCTTATGTAACAGTCTGAGACAAATTTGGGAAATCCTGAAAGATTCCTGAAATCATAGGATCAATTCTGTTTCATCATTGGTTTGGCATGTTCATAGACAGCCGCTTAATGGCCGTTGCGATCAGAGTTTTGGCAGGGTCTGAAAATTTGAGACGCTTTCCTTGAATGTGACAACAGCTGCGATGAACGTCAAACCAAAAAGCCAATAGGAGCACTGAATCTGACAACGCAATCCATGCTACAACTTCAAACCACCGTGGGAAAATGTCACACAGTGTGAGCCAGGCTTTACTCGTGATATTTTAATGTGGTTTTTCTTGGGATAATCTTGTTAAATAATGAATTACTGCATTAGAACAACCAAGGGATGAGTATCTGATTAATTTACTTTTATTTTAAAATGACCTATTCCACTATGGTGATTAGGGATTGCTTTATTTGGATTCTTGACGTCATAGCATGGAATTGCTTTTGTTTTTCGATTGATGATATGTTAGATAAATTATGACATTGGGCTCTATCTAAATGATCTAGGCGCAAAGTCTAAAGTGCATGGTGCAAAAGCATTAAGGGCATATCTGAACACACTTTTGCTATTTTAAGGATGAAAAAATACGGTTTGAGCCCCGGCGCATGGTCTAATAGGTTTGTACTTATTCTCCTTATGAGTTATGGGTGTGTTTCGAGCATAACATGAATTAAACCAATCAGAGTCTCATCTCCCGTTCCCTTTAAGAGTCAGTTGTGTCGTGCCATGGTGCATTTGCTATTTACATGATGGACTTTGTAAGTGGAAAAACTGAATGCTTCACTAGCGAGAAACGGTTAAACAGACCATCTGCAGCGCGAGGATAAAGAACGTGCCTCCTCCATTCGGCTTCTTTACTTTCTCTTTACTTTCACTCTACTTTATTCCTTTACTTTTGTAGATAAGAAAACGGTGTTGTACACACTCCACTGAAGACATCCATCCATTAGCCTACATATTCATTTTGTTCGTTAAGCACAAAGATTTGTTTCAAGACTATTTCTGAATTCAGTTCTAATTTCCAGCAAATGAATAACTGAACAATAATAATGAAGTGTGGTCAAAAAAATGAGTTATATCCAAACACACGTCTCCATATATAAATAAATATATATAAATATGCATACAGTATAATAAATAATACTGCTAATAATAATAACATTATACAAATGCAAATTGTTATGAATGAACTGAAAACAAGCCCCCCGACATGAAGAAGGCATGGAGGTAGTGGTTTTTATATTTATGTAGAAAATATGGATTTGCTATTTAAAATGCATGGCGTAAAACGTGAAAATTAGTGTTGCGCTGGTCTGAAAATAGCAACAAATGTCTAAACATGTCTTACACCAAATTGCGCCAGGTGTATGATAGGGCCCTTTATTTTTTTTCTTATTTATATTTTTAGGAAGAGACCCATTCCTTTATTTAATGTACTCATCCTTAACTAGTTCCAAACCGGTTTGAACTTCTTTCTCAAAACACACAAATGAAGATATTTTGAAAAATGTAGCCATCCACTTCCATAGTGTTTTTTGATAGTGTCAAAATATTGATGAAACCTCCATTTTTTTATTTCATTTTCATTTCTTTTAAAACCTTTATTTGTAATTAAGAAATATCCTGATATGGTCAAGGAAGTCACATTGATGCTATAATTGTCAACCTCTTATTGCTGTATTATACAGATTTCTTTTGTGTTAATGGCTCTTGGTGATGAGACATCGTCCCAAGATGCCATGCAGATTGATTGCAGAACTGTAGATGGCGAATGTATTATGGTAATGCATCTATAAACGTGCTCCCAAGCTTCTCATATTCAACACACAGTAATATCCTCCGCTCCCTGTGATGACATTGTTACAAGCAAAACCATCTTGATTCACCATAAACCGCTAAAGAGAAGGAGTAGAACAGTTTGCTCATGTATACACCTTTTACTTTCCCATCAATAATTCATTTCCTCAAATCATATTGTAATATTAATGCTCAAATCTTTTGCCAAGATTGGGAGTTGGGTTCAGTTCACTTGTGTAATGTCTGCATGTGTGTGTGTCTGTGCTCAGAATGGTAGTCTGATCTCAAACTTTCTCTGCGAACTTCAGCTTTAGTTCCTAGTTTTTTTTTCTCGCCTAGTTAAGTCTGGTGTAGTTTAATAGAGATTTTCCCTTTGAAGATGATCTTTGTCTGGGTTCAGGCTTACAGCTCTGGGAACATCTGAGCCCCATGTGAGATGCCATGTGAGAATGCCCATGTGAGAAGTAGATGCCGTAGAGACTACAGAGTCTGACTTTATCCCACAAATCTCTCCTGACAGCGCGCCGGCCTTGTGTTTTGTGATTGGTGGGACTTGTCGGCAAAATGAACACAAGAAAGATTGAATTAAAACCTAAGGATATCTTAACTGGGCACTCTGTAGGCCAGCTTATACACATACAGTATAGGTTACAAAAATATAAATATATTGAGAATATAATCACGCCTGTGATTATGATGAAATAAGTCTTCTGTTTTGCATTTTTTCAGTTTGGGTTTGGTTTTTTAAACTGTATAAAAACCTTTTAATTAACAGGTTTTGTATTTTGCTGTTCACAGTTATCTCTGCTCTGTCAACCTCTGATTTTGAAAATTAGTGTACTGTTTATTGACATTTCAGTAGTTTGAAACAATAATAAATAAAATAAAAAATAATTTAGAAAATATATAATATTATATTTTTCAAAGTTTTCATGGACGGACTTTTCATAAATGGTCCCATAATGCAATTCAAGAGCTTAAATTAATAAGAAAAATCTTGTGAACTGTTCATTTACATATTTTTTTACAGCGTACACAGCCAAAAATTGATTATTGATCCACAATTAAATATTCACAACTTAAAAACTATTATTACTACTATTAATCATACTGCTAATATTAATAATAATAATAATTATTATTATAATTATAATAAATATAGCTGCAAGCAGCAATTAAGGGGCCAGCACTTCAGAGGCAGAATGAGCAAAGCAGTCCAGAGGCTGAATGAGCACATTTGAGCACAGTTGTTGGTGCTGTAAACAAAAACTGTTTAGCCTATTATCACCAAATTTGTGTCATTTTGACAAACGGTCTAGCAGGAGTTTGCAAAATAAAATTTTTACAAAGTCAATATGGTGGATAGGAAGTTTAGCCAAATATGGCATAATTGGTATCAATGTTCTCGGCATGACCCAAAGAATAAGTTGAGATCAATTTTACCACAATAAACATATGCAGCCCAAAGTTTCAGACATCTGCTCAGATGTTCTTTGACATTGTGCCAGTACATTTGTCAGTGGCGTAAATGAAAACCGTATCGTATATCAACATGAATTCCATAACTTTTTGCCAACATAGTCTAATGAACATCTGAGCCAAATTTGGTAAAAATTGGAAAAACAGTTGAGGAGGAGTTTGAAAAATAGGTTTTCAATCACAAACAAAATGGCGGACAGGACGTTTAGTTCATTTTGGCATATTTGGTATCAATGGTTTCGGTATGAGAATTCCAGGAAATATAGCAAGACACATGTCATGTCGATGAGGTATGTTTTGCAAAAGTTATTAGCATTTTTGAAAAATTACCTTTAACATTTGGCCACAAGATGGCACTGTTCCAGAAGTTTTTGAGTACCCTTAGGGCATGGTGTTGAAGATGCATACCATGTTTTATAATGAAAGCATAGCATTTTTTGACAAAATTGTAAATGGGCGACCCCCAAATCGGCTGACCTGGAAAAAATCAGAAATCCTTCGACTCGGCATGCTCTGTTGGATGTGAGAGACTAGTTTTATGAGTTTTGGACAAATAGGTGAGACGTTATGAGCAAAAAAAGCATTTTTTTTATATCTCCAGACCACTAGGGGGCTGTGCACTGAAACACTGCAGATCACCTCAGACTATGGTTGTCATAACACACACCAAGTTTGGTGTGAATACGTCAATCCATTACGGAGATATCACTTCAAGTCCATTTTCGCAAGCTCTACGTTAGATTTGTTTGCAAGTTAAACAAAAACAGTTCATCTAATCAACTTGACTTCCATAACTGTAGGTTTAGACCAGACCAGTTCCATGGTCTTTAGATCATGTGATTCAATTTTGGTGAAAATCGGATAAAAGGCCCAGAACGAGTTCGGTCAAACAGGTTTTGCAAAAAATTTAAAATAGCGAAATAATTTTTATGACGGAAAATACGTCATAGGGTGCGTTTGAATAGGCTTAAGCCAAGGATTCAGAGGAACAAATTTTGATTGTAGCCCATTGGGTTAAAAAGTTATAACAATAAACATAAGTGAAACTTTGGACAAGTGGTGGCTCTAGAGAGTTTGAGTTAGAGACTTCAGGTTTGCTGTGGATCATGTTGACACGGCCCTCTATCATTGTGCCAAATTATACAACTCTCCCGCATATGGTTATAGGGGCTGCCATACAAATCTGGCGGAACAAGAAACTGAAACGAATAATAATAATAATAATAATAATAGTAATAGGAACGCCAATGAAAACAATAGGTGCCTACGCACCTGTGTGCTTGTCCCCTAATAATAATAATAATAATAGCAAGTATAGTAATCTTAAATTATCAAGTTTCAACAAAAGTTATATACTGAATTCAAGGTAATCATTGAATTTATTTGAATTGAACTAACATATTTGTGAATAATATAATGTGTAACAGAAACAGTATATTTTTTATTGCAAAAAGGACGGAATTTCAAGTCATTTCTAGTACATTCCGGTATTTTGTCAAAATTGTATTTTAACACATTGACATTCATTTGTTTATACAAAAATATTATTAGAATTAATTAGAAGTTTTGCTAAATTACTATATATTATTAAATAAATAAAACTTTTTTTTCTCAAAGCATTTTCAATTTTATTTTCAGCCAAGTGCATCAAGAATTTGCCATTTCGGCCCAAAAAATGTTGTTTATTTTAGGCAGTCTTCTGCGAGTTTACAGAACTACATCATATCATTAATATTTGTTATTTTTTATTTTTATAAACTGTTTTTGATTATTTTAATGATTATAAAGATTTTTATATCCATTCAAGACTTTTATTATATCAAACTTTAATGCATCATTTGCTTTTGTTCATATCTCGGCCAGTTCTACTTATTAAAGTTTAATAACATGTTAATTACAACAGAACATGAGTTGCTCTTCAAATATATTTTTTATTATGGAAAGAATAAAAGCAAAAAAATGACTCTTAATAAAAAATACTGACTTTTTTTTTTTTTTTGATTCAGCCCACTCCACAATTGACACATTACTGTCTGACTAGTTTATGTCCTCTACTTATATGCTAAAAAGGCAATAATGGTCCAACATTCCTGACCATTATCACCAATAAAGCCTAGAAAAAAACAGCACATCAGTATATTGAAAACCGATAGGTTCAAATATTCTTTTTCCAGTTAATAAAGAAATAATTTGTACACAATCTCACAGAATAATCTTTTTACGAGACGATTTTATTTGAAATGAGCAATGTGAAAATAGACAAAAATATGTCCTTAACAATCCTATTGCAAGTAGATTGTATAAAAATATTAATAGTAAAATCTGACATATTTACGCTTCAAACATAATAATTATGCTCTTAATTTGACTAGTTAAATATGAAAAAAAATATCTCAATCATTATTCTGAATCACTCCAACATTCTGAAAACTTTCCAATTTTATTTTTTGGCATTTTACACATGCAATCAAATCATAAAGCTCTGTCCTCCAATCCTCATCCAAATGAAAGTGCAAAAGTTTGTTCACATTAAATCACAAAGCACTTCCTCTTTAGGTCGAGTAGATTTGTTCATATATCGGAGCGGCGCTGAAATATGAGCGCACATAAAATGAAGTGTGGGCTTGTTTTTATTAGAAGTGGAGTGATGTATAGAGTTATTATGTGAAGGGCTGCGTGAAGTAGATCTGTGTTATGACTGCGATATCTTGGTCGACATGACCTTAGTTGTCGTTTTTGTGATTTGCAGGACTATTTGGGGCAGAAAATAATCATCCAAATCAACGTTTATGGTCTTTGATTGCGTAATTTGCTGAAATCAAGGTCTAAATCACTGGAACGAACAAGGTACTGCTCAGTAATAGACGTTTTATATTCTAGCATGAAATATTTAAGCAATGTCCATCTGCCATTGTTTGTTCAATCTTCTTGTTGAAAGCCTTTACTTTTCAGACCCTTAAAATGTCATCAATATTTTAAATGGTTGTGCGGTGCATAAATATCAGCTTGCGTGTTGTTTTTCTTTTCGTCTGTGAAGGACTTTAAAAAAGTTCTTTTGAAACATGAAATAGCAGTGCAAAAATGTCTTTATGAACTGAAATATAAAGCAAGGATGTTTGCTTTTATGGTGTGCTTAAGTTTAATGTAAGAAAGATCATATTTGAACTTGAACACACAATAAAGTCGTGATTATGGATTTAAAAATATTTAAAATAGAGACTTTATTTCTTAGTATTAATGTGTTTTTTTTCTATTGGATTTAATTGATTAGCAGAAGATACTTTCAAAAACATTCAACAATAATAATGACTCAAATCTTTTTACTGAAAGTTTAAAAGATCAGTATGGAAATGTATGTTGATTCAGTGCCATCACAAATAATAAAAAAGAAAACACCTGATGTGTATTATTCATTAAACATTTTTAATAGTAAAAGTTTTAATAGTATAGTAAATTAGTCAAACTGTATTATTTATTTACTCCATCAGTGTACATTTTCCAACACAGACTCATTGGAAATACACGATTCAACCTACATTTTTGTGAAACTGCAAAAACATACGTTAACACTGTTTGACTGCAGTATACACAGTAAAACCCAAAAAGTTAAGGTAACTCAAACTGTTTGAGGAAACCGATTGCAACAAACCATTAAGTTCAAAAACTAATCCTAATGAGTACTGTGAACTTAGTCCATTTGAGTAACCGAAGCGATTTGAGCACAGTAAAACCCAATAAATGAAGAGAACTCAAACCAACTGAGTACTGTAAAACCCAATAAGGTAAGGCAACTCAAACTGTTTGAGGAAACTGATTGCTACAAACCATTTGAGTTAAAAAACGAATCTATATGAGTACTGTGAACTTACCCCATTGAAGTTGAAGTAATGAGGTATTTAATTAACTCATTACCTTCAACACTGAGTTCAAAACTCTTCAAATCCGTAGAATTAACTTTCAGTCAATTTTGAGTTAACTACACTCATTTCATTTGAGAAAGGTGACTGTTGAGTTTTACAGTGTAGGTAAAATAAACACTACAGGCCAGTATGACACCAACAGCTTTAGTTCCTTTTCACATTAATGATATTTACAGGGACATGATGAATGATGAATATAGGATTGTTTTTGTGCAGTTCTTTGCACAACACCAAATGAATACCATAAAAAATGGTGTTTATGATTTATAATCGAACAAATCATCATTTGCCTCACCTGTCTCCATGTAAACAACATTCAAATAGTACTTGTTAAGGGGTTAAAATGTACAGTCTGAGGTTGGAGAGGGTATTTACACTATAGAAACCTTTTATGCATTTTGGTTGTCTATTTAAATGGCAACAGAAAATTTGAGGGGCTTAACACTTGAATTACTGAGGCAGTCATTTTGACCATTTTTAGTTAACAAATTTTTGTGGTTTAATAACTTTGTTTAAAATAAAACCCATTTAACTATAGTACGTAAATGGTGGTCAGTTTTCTTGGTAGCTAACTATCTACACCAGGGGTGCTCAACCCTATTCCTGGCGATCGACCTTCCTGCAGTTTTCAGCTGCAGCCCTTATCAAACACACCTGCCTGTAATTATCAAGTGCTCCTCACGTTCTAAATAATTGGTTCAGGTGTGTTTGATCAGGGTTGGAGCTGAAATCAGCTGGAAGGTTGATCGCCAGGAACAGGGTTGAGCACCCCTGATCTACACTGAAAAAAAGAATTTTTGCAAAAGTGTTGCAAACAGTTGAAATGGGTTGAATTTAAACAAACAAATAAAATTTTGTAATTTTCAGCTTAACTTGTTTGTTTAAATGCAGCCCATATGAATTGTTTGCAACCACTTACCTTAAAAAAATGTAATAAATCTAGTGGTGGGCCGTTATCGGCGTTAACGTGCTGCATTAACGTGAGACTCTTATCGGGCGATAAAAAAAATATCAAAGTTTCACCTTGATATTTTAGCGCGGATGTATACCTGACTGGTGAGCCGTCTGAGAAAAAAAGTGCCCTTCTGAATCAAATCAGCAGGATGCCTGACTTTAACTGCAGTTCGGCAGTTTCACTTTAACTCACGAACATTTCATTTATTCGCCGTGACAAACTGGGATATTAGACGCAAATAAATAAGTAAAGTCTGGTGAGAGTGTTGTGCAATTTAATAACGAACGCCAACTGGAGAGAAAAAAAAATTCTGCATTTCGCGATGTGTGTGTGTGTTTGTGTGTGTGCATCTGTGTGTCTCTGTGTGTGTGTGTGTGCGGTCCTTTACTGACAGCCGCCGGTGTGGATCTTGTCGGAAAATATGGCGAAAAGTCCTACATGACGGGAATAGTTTGTTAGTAATGCCACTAATATCTGCATACTCCACGTCTTAATTCCATTTCTGTTTAGTTCAGTTACGACTTTAGTTGCATTAAAGTAATCAAAAATAGCTGTTTACATGGTAGACTCATAATCAGAGTATTGTTTTAATCATATTAAAATCGTATTAAAGTATTGTTGCCCATGTAGAAATACTCAATGCTTGATACACCGTCAGGGTTCTGTGAACTTGCTTTTGTGAAGCAGCATTTTCTGTATGTACGTACATCAAAAGCAAGTAGGAAATCGCTGTTTGGAGCTTATGTAGGCCTACAGTTCAACATTCATGTTTAACTGAATAAACAGTTAGTAAACACAAGTACATCTTATTGAACATCATTTATTTTCATCACCAATTATCATAGTAGAACAGTTTCTCAAGCAGTTTGTGATGCATTTTGAAAATAGGAGATAAGCCCCTGGTCTAATGCGCCACCTGGCTTAAGTAACCCATTCTCAAAGACTTATTATTTTGGTAGCGCACATATTCTGAATGCCTTCGGCAGAATTCAAATGAGCCATTTTAATCTAGATTAATTTCGAGATCAATCTAGATTTTAAAATTAATTTATGCCCACCTATAAATAAATCCAATGATTTTTTTTCAGTGGGGCTTTTAACTTTCGATGCAGAGTGCTCAGGTTCCGAATGTACCTGAAAATAAGAGAAAAACCAAGGTGAAACTATGCGGTCGCAGTGGACTTTTCTCTTACTGTATGTTTGCTTTTGAAAAGACTATTGGTCACAAGCTGATGTGTAAGACAAGCCCCGCATTCAAATGAATGTGCACAATGTGGACATGTATTTGTAACATTCAACAAAATGTACTCTAATTAACGTAATTCAGATTTGCACAACTGTAGACAGCGCCCTCTAGTGGATTTGTCTTCTGAAACATGCAACAAAATGTCTCCGGAGCAACATATTTTTATTGATAAAAATATACATTGAAGCAATTATGGGTTGACATTTTCACAAGAGTTTAGTACTAAAATGTTTATTTTTGGGGGGATTGTGACAATATTGTGGGCCCCATTTGCACTTTCAACACTGAAACATAGTGGTCATACTAATAGTTTTCATATACAGTGCATCAGGAAAGTATTCATAGCGCTTCACTTTTTTCCACATTTTTTTATGTTACAGCCTTATTCCAAAATGGATTAAATTCATTTGTTTCCTCAAAATTCTACACACAATACCCCATAATGACAATGTGAAAAAAGATTTTTTGAAATTGTTGCAAATTTATTAAAAATAAAAAACCTGAAAAATCACATGTACAGAAGTATTCACAGCCTTTGCCGTGAAGCCCTAAATTGAGCTCAGGTACATTCTGTTTCCACTGATCATTCTTGAGATGTTTCAGCAGCTTAATTGGAGTTCACCTGTGGTAAATTCAGTTGATTGGACATCATTTGAAAAGGAATACACCTGTCTATATAAGGTCCCAGGGTTGACAGTGCATGTCAAAGCATAAACCAAGCATGAAGACAAAGAAATTTCCTGTAGATCTCCGAGACAGGATTGTCTCGAGGCACAAGGCTGGGGAAGGTTACAGAAAAATTTCTGCTGCTCTGAAAGTTCCAATGAGCACAGTGGCCTCCATCATCCGTAAGTGGAAGATGTTTGGAATTACCAGGACTCTTCCTAAAGCTGGCCGGCTATCTAAGCTTAGTGATCGGGGGAGATGGGCCTTAGTCAGGGAGGTGATCAATAACCCGATGGTCACTCTGTCTGAGCTCCAGCGTTCTTCTGTGGAGAGAGGAGAACCTTACAGAAGGACAACCATCTGTGCAGCAATCCACCAATCAGGCCTGTATGGTAGAGTGGTCAGACGGAAGCCACTCCCCACCTGGAATTTGCCAAAAGGCATCTGAAGGACTCTCAGATCATAAGAAACAAAATTCTCTGGTCTGATGAGACTAAAATTTAACTCTTTGCAGTGAATGCCAGGTTTTACGTTTGCTCTTGACCTCAGACTGGGGTGATGGTTCATCTTCCAGCAAGACAATGACCCAAAGCACACAGCCAAAATATCAATGGAGTGGCTTCACAACAACTCAATGAATGTCCTTAAGTGGCCCAGCCAGTGCCCAGACCTAAATCCTATTGAGCATCTCTGGAGAGATCTGAAAATGGCTGTACACCGTCGCTTCCCATCCAACCTGATAGAGCTTGAGAGGTACTGCAAAGAGGAATGGGCAAAGTTTCCCAAAGACAGGTGTGCCAAACTTGGTGCATCATATTCAAAAAGACTTGAGTCTGTAATTGCTGACAAAGGTGCATCAACAAAGTATTGAGCAAAGGCTGCGAATACTTATGTACATGTGATTTTCCAGGTTTTTTGTTTTTAATAAATTTGCAACAATTTCAAAAAATCTTTGTCACATTGTCATTATGGGGTATTGTGTAGAATTTTGAGGAAATTAATTAATTTAATCCATTTTGGAATAAGGCTGTAACATAAAAGAATTTGGAAAAAGTGAAGCGCTAGGAATACTTTCCTGATGCACTGTAAGTCTGAATAAAATTGTCACGTCATGTTTACATGCTTTGAATATCTGTTGTCATAACTTTAACTCTTAGCTTAACTTAATAACTCTTAAAATACAATATTTTTGTTACGTTTTTATTAGCAGAAATTTGCTAGCAACAATGACATCTATATTCAAAGCCATGGGGAAAAGTAACGAATAAAATACACACAGCAAATTTGACCGTTATGTCCACTCAATGTAGAAATAATCAGAACTGTTTTGTGTTTTTTTATTTTAATAAAATAATGTTAGGATGAAACATAAATGCATTTACACACTATAGGTATATGGGTTTTATTTTAAAGTTACTAAACTACAGAAATTAAAAACTGTCAAAATTACTACCGTAATTCAAGTGTTAAGCCCCCCAAATGTTCTCTTGTCGTGTAAATAGACGCCCAAAATGCATAAAAGGTTTTTATAGTGTGGACACCTTAAGCCTCAGACTGTTTGTACACTTTTACCCCTTATCTGTCACTCCATTATTTGAATTCACACTTGAAACCGATGTATAATATTAACATGTTGATATTTTTGAAGATAAGTTCAGGTTCAGAGAAAAAAAAAGTAAAGATATACTGAAAAAGGGCCACCTGTGGGGATTTGACATTATAATGATAACGTTTTGAAAGTGATAATATCGCCAGTCTTTATATCCATCTTTAGCTGAAGGTAAAACACAACCATCTGTTTTGAAGGAGCAGAAATGACACTGCTAATCACTGTTAATCAGCCTTCATTGACATAAACCGACACTTTAATGCTGAGATTTATCACTTCGCCTCGTGTCGGCTGCTGTCAAGTTTTCCTGTATGATCCAGACAATGATGGATCATAAACTGTGAAAGGAAACTGTGTGTTTTGGTCACGTTTTGTCAGAATGAGTCTGTTTATATGCAGTAGCATGAGCTGACGATTGGATTCACACAGCAGATCATGGAATAAAGAAGGTATTGGTCATTTAGTGAAGATTGATTTCATTTGTCATGATAAGACCTCTGGCTTTGTTTGTTTTTTTAAATGATTTTACTTTCGATGTAATCAAGAACATCACAAACAATAGGAATGTGTATCTATGGGGAACGGCAGTGCAAATAGGTTTTCATGGGATCAAATATGAAGCAAAGATTTTGGCTAAAGTACAAAACTACTAGGGCATTATTGTTTAACTAAAAGTAAAATATTTCGAAGTTCAAGTCTCAGAAGTTTTTCTTTTGTTACGTTCCCCTCAACTCTGCCTAGGGGGTCGCAGGAACGCAACAGAATGTTAGTGGAGTTTTGTGTGTGTGTCAGCAATGAGGTCCCATGAGCAACCTCTCTAAGGACTAAACGAAAGAAAAATGCAACTTGGGTAAAGATTAACAAAATATTTATTAAATGATTAAGGGAGGGTTCCAAGAAAGCTTCAAGAGGGGGTTCAAGCCAAAATAACAAACAAAAGTTCTCTAACTGAAAGAAAGGGTAGAACTAAATAATCTGTCAAAGAAAAAGTAAAATACATCAAAAATACTCTCACTCCCTTACTAACATAAAAATGGCACCCCCTCTCTACTAACCCTATCCCAAATTAACAAAGTAAAGAGTGGATAACAAAGTAGTACTGAAAACAAAAGTAAACTTACAATCAAAAAAGAGTTTTCTGAGGCAAAAGCTGCATTAGATGGTCACAGCATCAACAGAACTTAAACAAATTAAAGCTCCTAAACAACAAACAATGCTTTAAAAGATCAAACGAGAAATATAAAGCCTCACGAAAAGAGCCTCCACACACACACACACACAAAACCACACTGTTCTAGTGGAGACATGCTGCTTAAATGCCCACTGATTTTCTCGTCCTCCAATCACTGAGCAGTTCATAAATGGCAGCAGGTGATGGTCATTATCTCCTACTAGACTGTAGCAGAGAAAGAATGAAAGGAAAGAAATACCAAACAGAAACAAAAACGTCCGGGGACGTAACACTTTGAATCCCAAGTTTATATCATGCGATTTTAACTTCTAACCTAATTTTAGGGTAAAACTCCTAAAGTAACAATAGCTAACTTCAAAATGACCCAAAATAAAAATTTTATTTAAATGAAAACTTTTCAGAATATTAATAAAATTGTAATTTATATTATTTTAAACAATTATTTACAATATATTATGTCAAAGTTAAAACTTAAAAGACAATTACAATAAATGTAAATTCCCCAGTACATTAAAACTGAACTAAAATACTAAATTAAACAAAATGTAACTTAAATTGTATTATAAGTAGTAATAAATAAACCTAAATATATTGCATTATATTACAAAAAATATAATTAAAAAAATTAAAAATGAAAATATATCAAATAAAAACTTTTAAAAAGTAATACAGTAGTGTGTAAATAATACTATGATTTTACTAATAGATAGTTGTCTATTTTTTAAATGTAGTAATTTTAATACTGAGCTAAAACTCTAAGGGCCCCATCATACACCCGGCGCAAAAAGGCGCAAGACATGTATGGCGCGATTTGTTGCTATTTTCAGACCAGCGCAACCCTAATTTTCACGTCGCCACGTTGTTTAAATAGCAAATCCATTTGCACCATTTTGTGGACTCATGGGTGTTCCGGTCTAGAAAGGAGGTGTGTTAAGGCACATTGTTGGCACGTTGCTATTTTGAGGGACTAAAATAGACTGCGCCATTGACCAACTAAAAACTGGTCTAAAGTTGAGCGCAGAGTGCGTTTGTTATGTGCCTATGTAGGTCCAAACGCTTACACATTGCTTAATAAACACTGGTTGTACAGCAATACACAAATATCTCTACATATGAAAAAATTTTTAAAAGATTAAAATTTTACAAAAATGATTATTTTCTACATAAATATAAAAACCACTGCCTCCATGCCTTCTTCATGTCGGGAGGCTTTTTTCAGTTTATTCACGACAATTAGCATTTGTATATTGTTATTACAGTATTATTAGCAGTATTATTTATTATTATGCATATTTATATTTGTTTTAACAAAAAGATTAGATTTAGATTTGTCCACCTGTCCAGTATGCATCACCATATGAGGCTTAAGAATAAGACGTGTGTTTGAATATAACTCATTTTGTTATTATTGTTTATTTGTTTGTTTGTTGGAAATTAGAACTGACTTTAGAAATAGTTTTAAAACAAATATTTGCGCTTAACAAACAAAATTGGAATGTGTAAGGAAACAACACCGTTTCCTTATCCACAAAAGTAAAGTGTAAAGTAAAGGGAGTAAAAGTAAAATAAAGAGAAAGTGAAGAGGCCGAATGGAGGAGGCTCGTTCTTTATCCTCGTGCTGGAGATGGTCTGTTTAACTGTTTTCTCGCCAGTGAAGCATTCAGTTTTTCCACTAACAAAGTCCACCATGTAAATAGCAAATGCGCCATGGCGCGACGCAACTAACTCTTAAAGGGAATGGGAGATGAGACTCTGATTGGTTTAATGCACATTCTGCTCAAAACACACCCATAACTCATTAAGAGAACAAGCACAACCCTGCCGGGCGCAGAGCTTATTTTGCCATCCTTAAAACAGCAAAAGTGATTTCGGACATGCCCTTAATGCTTTTGCGCCATGCACTTTAGACTTTGTGCCTAGATCACTAAAATAGAGCCACTAAAGCAGAGATGCCCAAACCAGGGCCTGAGGGCCAAAGCTGGCCTATGATAACCTATGATTTGGCCCACCATCCCATCTGAGAAGAGATTTAGAATGATGGGAAGGTTGGGGTGAATGCCTTCAACAGAGATCGTCATTTCTAATTTAATGTGTCCTTTTGGTTGTTTGTTTAAATGTTGTGCTACAAAAAAAAGCCAACTGAAATGAAATGTTTTAATAAACTGTTGTGCATGAATCAGATTTTTAAAAATTATATAAATGTGTTTATGTTTTTATTGTAAGAAATTCATTATATTCATAATTCATTAGTTTTTGGCCCTTCATAAGCAAAAGTTTGGGCACCCCTGCCCTAAATTAGCAAAAGCGAACTTCAAAATGACCTAAAATAAAAATTAAATTAAAACTTTACGTAATATTAATATAATTGTAATTTAATTTATTTAAGCAAACAATTCTTTTCTAAATATTTTGTTAAAGAAAAGTTAAAACATAAAATGAAAAACTTAAAAGACAATTACAATAAATGTATAGTCCCCAGTACATTAAAACAGAACTAAAAATACTACATTAAACAAAATTTTACTTGAATTGTCTTATAAGTAGTAATAAATAAACCAAATAATATTGCATTATATTACAAAAAACTAATTAAGACTAAAAATATATAAAATAAAACTATTAAAAAGTAATAATGTGTAAATAATACTATGATTTTACTATAGTTGACCATTTTTAGATGTAGTTATTTTAATACTGAACAAAAAAATACTAAATTTAAACTAAATGAAACTGTAATATAAAAAATAAAAGGAAAAAGTTGTAATACAATTTTAAAATGGCAATAAATTGCAAAAAAGCCTTTTTTAGTTTAGATTATATTTTATTGGCCACTAATTGAAATAAAACCAGCTTTTTATATAACTATCTTTACTCTTTACTGTACTTTGAATGTTTAATTTCTTTCAAGTACATGATGTTTTTATTTTTATAAAAAATTATAAACACTATAATAATAAACCCTGCTTTATAGCACTTTCATAAATTATATGAAAATATCAAAAATCACACAAAAACGTGATGATTTGTCTTTGAATTGGTTGTTTTTGTCTTCTATTGCTGTTGGGTTATTCCAGATGTATTTGTCCAGACATGCCCGTCTCTTTCATTTCATATCTCCAACAGATTGACAATTTTGTATGCAACCACATGTCTGTTCAGCCATCTGTGAAGTCTTTTTTATTTTTATATAAAACACTGTTTCAATTGTCGGTGAACAAAGATGAGCACCTGCCAGTACCATGTTGTTTGAATTGACTTATCAAAAAGCCCCTCCCTTTAAATGCAGATGAGCCAATGGCAGTTGAATATCTTTAGATGCAGTGCCATAGATAGATAGGAAGATTTTAGTTTGATGGTGTTTATGCTACAAAAAGGGAAACAAAAATGTTCCTGGGGTGCCTTCAAGACTTATTTCACATATAAAACATAAGTGATTTAAAAAAGATATTAATAAACTACATACAAGTAGCACATTTAAAAACATTTTATTAAAAACTGAAAATGGCATAGCAAAAGGTTGAAAACAACATTTATCTAAAGACTGTTTTGTTATATAATATTACATGGAAAATGTCAAAATGAAGCAAAAAAAATGTAAAGGATTTTAAATGCACAACTTGGAGGTGAGTAACCTGAAAAGGTAGCCCTTTATCTGGATTTGGAGATTGCGAATTATTTAGCCAGAACTACGTATGGCTGCATTTCATCTTTAAAACAAATGCTTCGAGGCAGTATGATGCTGTTCCTTTTCTGTTGAGGAACTGTGTGATAGTCCATGCCAGATGCCTTCGAGCCCAGAGAAGTCGACGGTGCTACTAGACACTGTTAACATAGGGCTTCCTTTTGGCACAGTACAGTTTTAACTGACATTTGTGGATGTGACAACGCATTGTGGACCTTGACAAAGGTTTGCCAAAGTAGTCCTGAGCCCATGTGGTGATATCGCTTATACTGTAGATGAATGACAATTCCTCTGCTGCCTGAGGGATCGGAGATCACGGTAGTTCAGCTTAGGCTTGGCCCCTTGGAATAGGTGTTTATTTTTAAAAAACAAAAACAAACAAACAATAAAAACCATGAGGAACACATTAAATGTTATATTGTTCTAATGAAATACAAGTCAAAGTAATTGACCCTCCGTTAAGCCACACCTGAAAACCAATCGTGGCTTAGCAATCATAGCTACGCGCAGAAGGTCTGTCAAACTTTCGAGCGAGGGAAAGAAGCCAAAGTGTTGTGCATATGGATTGTGCAAATCTGATACCTGGTATCCTAAAAGTTTGGACGGGGTGGTGGAATTTTTTTCTCTTTCCAAAACCTAAAACCCAAGGGGAGAAATGCCAGCGTGGACTTTATCGGTATCGGTGCTACATTATAAAAGACCGAAGTATCGATAAGCTCAGACTGCTATCGGTAGTGAACAATTATTGCCGAATAAACATTACTTACAGTAGCATAATTTAACTGGCCAACCTTTTCTAATTTGCGATATTTGATATTCGTCTGCACAGTTAACAATCTCACATAAGAAATGCTCCTGTTTCCGGTGGTCGTGTCAAATATAAAAGTTTTCACAGTTCACGGCTGTGCGCGCGCACTCAGCGGAGGCTCGCGCTTACACTGCTCGTAAGCTTGTGGAGTGAACCAAATGGGTTGTATTTCCCGAGTGGACAGCGACAATGCCCGTTGCAACAAACGCAACAAGTTGTTTTCTTGTACATGTATAAGCGGAAACGCAAGCCATCTGGCTAAGTGAATGTATCTTTCAAAAGTGCATTAACTGCAATGCAAAGTTTTTGACTGCCTAGCTACTAACGGTTACATCATCCACATCGTTTATTCCAGTAATCAATCACCTAAATTAGTATAATATTAATAGGTAAATAAACACACACACTCGGTTACAATGAAAACAGTATTATTAATTTTTTGCAGTAGCCTAAATAAATCTTTGTTAACATAAAAAATGCTTTTACATCAGCTGTATTTACAAATATAGCATATGAATAGCCTAATAACAAACTATGCTTATTAAGAAATTATAAAAGAAACAGCTTATTTTTACATTGCAATATGCTCTGAAACTGTATTAGAAAACACAGTTAACACCCAAAACACTGTTAACACATTATTGTGAATGCGTTAATGAAAAATCATAAACATTATCTCATTTAACTGCATTTTGCAACTCAAAGAGGAAATTTTCAACTGCAGGGAGCACAATAAACCAAGAAAGATCCGACTTCTGCCAGAAAAGGCAAACATGTTGATTTTTCTCCAGAAGAATGGTTAAAAACTGAGAGTGATTTTCCTTCAAACCATTGTACATTATTTTACAGGAAAAAAATATTTATTTGTTTTACAATTATTGGTTTACAATACAATAAAGTTGTTAATTCTGTTCAATTTGTTTTGGGTTTTTTTTACATAAAAAAACACTACAAAAAGTACCAATAAGAGAACCGTTAAAGTACCAAACTGATAAGAGGTATCGATAAAAGTAGTAATACCATTAAAACCTTAACGATACCCATCCTGAGTCATATTTCCATCTGTTTCAATCTACGAATATTTGGATTACATATCAACAAAACAAAACAGAGATATTATCATAAACTGAGCACTTGCGATCAATGTACTTCA
Source organism: Danio kyathit (assembly GCA_903798195.1). Lineage (NCBI taxonomy): Eukaryota > Metazoa > Chordata > Actinopteri > Cypriniformes > Danionidae > Danio > Danio kyathit. The sequence continues at coordinate 25,489,365 of LR812543.1, read as the reverse complement.
CACGCAGCTGTTTTTCAGTAATTTATAACTCTCATGTCCATGTCAGAGCTACAATTCACTGATGTTTTCGTCAGGAGATTTAGTCATTGGTGACGACGTTATAGCGGGTTAATGTCTGCTTTTATATTTGGTGTCGGATTAATATTTGCTGGTAGGGAAAATCTAATTGTTCACTTCTGGTATTTATATTTTGATTTGCATTTCAATTTATTTATTTTTTCCACTTAACTGCAAATTAGAATAGAAACTGTATAAAAAACACACAAACATACTGAGAGTTATGGATACTGTACATTGTTATGGTCAATGATACTAATATTCGGCACAAATTCATCAATTTCCCCTTTCTGGCTGTTCTATGATGGAATTACGTAGAAGCTCTGTCCATTTGTGTTTCCTTGTTGGTTAGTAATGCTATATTTCATTGCACAACAATTATTCTATCAGGCTTTTTTGGCTAAAAAGAGAGAAATCACAGTTTAATTTGTTATTATTAGATTATATTTTTATTTTACCTTTCCTGCTGTGCATGAACTAAGCTCTTGAATGATTAGCCTATGAGGCGGCTAAGCTTTAGCTTCAATTTTGATTAAATTGTTGTCTAAGCAGTTGCATATTGTAAATATACCCCTGTAATGCATACTGCAGTCCTTTTTTGTCTGGCTTTCTCAGATATCTCACCTGTTCACCAAAATGACTAATTAAATCCCTGGGAATGTCTGACACCAGCGCATACATATTGTAATAGACGTGCCAGGCATGAAAGCTTGACAGGCGTAACAACAATAACAAGGAAAGGCGGGGCTTAGCGAAGGGTCAGTTTTAGAATTCACTACTTTAAATTTTTGCACTACTTACAGTTTTTGTTAACTTATATTGGCAAATATTTAGGTGAAGTCTTGAATGCTGGATTACATGCGAATAAACGATAGATTTCAGCTGCATTTTGGGCGGGACATTTCAGATTCTAGAGAGGATTTGATTGGTCAGAAGAATATATGACAAGATGAAGTATAAGATGACCTAAAAAAAAAAAATCACTCATCCATTTTGGCTGAAGGAAGAGACTGCAAGTTTTGAGTGCTTATATCTTCAAAATGTTGATTTTAGAGATTATAGATAACATTAAGATAAACATATTGAAATATGAGCACCCACAAACAATTTGATTTCACTAACTAACATTGAATGAGGAATAATTGATGACAGGTCATTGAATTATTAGAAAAATTACAGCAAACTGACCCTTACACCTCGGGTGTGCTTTATTTTGTAATAATTCAACGGAGCGGAGTTATTCTCCTTGTATTACAGTTGCCAAAAACTAACTGTATTTAATTACAAATTTCAAATGAATTTAATTACATTCAATTACAGACTATTTAATTACAGTGAAAAAGAGGTGGCCCTTATGCACCCAAAATGTGTTAAAATGTCACATGAGACAAAGTTTTTCACACTGACAGCTGTCATTGTAAGATAGTTAGCGAATCCTTTTGTTTGTCAGTGCTAGCAACAGTAACTAGGGGGGGTGGGGTTTACCAGTAGGTGCGTTAACCTCCATGTGAACTGAGCTGATCTGCTCTGTCATCTGTAATCAGCTCATTCAGAAGGATGGCAGTGTTAAAGGCTGGCACACAGGCTCATTAGACGCAGGTAAATTATTCATTACTAAATGTGGCATCGTTAAGCGCAGCGTTTGCAGACCTGACAAGAACCACAGTCACGTCTTCCTTTCAGTTCACCCTCAACGTCAAAGCTTCACATTTATCTTTTAGACTTATTTATTTGTTTATTTGGGGGACTTCCGATTATGGCCGTGGTTTCAAACACACCTGCATTAGCTGTAAATTAATCCATTTCACTTTAACAATACTGACGAGACTTGAATACTAGCTATGTCAGTTATCCTGCCAAAGAAGATGATTAAAAATCATGGAAAACTAAACACTGAGGCACGAAATGTGCCTTAGATCCTGGGAGTTTTAATGAAAAGATGAGACAGGACAAAAAGATAATGAAAATCTATATTTTTGTATATTTTTTTCTGCTAAGCATGCTGTACATAATGAAGATTCCCAGCAACGCAGGAATTTATTTTATTTATTTAGCGTATGGCTTAACGGAATATTAAACTTCTTTATTTCAGCGACTGTATAGTGGTCATGAAAATGTGTTATTTGAATTTTTGTTAAATTTGGTAAAACTATATAACTAAAGTTAAATATAAGAACTAAAAAACTAAAAAATGAATTAAAATTATTTGAGAAAAAAAAAAACGATTTAATGATTTAAAAAAGAATAATAAAAATGAAAAATCTACTAAAACTTTAAGCAATATTGGAATATAGTAAATGTATAAAATATAAATTTTATGATGTCTAAATGTCAGGGGTTTTTCTGAAAGTCACATAACATTTCTTCAAAAATGTATACTTTTTTGGCCCACATCTTGCATTGAATAATATACTGACACAACTCTGATAAATAGTAATAAGCATTTAAAATAATAATGATAACCTATGGATAAAAGGTCAGCCAGGTAGTTATGATGCCTGTTAAAAGGTTAAAACAAAATAATTATTAAAGATTTAGAGCTTCATTTAGTGTCATTTAGAGCTTTTGTTGGTCAGTTTAACAAATGTTTTCATTTGTTGTGATTTACAGTCATGATTATTTCATTTAATACTGTATTGCTATCCTAACTCTTATAAAAACATTAGGATTTTGTTGTCTAAATATGAATATAAACATGAATATAAACACAAATAGCTAGTTACCAGACAAAAAATAAATAAATCTTAAAAAATTTATTAAATTAAACTAAAAAAATAAACCATTTGGGGGACATAATAAAAATGATAATAAAACTAAAAAGTTACTTAGAAAATCGAAAAAATATATATATAAATGAAAAATGATTATTCAGATATATTATATATAATATATTCATTCATTTTCTTTTCGGCTTAGTCCTTTTATTAATCAGGAGTCGCCACAGAAGAATGAACCGCCAACTTATACAGCATATGTTTTACATAGCAGATGCCCTTCTAGCTGCAACTCAACACTGGGAAACACCCATACACTTTTGCATTCACACACACAATTCACCTATAGCGCATGTCACCCGGAGGAAACACATGCAAACACGAGGAGAACATGCAAAATCCACACAGAAATGCCAACTGACCCAGCCTGGGCTCAAACCAGTGACTTTCTTGCTGTGAGGTGATCGTGCTACCCACTGCGCCACTGTGACACCCCATATAATATAACATAGTTATATGAGTTGAATATTATTGTGAGTAATAATATATTATAAGTTATATACTCATAATTATTAAGATTATTGCATGCATATATTTTGTCTTTTGGAAACATTAATATTTTATAATGTTTCATTCATCAATAAAAAGGAAGTCATTCATTCAAAACTGTTAATTTTGCAGAATTCTTTAAAATTATATATATATATATATATATATATATATATATATATATATATATATATATATCTGCTATGCCTGCTGTATATAATGAAGATTCACAGTAATCAAACCAAGTGAAGCTTTAAATTGATGCATGATGTTCAGCATATTAGTCTATTAATAAAGTGCTGTTTGGTGTCATGTTCATATCATGACCATATGGAGAGAAGAACATGAACATTGTGATAATCAAGATTAACTGAATTTGCTGAACACATTTATCTTCTGTACACACACACACACACACACACACACACACACACACACACACTGACATATCTGATATTAATTGTGAAGTTATGTGGTTAATGCAGAGGGAGCTGATTTTCTTGATGGGGCTAGTATGTGGATCTTTTTTTAGATGAAACTTTATAGTTGATTGGTTGAGCCTCAAGTTCTGGAACAGGTTAGAACACTGTAAAATGTAAACTAATCATTCATATCATCATATTCAAACATTGAGCTGTAGAATGTCTTTATAGTCAGAGAATGGCGATTTCAAGTAAGAATGTCCCAATATTTTTATGTGTTTTTAATACAATGTGTGTATAATATTATACACTAACATCCTAATCCCAATATTTTTTTAGGATTATTCAAAAATGTTTACTACTATGCCACTATATTATGGTAACTATTTCATATTTTAGTTTTGTTCATGTTTTTAACATTATGCACTGTTTAATATTTTTATATCTTAATTTGTCTTGATTGTAGTAATTTGTTTTAAACTTACAATAGTAATATTAATTTTACAACTAAATAGTGTTTTATTTATTAGTATTAAAAGCTGCAGTTGTAATAGTTTCTTAAAATATTTATATATATATTTATAAAACGGGTGTTTTTACTATTTAATAATGTAGCTTAGATTTTTTTTGTATTAACATTTTCATGGTGTATAAGCTGTGTTTTAAACTTAATATAAAATAAATTGTATACACATTATATATATTGCATATTTAATTGTCTTATTCTGCTTGAGATGTAATAATATCTTCCAGTATTTCTAAAACAAATCTTAATTATATTTTTAATATCTTAACATTATTTCTATTATTGTTATATTAACATTAAATAAATTTGAACATTTCCTTTAAATATATTTATACGTCTCAATAATTAGTTCACTCTGCCTGTGTTTTAACTGTCATGTTACACACATTTACTGAAACATTGTTAATATTTTCTTCAAATATTTAAACATTGTTAATGATATTTCTCTTAATATTTATTTTTTATTTTTTTCCTATTTAACATTCCAAAGACGAATGGCGTTTACATAGGGTAGGGTATTTTCTCCTCCACCTTTGTTTTTCTGGCTCGTTGACTGCCCTGTCATTGTAAACCGCAGGTGTTCCTGTGTCCATAATGTCTGCCGTGTCTCAGCAGGCACATCCTGAAATAAAGAGAGCAGATGCAGCACATTCCTGCTGACCTATTCGGTACCTACCACTATAACGGCGCATAATTTGGCTCCCGTGTAGGTGACAAATGGCCCAACTCTAAAAGCCCCTGTGTTGGGTGCTAAAACCCCCAGTGATGTATGACCAAGCAACCCTGATAAATCCCCCACATCATTCGTCCCGTGACAGCAATTCATCACCTGTGGGAGTTTAGCGTTTGGAATTCCTATTGGATTTTTAATGAAAGAGAAGATAATGTGACTTAAAGTCAATGAGTTTTGTGAAACCCCCCCCCCCCAACCCTCAAAGAGAAAATCTCCATTGTGTTATTTTCCACTCTTTTATCATATTTCACTTACCGAGGCACATGCGATTTCTTAGCCAACTTGTCTTTATTAGATGTTGAAACTGAAGCTTTAAACCCTGTGCAAAATTCCTAAACACATTGAATTTTATCCTGCTGACCAACTGAAAAAAACATATATCAAGACTAGCTATGTTTCCATCCAAAGATGCGAAATATGATGCGACTGCCAAATATCAACAGTAAAAACGGAATTTGCTGCGGTAGGAGAAGCTGCGTGAATCTTTTCTTTATTTAATAAATGACTTGAGCCTCAGAAGACAAATGCTGACATGCAATGAACGTGTAGTGGCGTTTGAAGGCCTCGGATGCAGAGCACAGACGCTAATGATTCTGGAGGTAATTATTAGTATAATAACAGTAATACTGAAACGATTAATGCTAGGGCTGCACGATTAATGGAAAAAAGATTACGATTTCAATTCGACCCTCCACACAATCTTAATTCAGCTTTTCTGCGATTCAGCCAATTATATTTTCAAGTTCTTCAAGCATAAAGGCGGTCGCACAAGTCTTCACATTGTTTTATATACATTGTTCAGCAACATGGACATTTCCAAATGGTGTTAAAAGTGTCACATACTGTATTTGTAAGGTATAATTCACCCCAAAATGTCATTCCTGTCATAGCGTAATGTATTCGCGGCCGCGAAATCACACATGAACTGACGCACTGTTTGTTTACTAGTGAGAGGACGCACGCATTCCCGCCAATGATGTCTACTTTAGTGAACAGAACCTGCATAGCTTGTGAATAACAGGTAATAAAGTTGTAAATAATGTTCAGTTTGTTGCAAACTGAACTCAAAGTTACGACAGCCATCACATGAATGCACTCGGCATTCAAAAGTGAAACCGAAAGTGCGCACATCATTTAAATGATCATATCGCATTTTAGAGTCATGAATACGACAAGCATTCGATATGCTTTTTATTTCATAGCGAACACAAAGTGTTGTGCATGAAAATAAATGTTTACTGGGTCAGTATAACTACTATATAATGTTGAATATAATGCTAAAGAGAATCTGATAATGACAAATAACTCATTTTACCAGTGAAATAAAATGGTCTAATAATGTTGTCAATGCCAAGCATATGTCTCAAACATAATAATTCAACTTCAGAATTATGAATAGTTGTATTCTGATGTCATCACTTTACTATGAATAAACAAACAGGAAAAATTTAAAGTCTATTCAAGTCCACCATTCCAAGTCTATACAAATTTAGCATTTTAACCAAAAGTAGACCTACACATAAGCTTAATATTATTATTGTGTTTTACCATATGTTTTAGAATAACAATAATAATAGCCTACTCATATTAACCTTTATTTTACATCTAAAGAATCGAGAGAAAATCGTGACCTTGATTTTCAGCAAAAAAATTGGGAATCTCATTTTAGCCAGATTCGTGCAGCCCTAGTTTATGCGCATCTTTTCTTATCGAATAAAAAGTTTATCCTACTCAGTTATGTGCATATTTTTCTTATGCGCATTTTCGAAACGTATACACATCTTGGCATTTTCATAAACCGTTTTTTTATGTGCATATGTAAAATGCGTCGTCAACAAAAGAACTGACGTCAACAGAGAAGATCCGCGACTCTAAACTCAGAAGCAAATGGTTAATCTTTGATTGAAGATTACCAAAGCAAAAACTTCTTTAGTGGAGTAACTGGTGGAGATTAAGGGTGCTTTCACGCTAGCACTTTTGGTCTGCACCCAGGTTCATTTGATGTAAGAGTTCAGTATGTTTAGCTAGTGTAAACGCTGTCTTTTAAACGCGGGTGCGCACCGGTAAATCGTACCCAAGTCTGCCTGAAAGAGGTGGTCTGGGGTAAAGTTCGTGTGAACTCTTGTATGGTTCACTTACAATTGAATTTCATATTAGGAATCACCAATAAAATTAAACAACAACCATCCATTTAGTTTCATTTCTAAACATCCAAATCACACAAAATCTGCAGAAACTCACGTCTGGTTCGAGCCCCTCCCTCGGAGTCTATAGGGATCTCTAGGGATCGATGATTGGCTACTGTACTAGAAGGCAGGCTTTATTTGCCATATAGCAATCGATGATTGGCTCCTGTACTAGTAGGTGGGGCTTCATTCACCGTATTGACCATTACACTTTTCAGCATTCAAAGCTATATGAATGACATGTCTTGTGTATTTTATAGTATTTGGTAATGGTCAAAATGGCAAATGAAGTCCCGCTTTCTAGTACATGAGCCAATCAGCGATCGCTATAGACTGACAATTGTGAAAAAGTGACAAACGACTTCTGCAGACATCGTGTGATGTTCTGAATGTTTTTAATGTTTATTTTTCTTTTTTTGTGACAGATAGATGCGGTCGGATAGAAGTGGTTCTCTGTAATTTGGTTTTGGTAACAAAACCAAAAGATTCAGTAACAGCAGAATGACTTTGATATGTGGACGTCTCCATTTGAGTGCTTTGCTCTCGTGGATGTCACCTAGCAACAGCTGTACACAAAACAGCATCTTGATGATACAAGCGTACCGGGGTTCAGAAGGAAAAAAGACTGTGTACACAAACCAGCCGAGAAGGTGGTAGGGGGGACAATCTAACTTGGGTTCGGTTCAGGCATTTGAACCAAGTTTAAAAGCACCCTAATTGTTCACCTAAAGAGTAACAATGCACGCTAGTAAAATAAACATTGTACATTTTAATCTCACACAGACTTTAGGCTGCTTTTAATAAGGTTACAGTATGCCTTCTCAACTGACAGTATAATTAGCCAGATGAACAAACCGTAGAGTAAAACACATCCAGTCATCATTTTCTGTATAAACGTATTTTTATCACAAAGTCTTGTACATGTGTTATTTGTTATGACCTATTCTACAAAACGTAGTCCATCATAAACTTGACATTGTTTATTTTACCAATGACACACCACAAGTGTTGCTAGAAGCCCACGTTAAAAAGACTCTGCCACTGAGGCTTTGCACTCTGTGTAAACAGTCAAGCCCAACCTTTCATGTGCAGTTCTTTGATCCTGAAATAGCGTTTCTCCTCATGCTCCCCAGTGTAGAGTGACATTTAAACAATTAGTGGCTTTTTGGCAATCAATGTCAGATTTAGCAAGAAATGTCTTGCACCACAAACCACACGGAATCCATTTTATCATGATCCAGCGGTGTGAGTCCGATCAGATTGAGAGATATTAGACACAGTCTAGTGTCTATGGTTTCCCAAACTGCTGCTCATCTCTCAAATAGAGTTTTTGGTCAAGACTGTTTCTGAATAATTGGCTTTAGCCCTTGAGCGCCAGTTTGGTTTAATGTGTGATGGTAGTATTTCAGACTGCTGATTTCGTAATTTCCTGTAAAGGGGATCATTCCTCCGCAACATGCAAATGAACGAACAGGCCACTGCAGACACAATCAGGAGCACAGCAGTGAGGCTGATTATCAATCCGTCATTGATGACATCATCATTTTTTCTTTTGGAAACCTCAGTGGTGGTGACATTAATGCAGTTTTTCAAATGTCTACTTTGCAGGTCTGTAATCTCCACACACACCTCGTACTGCGTCAGTGAGTGTAAGTTTGTGAGGTTAAACTTTTTTACATTAGACACCACATGGGAAGTGAACTGCAAGGAGTGGTGTTGAGATTTGGTTGACCACTTAATATTTGAAACAAGACTTCCCTTGGGTGGCACCCAAGAAATGCTCATCGAATTTGGCTCTGTGTTTTCGACTTGGATGTGTAGAGATTCATTTACCAGCAGTGGATAATAGCCATTTACAATGACCAAGACAGATCTCATGTCCACACCTATGAGATTGTGAGCCACGCAGGTGTACTGTCCAGCTTCGTTCTCTGTAATACCATAAATGTCAAACGTTCCCTCAGGATGCAGGTGATACTTCTTGGAGACCATCTGAGGCAAGATCTTCTCGCCTGAAGGTGTGACCCAATAAATCTCCGGTTCAGGGTCGGCAAATGCCCTGCAGTGCAGAGACACCAAATGACCAGTTCCCACATTTACCTGATCGGGAAGGCTCTCTGGAGATATTAGTGGCAGGCAGATATCTGCCATTTCTCGTGAATGCACCTGCTTGACAAGACGACCTTCAAACTCTGAAGGCCCTGCGCATAAAAGGGCATCCAGTTCCATGAAGCGGACCTTGGTATTGTTCATATTGATCCAGCGGATGACACAGTCACAGTAAATGGGGTTGGAGTGGATGCTCACCTCTTGAAGGTTAGGCAAGGATTGCACTGTTATGTGATAAAGGGCCCGAAGGGCATTGCTATTCAGCATCAAGGACTCCAGCCTTGGGAGTTGAGAAAAAGCATTTGGGTGAATATAGGAAAGTCGGGGGTTGTTTGTGGCTTCGATTTTGGTAAGCTCTGGTAGGTTATGCAAGGCGAAGCTGTCGATTGAAATTAACTCTGGCATGCTGTTAATACCAAGTTCTTTCAAATGGATCATGTCGACAAAGTCACCTCTTTGGATCCTCTCTATGGGATTCTTGTTAAGGTCCAGAAATTTGAGGTTCCGCACTTGTCTGAGAGCAGCTTGGGGTACTTTTGGGAACATATTATCATAGAATGACACGCTTTCTAGCTTATCAAGGCCAACCAGGGCACTGTCAGGGATTTCAGTGAGGTTCATTCTGGTTAGCACAAGACTGCGGAGATTGATAAGGGGCTTGAAATTCATGTCTTGTATTCTGGCAATTGGATTCTCTCCTATCATCAAGATTTCTAGCTGGGAAAGATCCTGGAACCACTCTGATCTTATGGCTCTTAGCTGGTTGGAATTAAGATGAAGCCTCAAGAGCTTATTAAGCCCTTGGAAAGCCTCTGCATTGATCAAGGAGAGTAGGTTATGGTTAACATAGAGCTCTTGTAAGTTTGGAAAGTGTGCAAGGAAATTATCATGAAGGCTGCTTAGCCAATTCTCTTCTAGGTGCAAAGACAAAAGTTGTGGAAGTTGACCTATATAGATATAACTCAGTGAGGATATGTTATTTCGAGATAGGTCTACCTCGGTTAGGTTTACCAGGTAGTCCAAGGGACTGTCAATCTTTGCAATACTGTTTGCCTGTGATAGAAGTACCTGTGTGTCTGAAGGCAACCTTTCCGGCAGAGTCAAAAGTCCTAGATCATTACAGTCCACAGTCGGAGCCTCATTATACATGGACAAGGGAGAGAACCAGGGTCGGATTTCACATTTGCACAGCTTGAGGCACACAACACTCCACTTAGAGGCCTGAACCGAGTCCGTCAGTGCGAGTCCTGCCAGCAAACAAACTGCAAACAGCAAATCTTTCATCTTGGTCCTGCTCTCTTCAGCTTGTAATTGGTCCTTATGGGGTCTGGCGTTCCAGGCGTTAAATTCACAAACACAGAATCATTTGTTATGACAACATGGGTGTATTTCTGCTGATGGCAAGTTCCCCAAAGCAGCGATTTTGTCTGTTATCGTCCTTGGCAGAGAGTTGCAACCTTTCAATTTACTCTGCTTTGGGTTGTCATGCAGGCTGCATATGTGAAGGTCAGCGTATCCTTAGGGGAATAGAAGCTGGGAAAGTGGAAATTTGCAGGGTGAGCTCAGGTTCCTGTTGGGAATGGACCACTTGTCTGCCATCGTTATTATGTTCAATCAGTCACACTCGTCACTTCCCATCTGCGGAAAATAAGAGACAGGAGAGAGGTAATGAATACGGTGTCACATTAGCGTCAAGAAGAGCCATATTGGCATTTAGGAGCATGAAAATATATTTAGGCCGTATGAGTGAATGTATTATTGCTTTTTTTGAGCCATCAAATAACACATTATTGCTGCTTTGACCTCATACACCTACCTTTTTCACAACTGTCATGTGACCACTGAGACTGCTCTAGCAATATATTAATGTCAGGGGCTTTTTATGTGCATGAATGCTGGTGGTAAAAATATTAGCATACATTTCCATAGTCCTGAATGTTTGGTTTATGACAGAAGTGTATATTTACTCCACCTGGTCTTTGTATAAGAGCATCAGTATGCAGTTCCATCTTATTTCTGTCACAGATCATTTTGCATTTGTGAGATAACGTGCTTTATTTGGTGACTGACTGGCCTGACACTTAAATCTGTTGCTTTCATTCCTACGCTATGATGCGTTATGAATATAATAACTTACTTTAACCACATTTATTTGAAAGCCAATTTAACAAGTGTCATTCCCATCATACATAACACATTTAATTTGTTTCGCATTCCTTTCGAACGTGTTATCCAAGCATACTAAGGGCATTGCTAACATTGGTTTTTATTGTCTCATAAATAGACATTAAAGCCAGCTGAATGCACAGAGGGGCAATTATTCCACAATGAAGTGCTATCCCAAAGGGCTAGGCGATAACCAAGGTATTTTGTCTCTCAGTGGCAGCTGCCAGTGGCGTAGTAAGTTAATTAAGACATTTTAAAATGCGCCTGTAAACTCAGGCTGTGCTTTGTAGTGTACCTGTTCTGTGGCTGAGGAAAAACTTACTTGAAATGTTTTAAATAGTGGAACAGCAGCACTGTGTGTGTGAAATATTTGATTATTGTGCTGCATGTGAGTTGTTCCCTACCCTTTTAGAGTATACAATGATTAAAAACAGACATGCTATGAGTGTTTAGTAAAGTAATAAAGAGATTAATAAAATAACAAAGCATCTTAAAATGTTTCTGGAGGAATTTACACTACATGAAACTGTTCTTAGCATGAACCTCACATTTGCAATCAAATATTTAAAACATACATGATACTACAAATACTTTTCATGTAACATGAAATCAAACATCTGAAATTTTACCATTTACAGAGTAGGGAGCAGTACACTTCAGATTCTAGCCAGCATTGGACAGAATATCTGAAGAGAAGCTGAATTGCAGTGTGATGTCATTAAAATTGTTGATATTGATTGTTAATATTGGAGAAAGTTCTAAATTGGTCATTGTTTTGGAGCACACTAGCTTATAGATAACCTTAAGGCTAGCATATTTCTGGCTAGCATATATATGCTGAAAGCCAATTTTTTATGATTTCACCAAGACTTTAAAGGGCACCTATGATGAAAAAAATAATCTTTTGGAAGCTGTTTGGACAGAACTGTGTGTAGGTATAGTGTGTCCACAGTCATATTGAAGTGTTAGAAACACAATAAGTCTCTTTTTTTTAAATTTACTGAGGTTAAAATTATGAGGCCCACTGCAACGTGATGTAGGAGTACGGTTTCCCCACCCACCGAATTGATTGACAGCCACGTATTAACATGTCTCCGTAGTAACGCATACTATATAATCATATCCACAAGACAGGCAGACCCCCTAGTTTTTTACGATTTTTTTTTTGTTTGTGTGATTTTTTTTGCGATTAAAAATGAATTTTGTGGCGGTAATTTACAGAAATTTGCGAAAAATTTTGCGATTATAATATATATATATATATATATATATATATATATATAAATGTAAAAATATATATATATCTTATCTACCATTTAGGTAGCCTACTATGGTAGGTGTGCAATCTAAAAATAATGACACAAATCTTAAAAATAAAGCTTCTTTATTTTGGTCTCTTGTCAAGAAGGGAGGGATTAAGCCAAAGGAAGGTTATGTGAAGGCTGATTTATACTTCTGCATCAAGCGCACGCGTATGCGTGGATGCATAGCCATCGCCTTGGCCGTCGGCGTCGCTGAGGTGCACCTCTCAAAAAATGTAACTACACGTCGCAACGACCCATAGCACAAGCTCTGTGATTGGTCGACTTGGTATCGTTGACTAATGCGGGCGGGACCGAGAGCCACGCGAGCCCGATGGAGCGAGTGTTTACAAGTGTGGAGTCCCGTAAAGGAGCTCCAGATGGAAAGTTTTGTTTTGTGTTCACTAGGGGTGTGAATCTACACTGGTCTCACGGTTCGGTTCGGTTACAATTATCATGCCATCGATTCGGTTCAATTCGATATCTCGGTGCATCACGGTGCATTGACGATGCTTTCCATACATAATTAGATTTTTTTCTTTACAACACAAGAAAAAAATTGTATTAAAATCTATAAATATGTTTATATTTATATATAACTAGTAAAACAATGTTGTCCTTTAATACAAGCAGTCAGATATATGAACTGTACCTTTAATTTAACCTGCTCAAAAAAAAACACTCTTTGTGAATGTTTTAGACAAAACTCCAATAGATGCACAGAAGACAGCACGAGCATTTATAACAGATAAATTAATGTAAATATTATCCGCTTGCTTATTAAACGCTGGCAAGTTCTTGCACCCCTATGATTGATCATTGTCTTCACCCGCTTAACAGAAAGGGCTGCGATTGGCTTTAGAAACGAAAGCGCCGTTCACCCATGAGTGACGCGGGAAAATCAGCCGCGGGTCAGTCTATATGCGCATAATACGCAGATATCAGGTAATCCGTAATAGAATAAATACAATACAATAAACTCGCACCACAGGCACCACAAGTATTTAACAGCCGAGAGGAGAGAAAACTTTATCTCACGAACATGCCAACGGGTCAAATGCCTTAAGTGTGTGTGTGTGTTTGTGTGGGAGAGAGAGAGAGAGAGAGAGAGAGAGAGAGAGAGAGAGTTGGAGTTTTACATCATTTCTTCCAAGTACTGAAATAGCGGCTTGTGCTTTACCATTCCTCAGTGTCAGTGAAAGACTGTGTCCAGCACACTCACACGTCCACAATTATCTGCTTTTTAAGTAGGAGTGTTTTATTTACTCACCCTCGCCTCCTTCACCATAGTATTCTACCGCGACATCGCGCATAGGGGATAAATTACGTCAGTGCGTAATAACCAGTTATGATCCATTACTGAACCGATATCTAATTGTCCCCATCTGCATCGTGGTGCACCGAAGAAGTGATTAATTTTGACACCCCTAGTGTTCACCTCATGGTTAAAGTTGTTGCACGTCCGCCGGTTCCTGCCTCAAAATGAGCGAGTTTAAACCACTTGTACATCAAGGAAGTGTTCAGAAAAAAACAAAACACCAGCGAAGAAAATCGACACAGAGGAACATAAACACCTACTGCCAACTAGTGTTTCCGAAGTGTTATTGCAGAGCAACAGAAACAGCGTGCAGAAGTATGAATGGACAGCTACGCGCGTTGCATGCGCCGTGGGTCACGCTGATCACTTGACGCAGAAGTATAAACCAGGCTTAACTCTTATTTTTATCCACGATCTTACTTTCACTCCCTGTGCATCTGACATCATGTCACACATAGGACATGCGTTAGGGCTTCCCCTTCCATAATGCACCTAAAACATTGTCAGGGAAGCGTTTTCCCTCGTTAACTGCAGGGAATAAGTTAAACGAAATAATTTATCGATTTGATGCACACCATAATACCAGACATACATGTAAAGCAAAAATAATGACCTTCAATTCTGTCACATCCAGCTCCGTTTGCTTCAATTTTTTTTTTCAGTCTGAAGCGCGTCAAACGCACAAAACGCCCAAATCGTGCCACACTATGTCTATATCTCATCTTTGCTATGACTGCACAAGTTAAAAACTCCCCTCCTGCCCTACATTCTGTGTAATGTAATTGTGTAAACAGTGCATGTTTGTAATGAATTACAGCGATTTTACCATCTTTATCACCACAGCCACATGTGGAAGATGCTTCAATCCCGGTTTGTGGACGTTAAATCAGGTTTATTTTGTACATAAACATGACAGATATCCATACAGAAGTGGATATTAACGTATATCCTGTCACATTTGCAGTGCAAAGTTAAACGCTCGTGCTATGTGTGTGTGTGTGTCCGCTGTGTGTGTGGGGGAACTTTGTAACAACATTTTGTGTCACTCATCGCAGAAAGTTCTTATTGTAGTATTTCTCACAAACTTTACGTGAGATCTGCTTCCTTCATGTCTGTCACTATGCTGTTTATCTGACAGAGACGGAGACACTCTGGCAGGCACATGGGAACGGGGGGCGGGGAGAGCTAGCATTAAAGGCACAGGCAACAAAAACAACTACAATGTGTTCAGAGCAGTAAATTCCAATATTCTGAAAGGTATAATAAATAATCTGATGGGTGTTTTGAGCTGAAATTTTACAGACACATTCTGGAGACACAAAATACTTCTCTTAAATCTTGAAAAAGGGGTAAAATAGGTGCTCTTTAACTCTCTGTCTTGCACAGGCTGACAATTTGATTACCAAAAAAGTACTGCTATAGACTGTGTGGTTTGTGATAAGGTTTACATTCAATAATATCGATTGACAGCTCTTACATATATAAATATAAAAAATGTGGACGCTGACACAGAAAATCTCTGTACAGTATATTTGCTAGATCTCGCTCTATATTTTGAAATTATGATTGGCTTGCAACCTTGAGGACAGAAAGCACAGAGCAGACTGGCCAAGCTAGATGAAGCTGTCAGGATCACTATAGGAGCAGGTTTGCAAAAGAAGCCCTGTAGGACAGTGTGCTTATGTTAGTCTGACTATGGCAGCGAGTCAACACAAGCAGGTGGGAGCATTTTTTTTCTCCTCTGTTCTCCTTGCATTGCCATCTGTTTGGTCCTGTAGTCCACTTTTTTGCCAGGATTGCGCAAAGATCACCATTCATCCCAACAACAGTGCAAATGATGAGGTTGTAAAACTTGTTTCAGAAGCTGCTTACTGTCTGATGTATGAGAATTAGGTGGTGTGTTGAAGTGTTAGGAGAAGATGACAGAAAGAAGTGGCTTTTTTGATGTCAAGAAATTAGTATTATTACAAAAGCTTAATTGTTATTTTGTATTTCACATGAGGAGTGGGATGTTGAACAGTTCTGGGATGGGGATGGGCGTCATGCTGTTTCTCAACCAATGAGAACATTTGGAACTGAACTAATGCTGAGATCACATCAAATGGAGAGCAATGTCACTCGCATTAGCTTACTCGTGGGATGTTTTTCACCTCACGCTAATTGCATTCATGGATTCCCCTATAATTGCATTTAATTCCTTTGTATTTATTTGTTTGCACTGACTTTGTATGCATATTTAATATGTAAGAACACTTAAGTTTGCTTTTGCTGTGAACCCAGCATGTTATAATACATATGCTGCAGGCAGTCGCAAATCTATGAATAATTATTCTGAAGTAAAGATTTCCAATAGTCAGATTAGTATGGAGTAGTAAATACAGTAGAGACCCTGTGATTCTGAACACTGTTCATAGAGCTCTCTGTGAATAGTGTTATAGTGTTATATCTGAAAACAGCGTGGTGCAAGGACAGGAACTGAGAACCACTGATCATTTAATTATCACTAAATATTTGCTGTGGCAGTTGGTTTTAGATTTCATTTGATTACATTAATGTTTAAGTTAAGATTTACACAATTTTAACTGTTAATAAGTAATAAAATACTGCTATAAAAACACTTCAGATATTGAAAATGTTATTGCACTTTCTTCCATATACAATAACTTTTAAAATAAAAGTGCACAATGTACTACTTTTGAATTTATGATAACATTTAATCGTGATTTAAAATTTTTATCTGTGCACAAAACAAATATTTTTACAACAGTTCTGTCTGGTTCTCGAATCTGATTGGCTGAGAGCCGTGCGATATTCTGCAATATCAGAACTCGTATATCAGCCTTTTTACTCTTGTGTATTACTCCGCCCCCATAGAGTGACAGCAGATAATAAACTCACTACAGTTTGACAAATATTGCAGCTGTTGGACAACATAATGTACTTTTGAGGCTTTTTTAGGCGAGAATGTAGTTGTTTAGATTGCAACTATGCAGTTTATTTATAAGGACAGTGCCTATTTTAAATATTTATAATTTCGGAGATACATTAGTCTGTTGTTGAGCTGAGCAAAGACGGTTGATGTTGTCCATCCACAAGATGGCGACAGAGACCACATAATAAGCCCATAATAAAAATCTCATAATTTCTAACTAACGCTGATTAAATCATTCTTAAACTGGTAAGTGACATTCTAAGTCGATCTCTCTCTTTTGTATGTTGCAGTGCTGTATTTATACCATATAATTGTAGTGTATTGAGTGTGAGATGGGACTCACATATCAAGAATGTATATATTTTGTGTTGGCCACTCTTTGTATAACCCTGATTTACTTTTTGGATGGCCATCTGTTTGTTTCTAACGAGTCTCCTGTTTTGTTACTCCAAAAGAAAGAAGAAATGCCCGCATGTGTTTAGCGTGAGCATGGGATAACCATTTTCAAGATATATCGCATTTTGGAAAAGTCAAGGTTTTAAAACCACCTAAATTTTTTGCTATACCGTTCCTATGGTACATGTAGGATTTTTTATTTATGTTTTTTTGTTGTTGTTGTTGTTGTTGTTTTTTTTTAGGACAACAGTATCTCCAGCAGAAAAGATATCCAAATATGCCACTTTAAATTGTGAAGAAATCAGTAATTGACAGTAATCTGGTAGTGTTTGCGCTGCTTTGGCTTTATCGGGGTTAATTATTGTGATCTCCCGATTGCAACAGAGAAATACTGGGAAAAAATCTGTGTGCTGATGTCATTTTATACCGTGCATTCTTACAATCCTAAAATGTCAGCAAAATCACCTGTTTTGTCACCACTTTGTGAAGTTTAGTTATAAACTAATTTCGAGAGGATCACGTGATTATGATTGAACACGGCTGGTTACGCATTAACCACACATGACTATCCAATCAGACGATCCCTAACCCACTATAAAGAGCCAGGGTTTCTTACTACAGTCATCTTCGATTTATTTGAAGAACCCCCCCCCCCCCCCCCCCCCCTTCCACCCCTACTCCTCCTCCTTCCTAGATGGGTGACACGGTGGCCCAGCGCTTAGCGCTGTTGCCTCACAGCAAGAATGTCAATGGTTCTAGGCTTTACCAAACCAGCAGGCATTTCTGTGTGGAGTTTGCACGTTCTCCCCGTGCTCACGTGGGTTTCCCCCGGGTTCTCCGGTTTCCTCCCACCGATTAAAAACATGCAACCTAAGTCATTGTCTAAATCAACACTATAGACTCGCTCCCTATCTAGTATCTATCTCGTTAAAGAGAATTACTATCTGCTCTTCAATCACTACGACAGGGGAGTTCCTGAGATCTACCTGAGCTCAAAGCTCCCCTCTCGCCCTGCAAACGGGAGGGAGCCCGGGGCTCAAGGACCTTTTGGGCTAAGGGCTCTCTCCCGGGACAGCATGCCAAACATGCTTTATAATCAATCATCAGCTACGTGTGAACTCTTGAAAGACATTACGCTAGAGAATCATTCAAATACTAGCTCTAAAGTGACGTTGGTGAAGTAGCAACAGTTTCTGCTTTTCTGACGTCAGCTGCAGATGTGAATGAATAGTGGAAAAAAGTAGTTCCTCATACAAAAGGATTTTTAGACTCTATGTTTGATTTCTTTTTTATATACACGATTATGCCGTCAAACTGTTGTATAACCGCAATACTACTTTTGAATTCATAATAGAATATAATAATTCATTATACAGTATTTATATCACACTCATGGCAGTGCGATATGGCTGTATATCATCACTGGTGGGACACTAAGGCAGGCCTCCCAGCAGTGCCTATATACAGCCATATTGCTCTGCTACTTGTGTGATATAAATACTGTATAATGAATTATTATAATCTATTATGAATTCAAAAGTAGTATAATGTGCACTTTTATTTAAAAGTTGTCTAGATATATTTCTCAAAAGGCTGATTTTTCTTAGGAGCTTATATCCTGCAGATGAGTGCAGAGAACATACATTTTATTTAGTTTATTTTTGAGTTTAGTTTATTTAGTTTATTTCTGTACAAACACATGCTGTGTTCTCTTCATTTCTCCCATTTCTGTCTTTTTTTCTGTTAAGAGCTTTGCTGTAAAGATGCCCACACACACTAATCTGCCATGTTCCTGTGTGTCCTTGTTACTGAGAGCCTCCACTGTTCTGCTCACTTCATTATGGCAAATAGTGATTGAAATAGTAGAGAGTGCTTCTGTTTCTGAATGCAGGTAAGGGTCAAAGGGTCAGTTAACCAGCTTCATGGCTCGACATGCGCATTATTCATGCATACGGATACATGGTGTGTTGCAGAATGTTAATGTAATGCTATAATGATGTGGTTTTATCAATGATGAATTATGGTTTGTGAAACAGTGGTTGAATGTGAGTGGACAGATGGATTTCCACTGAAATGTTTCACTGGTGCTATCAAATCCATCCCAATCTTATGAAAAAATGTAACTAGAAAAGAACACTGAAAAAAATTACTGAAAGATGATTCCTTATATTTACAAAATTTTTGTAAGGTAAGTGGGTAAACTATTTATTTGGGTTGAATTTAAACAAACAAATTAAGTTGAACATTACTCAATTTAATTTGTTTGTTCAAAATGTAACCCATTTTGTAGAAATCATTTTCAGTGTATTGTCAGAAAAGGGGCTAATTTGTACGAATTCATAAGATTTCATTCATGCATAAAAATTGCCCCAATCTTCGTCCCTAAACCCAAAGTCATTGGGGGATAAGCACATCATGCTAAAATGTAGGAATAAGATTGTACAGATTCATACAAATTAGCCACAAAATTAAAAAGTTATGAATTGCCATGAGATTGTGATGATCAATCTGCTTATGTCTATATATTACAGACCAAATATCTGAAGCAGAATCGCTTTATTTATACAGTATCTCTCTTAAAAAATGTTTTTAAATATTTCCCAAATGATCACAGTATGTCTGATAATATTTATTCTTCTGTAGAAAGTCTTATTTGTTTTTTTTTTTTTTTGGCTAGAATAAAAGCAGTTTTTAATTTTAAGGTCACAATTATTAGCCCCTTTAAGCTATATATTTTTTGAAAAGTCTGCAGAACAAGCCATTGTTATACAATAACTTGCCTAATTACCCTTGGTAACCTAATTAACCTAGTCAAGCCTTTAAATGTCACTTTAAGCTGTATAGAAGTGTCTTGAAAAATATCTAGTAAAATATTATTTACTGTCATCATGGCAAAGATAAATAAAAAAAATAAACAGGAGAGCTAATAATTCAGGGGGGCTAATAATTTTTACTTCAACTGTAAATTACATGGGAAATTTCTCTAAAATAAGCACTTATTGTTGTAACCCACTTTTAATACATGTATGGTTCTAAACATAAACACAAAATAAAAGCTTCGACTTTTTAATAGCATGAAATAAGTACAGTTTAATCTCCCGTGGTCTTTAAAAATCATCTGTAACGATCAAACTGTAACCTAGATATTTTTTAAATTAAAATTAATGTTAAATTTGAGCTTATAATTCATGCTATGTATACTTTATTAAATGTATTTATTTATTTGATTATTTATTTGACTTATTTTATGTTATAGCTTATATTCATCTACTTTTTCTTTCATTTTATATTTTAAATTGAAATTATTTTTATTTTATTATTTTAAGTTATTTCTATCAAATATAATTTTAAGTAAATATTATACAGAATTTATTATTATTTAAAGACATTTTAAAAGAATTACTTTTTAAAATGTCATTAAGTAATCTATTAAATAAAAATGTATTGGTTAAAATATATAAATATTAGCCAAATTGTATTACTTTATAGAACCTTTTGCTAAATAAATTGTGTTAATTTCAAACACAAATTTTATTTGTCCCCAATTTGATTGTTCCCAAGGTAACATTTCTCATTAAAGTAAAAAAAGTATTTTTTTTTTCATTAGTTTCTAATACCAAAACTGAAATTTAAAGACTAAATAGATTTATAGAAAAATACATGATTTATAACAAAAATTATTCCAAATATAGCCAAAGCTGAATGTAAAATGCTTGGTTCTCCTTTCAATAGTGAAATCAATCTAAAATCCTGCCATATTTGAAACACAAAGTGCATTTTGATTCACTGAATGACTGAGGTGCTGTGAGTTTTTGTCTACGTGTTTTTCTCTCTCTTTTTGACTGGAAGTGTGTAGTGTATTTTGTCGGAACAACACCAACAGCAGTTCCTCTGTCCATGTGCATTAATCACACATTTTTGTTGACAACCCCTTTCCTAGAGTCAAGAGTCCATCCACTTTACCTGAAATATTTATGGCTTGCCTCTTTTAGAGAAAGCACTCATGAAACGAACACACACAAACACTCATCTGAAGCAACAGACAACACATAAAATAGCCCTGCTGCGCAATGTTTTATTCACTAGGATGGAATGAGTTGAAATCTTGCCGTACTTCGGGCAGCGGGTAGCATTTTTTTTTTTAGCAAAGTGTGTGTGGGGTGCCATCTGGAATTTGAGGTGACACCTTGTCACATTACGATGTAAAAAAAAAAAAGCCTTCCCGTTTGGTCTGTGTTTAGGAGTGGAGTGGAGTGAAGTGCTGCTCGGGTTTGGTTTCAAACTGCGCAGTGAATGAAAGTAAGACCGATAAACGTGTGCAAAACAGTTAATGGGTTTCAGTGGTGTAAAGTAACAAATTACAAATACTCAAACTACTATAATTGAGTCAATTTTCCTCAGGAATTGCACTTTACGAAGTAGTTTTAAAAATGTGTATTTTTTTATTTGATGGAAGAAATAAAAAACATATGATTGGACAAACAGCATATGCCGGAGCTTTAAAAGGATTCATTCAGTGTTTTCGTTTTATAATCTAAACTTGTCATTTAAGTGAAAAATACCTAGGGCAGCACTATTTATTCTTTTATTTAGTTTATTCTGGTTTTTTTATGCTGTTGGAAACACTACAGGTGCTTGAAGATGTGCTGTTGTTCTGATGTTCTGTATGCTGTTGTTCACGTGTTAATATAAATAAGTATTTTAAAATGCAATATTTAATGTGCACTTTACGAAGTAGTTTTAAAAATGTGTACTTTTTTAGTGCTGTACTTTTACTCCACTAATCCTTTCAACCTGCAGTCACTAATTTATTTTTTCTTGCCTACGTTGATTGGCAGTAGAATAATCAGTTCTGTGATTCCTGTCCAGTCAAATCATGCATCGAAATATCGCATCAGACAAAGGCTGCATTTACTCTGCATGGTTCAAGTGACCCAATTGTGGCACAGATCAGATTCGGCCCATGTACGTGTAAGCAGGACTCAAATCAGATTCAGGCCTTGTTCATATGTGGAAATTTATCCGATATAAATCGGATCTGTGCCCTCGCGTCTGCAGTGTAAGCAGATAGATCGGATTTTTACCTACCAATGCGAGTCGCACATCATTAAAAACCGTAACGTATGACTTCAGCACTGGTGCTTTCATTTCAGCAAAGTCCCAAAATCTTACATTTCATTTACTAGAACTAGGGATGTGCAAAATAACCGATTAACCGTTAACCGAAAGGGTGCATTTTTAACCGATTAATGGTGTCAGATAAATGATAAAAAAATATTATTATATATATTTTTTAAGTTTGGTTGCATAAGGGGCCGATCACAGCAAACTCGCTTTTTGCGTTGACAGGGGCATCTTTTGAATGGTTTACTAATGGCCATGAGTGTTTTGCGAAGCCCTGCGCGCCTTGCATTTTTGCCGTTGCGCGCTGTGCGCTCACAGATTAAAAAAGTCAACTCTGAGCGGAAAAAGAGTGTTACGTGAGCTGCTTTTTTTATTCTTTAATCAAATGAAAGCAGAGGCAGAGTTTTCATTGATTAAATGCATATTTTCCGTGGAGCAATCAATTTGAGGTAGTCTGCTATTTTTATTTAATGGAAGAAATAAAAAACATATGATTGGACAAACAGCATATGCCGGTTCTTAAAAAGGATTCATTCAGTGTTTTTGTTTTATAATCTAAATATGTCATTTAAGTGAAAAATACCTAGGGCAGCACTATTTATTTTTTTATTTAGTTTATTCTGGGTTTTTTTATGCTGTTGGAAACACTGCAGGTGCTTGAAGATGTGCTGTTGTTCTGATGTTCTGTAAGCTGTTGTTTAAGTATTTTAAAATGCAATATTTAATGTGTCAGACACAAAATAGACACGTCAATGTTGTATTAAATAATAATTTTATATTAATCTGACCAGTTAACAGTTAATATTCGGTTAACAAACGGCAGTTATTGGTTGGCAAAATTAACTGAAATGAGCATCCCTATCTAGAACAAAAAAAAAGCAGTTATATTGTCATATAGCACAAGTATTCAAGCATGTTAGTGAGCAAGAGAGAGAAAGAACACAACATCCACCACGTAAACAATATATAAAACTGTTGCATACATCACGTGTATAAATTACACCATGAACATTACATTAAGATGCCTACTGGTTTAAAAAAAAAGCCTAGATTAAAAGAAGATGGCCAAATTAGAACATTTCTGTCATAAACGATAGTAAAACAACTTGTCAAAAAGAATTTTAAAAAATGAAACCTTGCGAACAGATTAAATACAGGAATGGAGAAAAGGGCACTCTTTTATTATCAGCTGTCAGTCAGCGCCCGCTCTTTTTTTCCTGGTCATTGCGTCTTGTCATTGTGTGCAGTGTAAATGCAGACAATCGGATACTAGTCACTTTTAAAAGATGATGTAAGCAGGTCATCAAAAAATGTGGATACAGTCACAAAATCCGAATTGACCATCAAGATCTGCAGTGTAAATGCGGCCAGACTGACCTCAAGACATGGATGATTTATAAATTTGAAGTTTGGAAGCAATAAAGATGTTCAAACAGACGCAAAATTGTTAAACGCAACGTCACTAATGAAAAGATAAAAGATCTCTACTGTATGATGAGTGATAACTCCAAATGTCCTTAAAAACAGTCACTAAATGCACTACAGAATCTTACGTTTTCAAACACATGCAAAAATGGCATGTATTCTAGCAGTGCTGCATGAGCTTGGTTTGCTGCGCCACCTGCTGATGCTTGTAGCTTGTTAGTCAGGGTTCAAAATTAGTAACCAAAGCCAGTGTTTCCCAACCCTGTTCCTGAAGGCACACCAACAGTACACATTTTCAACCTCTCCCTAATCAAACACACCTGAATCAACTCATCAAAACACTAGAGAGACTCCAAAATCTGAAATGAATGGATCAGATAAAGTAGACGTTCAAAATATGCACTGTCGGTGTGCCTCAAGGAACAGGGTTGAGAAACACTGACCTAAGCGTTAACATAATGTTACAGCTTTATTGTTTGCCTCTAAGGTTACACAGATTTTGCCCCGCATGTAAACGCATCAACCTTAAACTACATTTTTAATCTGCAGGGTATAAGGTGGAATTTTTTTTACAGTGTATGACTCACTTTACAAAAATTTACTTCTTACGAATACTTTGAGCAGTATTTACAACACATTCGTTTACTTTACTTGCACTACATTTTGTGGCAAGTAATGGTACTTGAGTATAATTTTTCTGTACTCTTTAAACTACTGATGGATTGTACATTTAACTCTTGACCATTGGTGTTCACCTGCGTGGTTTCGAATCCACTTTTAGTTTGGCTTGAAAAGCTGTAATATTAGCTGAGGGGATGTTTTCATTTCATCTTTTAATTTACCTCTACCTGACTGTTAAAGTAATAAATAATGGTTCACTATACACAGCATTGTTGGTTTACAAAAATGAAATCAAACAAACATAATCCTGTTGCACTACACTTGATTTTGTTTTATTGTAAAAAATATATATATATTATTAATATATTTATATATAAAATATTTTTGGCATATTTTAGAAAAAAAAGGTGATTTAGTATTTAAAAATGTTTTATTTTGAATATTTTTTTTTAATAAATTGGTCTCATGCTTCATATTTTCAGATTTTTCATAGTATATGTATTAATTCTGGTACGTACCATAAACCGACGTGTTGAAAATAAAATGCATTGAGTTTCTTAACTAGCGACATAAGGAGTTAACTTTTTTTTTCTTCTTGGTGGGGTAGTTAAAGGGTTAATTCATTTAAAGATTCTGTAGGTGATCTGTCATGATTTTCATTTGCTTTTTGTCTTTGAAGAGACATCAATAATACCTAGAAGTTTCAAATTTATCTAGTGCTGTACTACACACAGCTAGTAATCACTAGTAATAAGAATAAGATAGAATAAGATAAAGTCAAATGAAATAAAGTAGAAATAAAATGGAATGCAGTAAATTTGAAAAAGAGTCAGATATGATATAAAATAAAAAAATAAAATGAAACAGTAGAACTGAAGACAGCAGAATAAAAAACAAAAGAATAATATAGAATACATTTGAAAAACTAAACTGAAAATGAATTGAACATGAAGAGAAGAGATTAGAAAAAACATGAAACAAGAATAGAATTCTGAAGAAGACTGTGGAATGAATAAGAGCATAATAAATTAGAATAAAATAAAATTTGGGAAAAGAGTAGCACAGAATGAAGTAGAATAGTATAGAAATATAATAAAAAGAAAAAAGTAGAACTTAACAGTAGAATGAAACAGCAAAGGACAGAATATGGATTCTATAAAATATAATAAAATTTTAAAAAGAGTATAGTAGAAAAGCATTAATTGTTAATGAAACAGCAGAATAAAACAGAATGGAAGCATTTAAACCTAGAATACATCTGAAAGAGTAGAGCTGAATGTAACAATGGATAGAATAGAATTGAAAAACAGAATAAATCGAAAACACAAAAACTGAAGACAACAGAATGAGAACAAAAATATTAAATGTGTAAACATAATAGCAGCGTTGCACACGTGCTAAACAACTTGTTGGCTTGTTTTAATCTGATATGATTATTTGTTATTATCAACGCGATGCCTATGTGTTGTTAATGTAAGATTGTATTCAGTTTGATCGGCATATTTAAAATGATTATAACGAGCGCACATGATGGCTATCACTGATCTGACTCCAAGGAAAAATCTGACTCTGCTTCGCGTGCACGCGCATCACGTAGCGCCTGCAGTTAAAGTTTTTAACTCATAGTGGTTTATCACAAACCCTTCATCGATCATTTTTCCCGCAATTGACAGCAAGAATGAACATAGAAGCCTTGTCTGATTGACAAGCAGCACGGACATGTGTTCAAAAGAATCTAAAACGGCAAATGGGACAAATTTATGCAGCATTTTCGAAAGTAAAACTATCTGTATTTAGCTTTTCACTTGTATGGGGGCTCTGAACTGCCAAGAAACCTCTCAAAATGCTTTTTCAGACATTACATATTTGTATGTACATTACTGTAACAAGTTTTATTCAAGAACATTTGAGCTGGTTTCAGTTCTTAGTTTGATCACACTTTATTTTGCTGGTCCGTTTGTTGAATTCAAGTTACATTGCATCTACATGCCAACTAATTCTCATTAGATTATAAGTAAACTGTTAAATTGGGGTTAGGGTTGGGGTTAGGATTACAGTTAGTGTAAGTTGACATGTACTTACAAAGTTTCTTATAGTCAGTTAAATGTCTGTTGAAGGAGCAGTATCAACAGATATTAAGCAGACAGTCTACTAATACTCAAATGGACCATCAAAATAAAGTTACCCTTAGTTCTTTCATTTTCATTTTATTTAAAATATATTTATTTTACTTCTTTGTTAATTAAATCCCATTTTGTTATTTAACCTATTATTTTTATTCAACAGTCAAATTTAATTAATAAAATGACGATTTAATTAAATTAAATTTAAATCATTTAATTTGCTATGTGCAGAAAAAGAAATCATTCATTTTTGGCAAGCTAATTTAGGTAAAATCGAGAATATAGGTGCATAATCACCTTGCAATTTTGAAATTATAGTTTGTTTGTTTTTTACTTTAAGTATGTCATTCTAAGATCAGTTCAAACTTTTATGAAGTTTTTAAAATAAAATCTGTTGTTCATTGTATAAAAATATTTTTAAAATTTATATTTATTAGCTAAAATATATCGGTTACCGGCCTCCAAATCTTAAGAGTTATCGGTTATCAATATCGGCCAAAAAAGCCATATTGGTGCATTCCTACTTTTTTTATCTTCTGCTATGTTCAGTTAATTTGTTTTTGCATATACAGTACAGTAGTTCTACTCCATTTGGCCTTTTGGTTTTCTTCAACTTTGTTATTTCTGTATTTCCGTTTAAATCTGCTCTACTTTTTATTCAGTTCCAGATCCATTCCAATTAAGCTTATTCCGTTCCATTCTCTCTACTCTGTAATTCTATTGTGTCCACATATTATACAACAAACTAACCAAATGTATTTCATGAGTTATGAGCTTGGCATGGCTAGCTGAGTGTGTTTTCCCCAGCGTGCTGTAATATATCAGCATTGTTTCCTATCACGCTACATGGCGTCACTTCAAACGCCTGGTGTGTAGTGTAATTAGATAAGATACTATGCTGACATGGTGTGTGTGTGTGTGTGTGTGTGTGTGTGTGTGTGTGTGTGTGTGTGTGTGTGTGTGTGTGTGTGTGTGTGTGTGTGTGTGTGTGTGTGTGTGTTATAGTCGTACAGCTCTCACCTGCTCTCCGCACTGCTGGTGAACACACCGCATGACAGCAATTAATTACGCTTCAGCACTGCTGACAGAATCCCTATAGATATATCAGCTATTTCTGTCGCATATTCTTCAGCCCTGTCTCAAGACATGTTAGCATTTTTTTCCTCTATTGTCCCTATTGATTTCTCTCCCTCGCTCTCTCTTTGCTCCCATCTACACTTTGTTCATACGCATTAGGCATGAACCAGTGCTGCTTAAACTAAATATGTGTCATTTTTATCCTCCATTAAGCTTTGTTAGATTTTGATTCTAAACCATACACTGGAACTTTGTAACCCCAAAGGGTTTTCATACTAAATTTTGAGCCTTGATTCAACAGTGTATATTGACATATTTACACTACAATAGTGGCACAGAAGTTCTTCTGGAGCAGCATTTAGGTATCTTTATGCAGACTGTGTAATGCAGCCCAGAAGTAGCATGAATGCATATACACTGCAATTACAACTGTACACTTTAATACTACAAACTAAGTGGGTTGCTTTAAGTTATTCTGGCTTTTATGTGATATTGCATCTTCACATTACACTTTGATCAGGCAAGAAGCAACAATAAATTGTTTCTTCTCACTAAAATTAAAATTACAATCGCCTTCGAAATACAAACTAAGATGTTTTAGAGCGCTCTCATCCTCCATAGACAGTCTCGCCTCATCCAAAGTCCAGAAAAATACCAAAAAATTTCCTTCAAACAGACCGTATTTCTTCAGTGGTCCGTTCAAAATATTATCAAACTACAAGAATACTTTTGGGTGCACAAAAACAATGATCTTATTCAATAGCTCCTTCTCCTCAGTGTTACTATAGGGGGCATGATCATCGTGCTTGGTCACACCTCTGACTTACAACAAATAATACATTTTTTACTTTTAATTAATGTTTACAATTCAAATCCAATTAGATCCACTTGTTTGATTAACAAAGCAAGTCTCTCATACTCATACAGTACTCACTCTCATCTACGAAAAGACAGAACATATTATTTTACAAACTGTATTGTAAATAAATCATATGAACATTTTAATATAATTATTATTATATCACAATAATTATAGTTAAATTAATTTAAAAACTGAATAAGAGTAAATTTACACACATTTACACAAATAAATAAATAGACTCAATGATGGGCTAAAAATCTGCGGATATCTGCGTGCACATATTCCATCTGGGTCTACTTATTACCTCACCTGTGCTTTGATTCAAATAGAGGAAGTCAGACAATGCATCCAGTGCACTGTGCTTGTGAATATGCGCAATATACTGACACTGAGGAGAACAAACTGTTGGATAGAGTCATTATTTTTTATTAATGTGTGCACAAAAGAGTAGCTTGATTATATTTTGACTGAACCACTAAAGACACATGGACTGTTTTGACCAACTATTTCACAGTAATTCGTAACTTTTTGATTTACTGGCTAATTCGTATGAGTTCATTCGAACTCATTCATATAATTTGGTACGATTTGCTCATCCCCCAATGACAGTTGGGTTTAGGGGTGGGGTTGGGTGTCACGCCTCCTTTTTAAAACTTGTAAGGGCTAGTGATTAAACTGACAAAACGTAAAATAGTTACGTTTCCTCGTGAGATCGGGCTGGTTTTGCCTGGTTTTTTTTTTGCCATCTTTTTAGACTTTGAACAAGTTGGGACCATGGATGATCAGTGAACTCTCGGATTGCTTTGAAGAGTAATGAAAGTTTCAGGACGTTGGATCGACACAAGGGTGAATAATAAATTAATAGGAGAATTTTTTATTTTTGGGTGATCTATCTCTTTAATTCAGCTCAGTATTCTCATATTTGCACTGCAGTGTGGGACAGAACTGCTGAACAGAATTGATGTATTTACCAAGAATGTATAATACTGCTCAAAGATAGCATGAATGCGTTTATACTGCACTTGTACACGTTTACACTACAAACCAAGGTGGCCGCTTTAACTTAGTCTGACTTTTATGTGACATTGCGTCTTCAAACTAAATTTTGAGCAGGCACAGCGCAACCCTAATTCAGCAGTTATATTGCCAATGTTACCCCGCAAATGTGGCAAAGTAATGCTTTTAAGCAGACTTGAATGCAGCTCTGAGGTGGCATAAATGCATTTAGACTGCAATTACAACTGTAAACTCTATTACCCCAAACTAAGACGTCAGCTTTAACTTAGTCTGGCTTTAATGCGACATTGCGTCTTTACAAAAAATTTGGAGCAGACACAGAGCAGCCTTTCTCGGCTGTTTATTTGTACAAGAATAATATGTTTTGACTAAATGTTGACACTTAAATGTTTTTAAAAATTTTAATAAAAGAATAATCATCATAGAAATCTACCAATAACAAAAAAATCAGTGATATTAATATATTCTCAAATTGATTGCATAATGAAGGTAGGCATTACCAAATTTATGACCCCCCCCCCCCCAACACACACACACATACACACACATACAAAATTCAATTTCCTCTTGACAACCTCCATCACATTATTAGATTCAGTTATTCCTCCTCTTGATACCTGTAGAGTCTCTCCTCGAGATTACGACATTTTTACGCGTAGATTTTTTTTTATCACTAACATGATTAAAACGGATGATAATAAATGCCTTCAGAAGTGATACAAGTCTCATGTGTAGTTATTAAAACATTAAGAGCGCATACAGTACGACCTCTGCATTGGCTCGCTATTAAAATCCCCCTCAGAAAAGATGCACATGAGTCACGAAAGCGTGAGAGAGACGCGCTTACCGGAGAGAATGAGATTCCTTGTTTGAAACGCATAATGTATTCCTTTCCACTCCTTCGCGTGGACGAGCTCCAGAACCGTGGGGTTTTGTTGAGATTTAGCTCCACGTGAATTGTAGCTTTATTTGAGAGCGTGTGAGATGTGAGTTGCTCTCCATACGGGAAAAGGATGCTGAGCGCTCGGCGGGCTGAGGAGAGGAGAAGCGCGTGTCCGTCCAGCCTTCAGCGCCGCGCTTCTGATGATACACACATGCTGGTGCGCGCTCCCTCCTCCCAGTTTCCCCGGGGACAGGCAAATTGCTGCCTGTCGTTCGCGCGCTTGGTGCAAGCTGATTGGTCGAGGCGAGCTGTCAGTCAGGTGAGGGCTGCCTCATGCATATGTGAGCTAGAAGAAGGGGCGAGGCTACTACTTCGGTTCTCCCACTTTTACTCCATCTATGCCTTGTCAATATAGAGGGTTTTTTTCATCTCTGAAAATGTCGCTTGAATATTTGTGATTTGTGGTTTTGCTCAGATTTGACATCTGATATTAAGTGGTGAGGCAACATGGTAACAAGAAGGCTGTGTTATTATATCAGGCACATTTCTGACTGAATAATTAAAATATGTTAACATTAAGAGGTTGTAATGCATCTTTTGCTCATCAAAGCTGCATTTATTTGGTTTAAAATACAGGAAAAAGGCATGACATATTATAACAATAAGTGTTTTGCATATTAATTTTATTTAAAAAGTATAATAAGATTTTAAAAAGTAAACAATGCTGTGACGTCAAGGCATTTCTAACAGTTATTAAGTCTTCAATATCGCTTGATTCTTATTCTAATACACTTCACGTGTAGCTTAATGCTCAAGAAACATTTATTCTTTTTTTGGGACATTCTGCCTTTATTGACAAGACAATTCAATTCAATTCAATTCAATTCAGTATATAGTCAGGAAGTAAAGTTGGAGAGAGAGAGGGTGTGTGGGATTGGGAAACGTCCACAAACCAAGATTTGAACTCAGGACACCCGAAGCACATCAACGCTTTATGTTGGTGCACTGCCCACTAGGCTATTGGCTCCCCCACATTTCTTCTCATTATTAATATTAAATGTGAAATTGTATGAAAATTAATACAAATTTTGTATTAATAGAAACGTTATAAATTAAAAATATATATATTTGTTGGATATCCTGTCGGATATGGTGTCCGAGAGAGCTCAAACATCTTGTAAGTTGAGAAAACACTTGCAAATAGTAAAAAAAAAAAAACTGAGAAAACATCTTTATCAATTTGGTCAAAAAACGTGCATACAAATTATCACAGCACATGCGAATACAGAAACACACACTGTAAAAAATAAATCTGTAAAATTTACAGTAAAAAAACGGCAGCTGTGGTTGCCAGTATTTAACCGTTAAAAGTACGGTACAAACTGTAAAATTAATTTCTCATTTTTACAGCAAACTACCATATACATTTAATTTATAGAAGTAATATGTTTTTATATTGATTAGCAACATCTACACATCTTTTGTTACACAGATAGACAGGTTAACACAGCCATATGCAGGTGGTGATGAGAAAGTTCAAACATAATGAACCAATGCTCATCACAAACAATTTTTCCCACAAGCAGAAAAGTGTATCAGTGAATAGAAGGTGTTCAGTGTCATTCACACAGCTACTAAACACCAGTATGGTAACACGCATAAAATTAAAGTCATGAAATAAACATTGTTTATCAACATTAGATGTAACAGAAATCTCTAATGTACATTACTGATGGGGAAACAACTAAAAAGATCCATTGTAATGTCAACAAAAAGCATAAAAAGTGATGTGCCATACAGGGAATTCTGGGAAAGTCAATTTACGGTTATTCGCCGTATATATTAAGGAAACATACTGTTAACCAGGTTACGGATTTTTACTGTAGCATTTTTACAGTTTTTTTTACATATGAAATCACGGCCATTTTTTACAGTGCATGGGGATGAATGTGTGGGGTGGATGCGCGTAACCTGAAAGGTTTATGACATCATTAACCCAGATGTACTTTTTTGTAGTCCCCAAACTTTGTTCGCTGTAGGCTTTGCTAAGCTAACTCTGTAAAAGCCAATGTCTCCCTTTGCATTGAACTTTGAGGGTATTACATTCAAAGATGTTGTTTATGTTCACACAGCTACATTACACATCAACTAAAGTTTAAAATATGATATCATAAAGGACCACCCCTTTAAAGATGTTTATACAGGGCCTTTGTACACAGCAGATGTTATCCAGACCAAATGCTTTTGAAGATCTGAAAATATCTCCCAGGCACACATGCGCTAGCTGGGACATGTAGCAAAGCAGCGTTAAAGCCAAAAAAGCTTATATTCAGTGGCTTTAAATATTCACCTATTAAAACCTAGCTGGAAAAAAAAATTAAACACTTTCTTATGACCTTGTGGATTCTTTTGACAGCAAACTCCATAAAATGTGATCACACTTGTGTGACCGATGCATTAGAGCTAGCATCAAGCTAGAACAAACTAGAAGATTTATACCACACTTTTTCACTCAAAAATCATAATTGAGCATTTGCAATAAACTCCCAATTGCGAGCGAGCCAGAAATAAATAATGAGGAGCATTTTTGGCTAATAGCTGCTGATAGCTAATGCTCATGTAAACACTTAATATTCTTATAAAGTAGCCAAGTCAGAAAGAAATCACAAACAAGTCATATGCTGTCATATTTGCATGTTTATTATATTTGTTCAATGTTGAATGGTATTAGGCCAGCGCAGTGGTTAGCACTGTCGCCTCACAGCAAGAAGGTCGCTGGTTGGGTCAGTTGGCAGTTCTGTGTGGAGTTTGCATGTTCTCTCCGTGTTTACATGGGTTTCCTTCAGGTGCTCCAGTTTCCCTCACAAGTCCAAAGACATGTATAGGTACAGTATAGGTGAATTGGGTAAGCTAAATTGGCCATAGTGTATGTGTGTAAATGAAAGTGTATGGGTGTTTCCCAGTGATGGGTTGCAGCTGGAAGGGCATCCGCTACGTAAAAACATATGCTGGATAAGTTGGTGGTTCATTCCGCTGTGGCAACCCCTGATTAATAAAGAGACTAAGCCGAAAATAAAATTAATGAATTATCTCAACAACAAAAATTTTGGGGTGACCCCCCTAATTAACGCTTTTTTCCCCCTGAAGGACATCAAAACAACATGTATGGGCGGGTCAGCTCTTTGATACTGAGAAATAATTTGTTCTGTTTTGTATTTTAAATAATAATGTTAATAATTAAAATGAATATAATATTTTTTATTAATATGGTTTTTATAAATGGTTCATACCACTGTGAATGCATAATCACGCCAATCAGTCTGCCAGAAAAAACTCATTCAACGATCTAAAACCGGCAGATCTAGAGCACCGACAGACAACTATTCACAAGATGTGTTGATGTTTTCTCGTAAAATAGCAGTTTGTTTCTACATATAGCCTAATTAGATGTCATTTAAACAAATACTGTACATACATTTGATTCACTGAAGCGTGTATTACAAAAACTAACATTACCGAAAAAGTTGACCTCCCTGGTCGTCAATGTGTAATTAGCACCCTGGCTACAACCTACATTTTTGTGAAACCATGATTATTAAACTATACATTTTTAAAGAAACAAGTTGCCATTTCTAGGTAAATGCTAAATGCTACGGGGCTTTGTGTAATTATCTCCATATGAACAACTTTTCTGGCAAAGTCGTTTTGCTCTGTAGCTCACTTTATACGGTGTTGTGATGCAGAGCACTCATGTTCAAGTCCAATGAAGCAAGGTCCAACAATAGAGTTGAAAGTAATGTAAAATCAAGGTAAAACTACACTTTTTTTTTTTGTACATTTGTTTTTGAAAATACTATTGGATGGTTTTAGAGAAAGGCTGAGGTCAGTGGTTTGCTAGGTGATCTGTAAGACAAGCCCAACTTTCTCATTGACGTGTATCTGAAACAAACAACAGTGCCTTTTAGTAGATTTGTCATTTGAAATATGCAACAAAACATACAAAAAACGAAAGCTTTCAATGAGCTTGGGCTGTTATTGCTTGATTTTAAGCTGTTTAAAACAACTGAAGCATTTTTATCAAGTATTATTTTTGGAAACTCTTCATAATAGTGCCGTTTTCATTTCCTGCACTTTCCTCCAGTATGTCCAAAAGTTTTTCGCAAGACATAATCAGTTTTGGGAGGCTTTCGATAAGTCACTTTTAACACACACTCGACCAGGCTCCTGCCTTTACTCTTGTAAAATCCTACTTGACAAATCAGAATATATTCTCCCAGCATGCTGTATGTAACACTTGAGATAAACACCAGCAACATTCAGGCCTGCAGAAGTAATGAAAATCACAAATCAGGCTGAGCGTCAGGGCTGTTGGAGAGGAGGTGTGTGTGTGTGTGTGTGTGTGTGTGTGTGTGTGCGTGTGCGTGTGCGTGTGCGTGTGTGTGTGTGTGTGTGTGTGTGTGTGTGTGTGTGTGTGTGTGTGTGTGTGTGTGTGTGTCTGTGTATGACGGATGGAGGCTGCGCTGGAGCTGTTTGAAGCTTTAACACTGCATCGCATCTGACAGGAAGCTTGAAGTGATGTACAGTAGGATTGATAGATTTTTTTTCCATTTAAATCTTAAAATAAATGGCTTCTAAGGCAGAAAAGTTATAAAGATTGTACTGTAGTTAAACCAAAAATGTTTCTTTATTAAAACAAACATTAATGGAGTATGTTTTGTAAGAAAATATTATTTCTGTGTGTTATTTTTAATGGACATTTTATTTTAGTATATACAATTTCAAAAGAGTTTTTTTGCAGGAATGCCATAAAAGAACCATTTTAGTTCCACAAAAAGCCTTTCAGTAAAAGGTTCTTAAAAAAAATTATTTCCTAGCATGAAAATAATTCTAAATGAAAAAAACATTTTACCATCTAATGACAATTTTGTGAAATGAAAAGGTTTAATGGATGTTGAAAAATCTGCATGGAACGACTCATTATTTTTAGACTTTGTGTAGTTAAATATTTATGCAAGTTTGTTTGCAGAATGAAGTAAACATAAAAGTTGTAAAATGTTTTTGTAAGTTTATTGTTGGAGACTTTTTCAAAGTTATATACCACTATTTAAAGTAATAAAGTTGCACTAAAATATCACAATTCTGATTTTTCTTATAATTTTCAGTTTTTATCTCACAATTCAGTGAATATAAAAGTAATCTTTGCACAATTGCAAGATATAATATTATGACATACTCCAGTCAAACTTCTTGGAAATTCTGAAAATTGTGATTCTTAAAGAGAAAACCTTGCTTGTGACAATATAGAGTTGACAATATACGCTCACCGACCACTTACACCTGTTCAACTGCTCGTTAACGCAAATTTTTAATCAACCAATCACATGGCAGCAACTCAATGCATTTAGGCATGTAGACATGGTCAAGACGATCTGCTGCAGTTCAAACCGCATCACGCACAACCATCTCTAGGGTTTACAGAGAATAGTCCAAAAAAGAGAAAATATCCAGTGAGCGGCAGTTCTGTGGCCGCAAATGCCTTGTTGCTGCTAGAGGTCAGCGGAGAATAGCCAGACTGATTCGAGCTGAAAGAAACGCAACAGTAACTTAAATAGCCACTCGTTACAACCGAGGTATGCAGAAAAGCATCTCTGAATGCACAACACATCAAACCATGTGGTGGATGGGCTACAGCAGTAGAAGACCACACCGGGTGCCACTTTTGTCAGCTAAGAACAGGAAACGGGCTACAATTCGCACAGGCTCACCAAAACTGGACAATAGAAGATTTGAAAATTGTTGCCTGGTCTGATGAGTCTCGATTTCTGCTGCAACATTCGGATGGTAGGGTCAGAATTTGTCATCAACATGAAACCATGGATCCATTTTGCCTTGTATCAATGGTTCAGGCTGGTCGTGGTGGTGTAATGGTGTGGGGGATATTTTCTTGGCACACGTTGGGCTCATTAGTAACAATTGAGTATCGTGTCAACGCCACAGCCTACCTGAGTATTGTTGCTGACCATGTCCATCTCTTTATGACCACAGTGTACCCATCTTCTGTTACTTCTAGTAATATAATACCATGTGCCATGTCCTAAAGCGTAAATCATCTCAGACCAGTTTCTTGAACATGACAATGAGTTCACTGTACTCAAATGGCCTCCACAGTCACCATGGCTCAATCCCATAGAGCACCTTTGGGATGTGATGGAACGGGAGATTCGCATCATGGATGTGCAGCTGACAAATCTGCAGCAACTGCG
The DNA here is from genome assembly GCA_903798195.1 of Danio kyathit. Classification (NCBI taxonomy): domain Eukaryota; kingdom Metazoa; phylum Chordata; class Actinopteri; order Cypriniformes; family Danionidae; genus Danio; species Danio kyathit. The sequence goes on along the minus strand of LR812543.1, from coordinate 25,452,561 downwards.
TGATGCTATCATGTCAATATGGACCAAAATCTCTGAGGAATATTTCTAGTACCTTGTTAAAACTTTGCCATGAAGGATTAAGGCAGTTCTGAAGGCAAAAGGGGGTCCAATCCATTACTAGTGATAAAGTGGCCGGTGAATGCAAATTCAGAATTGTGATTTCAGACTTGCCTAAAATCTTGCAGCTGCTAAAAAGTTACTATAAAAACCTAAAATCTTGCAGTCATTTATTAAAACAAAGTGATAAATGCAAGATGTTAACGTAGAACTGCATGAAGTCAGAACTAAAATTAAATTACTTGCCATTTATGTGAAATTATTTGTGAACTTTTACATCTTTTTTTATAAAATAGTTTCTGCAGTGAATGCATAATATAAATAAACAGTATTCAAAAGAAGATAACAAAAAAATTGTCTTACTGTCATCTTAAGACACCAGTTTTGGTTCTTCAGCGTTTAGATTTTCAAGACATGGTGTTCAAACTGTCACAAAGAAAGTAGGCAATTTCTCACTGAAGTGCTTGCTCAGCGTTTGAGAGACATTTGGCACCAAGGCACACATTTCAACCGAGAGAAAAGTCATCTTATAAGAAGTCTTACAGGGCGTGTTGCAGCTAAGAAAGCATTCTTGCGGAAAGGCAACAAGCAGAAAAGATTACCGTACATGAAATTCCATACAGCACCGAGTGACAACCAAAGTTTCAGAAGTAGATGATATGAGAAGTTTGCAGTCTTGCGGATGACGAGGTTGTGGCTCGGTCACTGTCAGGGTCAATGTGGGTAATGATGTGAGGGATCAGGTCAAAACTGATGGAACTAAAGCTACAAATGTGACACTTCCGGTGATCTGACCTCAAAGTAAACCAAATGTGTGGTTCGGAGTAAGAGAAAAACTCTAAAATATTACAAAACAGGCTTGGAAAGGTCATGGAAATCATTTCTCACAGAAATGGTTTGGACTGTGTGGTGATAGATGATGATATTTATAATAAACGGTCTATAATTGATCTATAATATATGTTGTGTTAATAAAATATCAAACAAGGGAAGCACCAATTTTTCTGCAGGAATGATTGTGCTGCCATTGCTTTCAGTTTAGACTGCAATTAATAATGTGTAATGTGTTGACAGAAAGAAGGTTGCTGAAAAGTTGATGCACATGCTTTCTGACTGTTGCAATAAAAATAGAAGAGTAAAAACAAAGTGAAATAGCTTGTTGCCTCAGCAAATGTTTCAGCATTCTTGTTGCATGCTGACACTGCTGGTTGTGTTTAGGGTAAAGTTTAGTGTATTTTATTTGTTATTAAAACAATAAAGCTATTATGCTGAGGCATAATGCTATTTTTAGCATTTTATCACCACTCACTGGCTATTTAATTATTTAATTTACACGACACAGTATATGCATGAATCTGCATAATAAAACGTTGCAACAGTTACATTTATGTACACTACCTGACAAAAGTCTTGTCGTCGATCCCAGTTATAAGAGCAACAAATAATAACTTGACTTCTAGTTGATCATTTGGAAAAGTGGCAGAAGGTAGATTTTTCTGATGAATCATCTGTTGAACTGCATCCCAATCATCACAAATACTGCAGAAGACCTATTGGAACCCGCATGGACCCAAGATTCTCACAGATATCAGTCAAGTTTGGTGAAGGAAAAATCATGGTTTGGGGTTACGTTCAGTATGGGGGTGTGCGAGAGATCTGCAGAGTGGATGGCAGCATCAGCAGCCTGAGGTATTAAGACATTTGTGCTGCCCATTACATTACAAACCTGAGGAGAGGGCAAATACTTCAGCAGGACAACGCTCATTCTCATACTCCAGCCTCCACATCAAAGTTCCTGAAAGCAAAAAAGATCAAGGTGCTCCATGATTGGCCAGGCCAGACACCAGGCATGAACATTATTGAGCATGTCTGGGGGAAGATGAAGGGGGAGGCATTGAAGAATCCAAAGAATCTTGATGAACTCGAGGAGTCCTGCAAGAACGCTTTCTTTGCCATTCCAGATGACTTTATTAAGTTATTTGAGTCATTGCAAAGATGTATGGATGCAGTCCTCCAAGCTCATAGGAGTCATACACAGTATTATTTCTTTTTTCACTGCACCATGTCTTTATATTCTATACTGTACATTATTTCTGTTAAGTGACAAGACTTTTGTCTAAGCAAAGTTAGACCTTACTGTCCTAATTAAATTATTAAAAATCAAGGCATGATCATATTTTATTTTGGTAAAATAAGTGTAATCTAGAGGCCTTTGCCTTTCATTTAAGCCACTTCTCATACCAAATGATCAACTAGAAGTCAAGTTATTATTTGTTGTTCCTAAAACTTGGATAGGCAAGAAGACTTTTGTCAGGTAGTGTATTTCTGTCAAAATTGAACGCACTCTATGGTGCCACTCACATTTATTGTGCCATGAAAAATTCAGTTGCTAATAGCTAATGTTAGCCTTTAAGCACAACTCATTGGCCCTTTGATAACCAGACTGCCACGATACATTCTTGAATCCACATATAAATTGTTGCCACAGTAATGTCAGAAACTTAATCACACTTTTTAAATAGCACACACTGGACTTTCCACATGAAATGTGCCATAAAACATCCAGCTAATAGCATTTTAGCACCACTGATCTGACACTTGCACTTCATTTTAAAATGTTGACATATTCACCTTTATTTGAGACATTCCTGAAAAAACGTAACATGTTCTATAGCTCCAAAATGTGCTGTAAATATTAGCTAATATTAGCCTTTTAATAAAGTCAAACATTGGATTTTGAAACTGTCGTACCTAGTAATAAAAGTGTTATCACAGTGATGTTTAGCTGTTAATTAAAAAAAAAAAAAGATTTTTAGCGCCACTTTTTTTTAGGACTTTCTCTTTGAAACTGTGAAATGTGCTATTAATAGCCTTTAAGCACCACTGATTAGCTATTTTCAAACTTGCGCTATACGTGCATGAATCAGCATGATAAAATGTTGGCATGTTTACATTTATCTGGGACGTTTCTGAGAAAATTCTCTACTGTACCCTCAAATGTGCAGCTAATATAAGATAATGTTAGCTTTTTAGCAATGTCAAACATTTGATTTCCAGACTGCCACAAAACATGCGTGAACTAGGAATATAAGCATTGTCATGGGGATATTTTAACACTCATGCTACTTACTGGACTTTCACTTTGAAACTATTGTGAAATGTGCAGTGACATTAGCCATTTAGCACCACTGATCTGCTATTTTTGAACTTGTGCAATAATGTGCGTAAATTTTGCCATATTCATCTTCATCTGAGACATTTTTAAAACAATTTAAAATGTTTTATACCTAAAATATGCTGCTAATATATTAAATATAGGCTAATGATTTAAAAATATCAAACATTTGATTTCCAAACTGCCGATGCATGATTTAGTATGAAAAGTGTTGTGACAGTAATGTTTAGCTGTTGATTGGAAAATTTTACACAAATTTTTAATGTACTTTTTGGAATTTCACTTTGAAATTATGAAAGAGGCAGCTTTTATTAGTTAATTTATATTATTATTTATATTTATATATTATTATTTAATATAAGTTATATTATATATTTTAGCACAACTCATTTGCCATTTGATTTTCAAATTGCTGAAATGGTTTTTTTTTTTTTTTTACAGAAATTGTTAACGTTAAAATTATTTACAATTTTAGCACCACTCTCTGGACATTATTAATTAACTGAGTCAAATAAAATACAATCTAATAACACAGTACCCCAAAAATCAAGAGTTTTGACATTTCATGAAGCCTTTTCTTGACTTCCTCCAATAGATAAGACCCATCTGGTCTCTGAAAACTGTCCCTAATGCCCCATAATCCACTGAGCTCAGCAGCATCCTCAAATAAACCCCTAGCAGGTCTGTCATCACTATGCAAATGTACAATCTCATATCTCTTCACAGGAGCCCAAAGAACCCTCAGCAGAAGATCATCAAACGGGTCATCGGGATCGAAGGGGACTTCATTAAGTAAGTTTGTTGAACAATTGTTAAAAACAAACATACAGTTTGAATCTGATGAGGCCAAAATGGCATAATCATTGATTCTTGGGTTTTAATGGCAGAGCGGGGTTTGTTGCCACTAAAATGTTGCCTGAACAGTGTTTACACAGACTAAGAGGCCTTGATATCACCATGAAAATAAAGCTTGAAAGATTTGATTGAGCTTATTAAAGATGTCAGTTCTGGCTTGGCCTGCTTTAAATGATTGTATTGCACAAATGCAATATTTAGTATCTATTAAGTATCATTAAAAATTAAAGGCACAGTGTGTAATTTCCACCACTAGAGGGCGCATATTCCCAACAAACAATGGCATTTTTTGACTGAGCGTTGAATCATTGAAGTTGTCATCCTCATTACATCCTACAAGATTCTGAATCATTTTCATGAATGAGCTAAAGTATTGAAAACTTACAGTATTATCATGGTAGTGTGAATCAGGATATGACATAATTAATAATAATAATATTAATAATTCCTTATATTTATATAGCGCTGGATACTCAAATCACTTTATACAGTACATTTTTTGAGGGGGAATCTCCTCATTCACCACCATTGTGCAGCATACACCTGGATGAAGCGACGGCAGACATACTGTATAGCGCCTGACCGCACACCATAAATGAACTAATAAACACTATGTGATTTGATATTTGTTAAACATATATTAAACGAATAAGAACATTATTTATCTCAATTTACCTAATTCGATCTGTTTTTTCTAAAGATAGATATATTTATACTATATTTATATCTTTTAACTCATTAAATCTAATAGTATCTGATTTTAACATATTTAAATTGATTCTAAGGAATCTGACAACATTTAACAGTTAAAAAACGTATAAATTCAATGAAATCAAAAGGTAAGAAACAGTTAATATTAAACTTTGTCATGATTCATTTTTGAGTGTAGCATTGTTCTAGTGGTTTGTGATTTTTTTTTTTCACACAAACCTTACATATTGCGCTTTTACTGTCTCATCCAGTAATTCACAGCCACCAACATTACATCTCAAGGTGATCCTGGTGGATTCGCTCGAGAAAATCCCAGGTTTGATGACTGAAGAGTTTCATTTCATTACAATTCATAAGGAGATGAAGTTAATTTGGTTCTGTGATGGCTGAGGTAGAAAAGCGATTAAAAATCCTAAAATTTCCTGGCTCGATAACGCTCGCAGCACTGCCTGCAATGGATATGAGCTATTGCTTTGTCAGAAAGTCATCTTAAATATAAAACAAAGACCGCAGCAGCTGTGAGAACATTAATTATTGATCTGAGATTTAGAGAGCGGGCCAAGAGCCAAATGCAGGATTGCTGAATGCATGTAGCTGGTCAACTGTAGCATAAACAACCCAAAACTGAAAAATAGCCTGGTGTTTTCCTGCATTAAGAGCAATCGGAATTCATTACTGTGTTAACACATCGTTTGTTTTTCTTTTATCAGAACGATGGGATATAAAAACCGTTATGTAAGAGTTCCAGATGGACATCTGTGGATCGAGGGGGACCATCATGGACACAGTTTCGACAGCAACGCATTTGGGCCGGTAATGAATTAATTAAGTGCTTGCTAAGAGGAAATCTCATAGATATAAAATGACGGGTGGAGAAAGGTAATATACTTAAAATATACACTTAAAGGCACAATATGTAAGATATGTTTGATTAAAGTATAAAAAACCCTAATCCAAAATGTTTCAAAGTATGGTCAAATCCAGAAAATAAACCATTTAATTGGACATTATTATTTAAATTACATACTGAAAAATTACATACTGTGCCTAAGGTGCAGTCATATTTACTGTTGCTCTGTACAGTGTATTCATAAAAAAAAATAATATTTTATAATGCAACTTTCAATTTCACAGTAATCAAAATATCATGTGACATGCAAACAGAGTGTTAATCTGCCTGAAATTAATTTTGTTGAACCGTGTTTGCTTCATACAATACTAGGATTAACTCAACTAAAGGATAAAAATGTAATTACATAACTGAAAAACATTAAGAAGACTATGTGCTCTATTTTAACAATCTAGGTGCAGTAAAGTACTCCTTTACTTTCGTGAATAAGGAAACGGTGTTGTACGCACTCCACTGAAGATATTTATTAGCCTGCATATTTAATTTCATTGTTAAGCACAAAGATTTGTTTCAAAACTCTTTCTAAATTCAGTTCTAATTTCCAGCAAACGAATAAATGAACAATAAAAATGAAGTGTGGTCAAAAAACTGAGTTATATCCAAACACACCATATAATCCAAACATGGCCCATATAATAATGCATACGTCTCAAAACCCGACAGGTAGACAAATCTAAACTTGTTTTTTATTAAAACAAATATAAATATGCATATAATAAATAATACTACTACTAATAATAACATTATACAAATGCAAATGGTCATGAAAAAACTGAAAAAAAGCTGCTTGGAGGCAGTGGTTTTTATATTTATGTAGAAAATAATAATTGTAACATTTTAATCCCAGTGCTCTGCGCTGGACTTTAGAACTTTCAGTTCCTCAAAATAGCAACACACCAATGATGCGCCTTAACAAACCTCCTTTCTAGACTGGCACACCCATGAGTCCACAAAGTGGCAAAGTAATTTGGCATTTAAACAACATGACGCAAAACTTGAAAATTAGGGTTGCACTGGTCTGAAAATAGTAACAAATCGTGCCATACACGTCTTGCCTTATTGCGCTGGGTGTATAATAACATTTTAAATATCTCAAGACTTATAACAAATAAAATATTTTATTCTATATGGAGGTTTTGTTAATTTTTATCTTAAATTCTGTTTTATTTTGTACAAAATCAATTTTGTTAAAGTACATTTTGCAGTCGAGAAAAACATATAGTTCATTGATATATTAGGCAAATTTTTTTTAACAACAGCTTATTAAAAGTGTACAAGTCCAAATAATTCTAAAACCATGCCATTATTCCTTAAAAGTAGGTTTCTATTATTTATTTATTTAATAATAATAATAAATATAGTAGTAGTATTGTAATATAATATGATTATTATTGTTGTTATTAATATTTATTATTATTATTATTATTATTATTATTATTATTATTATTCATTCATTCATACATTATCTTTTGGGCTTAGTGCCTTTATTATTCATGGGTCACCACAGCGGAATGAACTGCCAACTTACCCAGCGTATATTGTACGCAGCAGATGACCTTTCAGCTGCAACCCAAAACTGGGAAACATCCATACACTCTTGAATTCACACTCATACGGCCAATGTAGCTTATTCAATTCACCTATAGCGCATGCCTTTATACTGTGGGGGAAACCAAAGCACCCGGAGGAAACCCACGCAGACACGAGGAGAACATGCAAACTCCACACAGAAACGCCAACTGACCCAGCTGGGGCTTGAACCAGTGACCTTCTTGCTATGAGGCGATCGTGCTACCCACTGCGCCACCATGATGCTCTATTATTATTTATTTATTTTAATTTTTTTATTATTATTGCTTTCAGAAGTACATTTTACAGTATGTATAAGGGACTGTTTGTGCAAAAGTAATTTTCTCCTATATTATACACATCAATATATTTTAGACACTTTTGTCAGTGTCTGATCCACAGGTGATCAGTGCGAGTGGCTTTCAAGCTTCCATTTTCCATTTTCAAAAGATCTTTTCCGGACGTCGTCTCCGTAGGAAGATTCAGCCACAAATAGGGACGCGATTATAAAAAATTCAACAATCACAGACAAAAGATTGCCTCTTTCTCTGGACTGTTAACAGCCTTGATCTGCCGCTCTGTAATGTATAGAGATTGAGGTATTATTGGTTCTTTGAAGAGGCTTCTCCTCAGATACATTATTAAACAGAGCAGCCAGTCATTTTACAGTCATTCCCAATACGTCAAACTCTGCCGCTCGCATTCGTCCTTGAAAAGATTTTTTTAAATGTTGGTTTGGGTGTTCGGAAAAACAAATTGTCCCATTTGTTTAGTCACTGAATGTTTGTCCTTCTTGTCAGAAAGCAAATGAATAGGATTCTTGTTAAAACTCAAACTTTCTAGGTCTGTTTTTTTTACATTCTCCATTACTCAGAATGCTTTAGGTTTTTTTTTTAGAGACTAGGAGGGAGTGTGTTTGGAGAAAACCCATCGGGTCATAAATCAATAAGCAAATATTCTTGTTACATGTTTCAGGCAATTGCTTTCACTTTTGTCAGGACAGACTGCACTGTTACCTTGACTTGATGTATTATGCAGCAAGATGTGTGTTTGTGTGTGTTTATGTGTGTGTCTTTCCACTAAATGCCCTTTCAAGGCAATATTTAAAGGGATAGTTCACCCAAAAATGAACATTCTGTCATTTACTCATTTACGTTTGTATTGTTGCTGTTGTTGTTATATTTACGCAAATATATTCAACAGAACAAACAAACAATAAATAATAATACACAAACTGGTTCGGGACCAGTCAAGGGTGAGTAAATGATGACAGAATTCTCTTTTTTGGTTGAACTATCTCTTTAAGGCTAGACATTGCAGGTGAATAAGGTGAGAAAATTATAAACCAGTTATCAAAATTTCACCATTGATTGATTACATTAAGATTTGCACACTGCACTTTTTATGTGGTTGTTTCAATTTGCAAATTAGGCATTATTTAATTAAATGTATACACTACCAGACAAACTCTTGCCGCCTATCCAAGTTTTAGAAACAAAAAATAATAAATTGACCTCTAGTTGATCATTTGGTTTCAGAAGTAGTTTATATGAAAGGCAAAGGCCTCTAGATTACGATTATTTTACCAAAATAAAATATGAGCATGCCTTGATTTTTAACGATTTAATTAGGACAGTAAGAACTGACTTTACTTAGACAAAAGTCTTGTCACTTAAAAGAAATAATGTACAGTACAGAATATAAAGTCATGGTGCAGTGGGAAAAGAAATAATATTGTATCTGACTCCGATGAGCTTGGATGACCGCATCCGTACATCTTAGCAATGACTCAAATAACTTATTAATAATGTCATCTGGAATGGCAAAGAAAGCGTTCTTGCAGGATAGGTCTTCTGCAGTAAATGTGAGGATTGGGATGCAGTTCAACAGATGATGTATCGGAAAAATCTGCCTTCTGACACTTTTCCAAATGATCAACTAGAAGTCAAGTTAATATTTGTTGCTCTTATAACTGGGATTGACGACAAGACTTTTGTCATGTAGTGTGCATTTCTTCCCAAAAATCTATTTATTTATTTATTTGACATATTAGAGTCAAATTTCTTTTTTAAAGAGAGGATTTTGGGAATCTTTTTATCCCTCCACAGTTCACAAAATACTCCGAACTACTAAAAAGAATAAAATAAAATGTTATAATCAGATTATGTATAAATATACTGTAAAAAAAATTGTTTAACAGATTAAAGGCCCTATCATACACCCGGCACGATTTGTTGCTATTTTCAGACCAACGCAACCCAAATTTTCCTGTTTTGCACCACATTATTTAAAAAGCAAATCCATTTGCGCCACTTTGTGGACTCATGGGCATGTTGGTCTAGAAAAGAGGTGTCTTAAGGTGCATTGTTGGCACATTGCTATTTTGAGGAACTGAAATAGACTGCACAATTGACCAGCTAAAAGCAGGTCTAAATTCCAGTCCAGAGCGCGTTAGTTGTGCGCCTTAAACGCATACACACAGGATGTACAGCAATACACAAATATCTGTACATATGGAAAAAAAACTTAAGGATTAAAATGTTACAAAAATTATTGTTTTCTACATAAATATAAAAACCACTGCCTCCATGCCTTCTTCATGCTGGGGGGCTTTTTCAGTTTATTCATGACAATTTGCATTTTGTATAATGTTATTATCATTATATTTATTATATGCATATCTATATTTGTTTTAATAAAAACAAGCCTAGATTTGTCCACCTGTCGGGTTTTGGAAATGTATGCATCACCATATGGGGTATAAGAATAGGACGATGTGTTTGGTTTTTTGACCACACTTTGTTATTATTGTTCATTTATTCGTTTGCTGGAAATTAGAACTGAATTTAGAAATAGTTTTGAAACAAATCTTTGCATTTAACAAACAAAATTAAATATGTAGGCTAATGGATGTTTCCTTATCCACAAAAGTAAAGGAGTAAAGAGTAAAAGTGAAAGAGAAAGTAAAGAGGCTGAATGGAGGAGACTCAGTCTTTATCCTCGCACTGCAGAGGGTCTGTTTAACTGTTTTCCTGCCAGTGAAGCGTTCAATTTTTCCACTTACAAAGTTCACCATGTAAATAGCAAATGCGCCATGGCCTGATGCAACTAACTCTTAAAGGGAATGGGAGATGAGACTCTGATTGGTTTAATGCACATTATTTTCAAAACACACCCATAACTCATTAGGAGAATAAGCACAACCTTGTAGACCATGCGCCAGGGCGCAAACCATGTTTTTCCATCCTTAAAATAGCAAAAGTGGATTCAGACACACCCTTAATGCTTTTGCGGCATGTGCTTTTGCGCCTAGATCGTTAAAATAGAGCCCTAAATCTGAGAAGTTTGGTTTATGTACTCTAAATGGAGATTTATGAATGCCTCAAAACTCAATTTTAAGAAATCTTTTTCTTTAAAAATATGTATTGTGATCTGGACACTTAAATTGAAAAAGTAGACACAAGAAGCTCTTAAAAGAGTATTTTGGATGTTTATTTTACATTTAAATGTAAACAAAAACACTATGAAGGGCTGAAATATTCCTCAAATGCTTTGTTTTGCCTGCAGTGTCTTGCTTTAAATATTTAGAAGACTTTTGACTGATATTTAATTCTGCAAAATCTTTCCATTTTTTTTTTTTTTTTTTTGGAAGCACTGAAAAGACTCCAGCCTTTTCACAAAGCTCTGATTGAAAGTCAGGTCACAAAGCCTGACTGTCTGAGACTGTGGGTTTATTTTGCTCACAAAACACTGCAAAATGTCACACTCATTCGACTCAGACGTCCAATTTGTGGACTTAAAGGGACAGTTCAGACAACAAAATGAAGATTCAATCATTATTTACTCACCATTGTGTAAGACTTTTTTATTAGTACAGGCTTGAGTTCATGAAGTACCTTCTATTGTGTTACACTGAAACGAGAAAGTCATGCAAATTACGTTCTTGGGTGTTCCATACTGGGAAATTTATTTAAAAGACAAATATACTATATTATTTAAAAACACAAAATGTAATTAAGGCAAATACAAAACTTAGCAAAATTAACTTTAACTAAAACGTTTTTCATTGTTATTATTATTTTTTTAATCATGATTAATCACATAAAAAAGTTTAGACTTGATATATGTGTGTACATTTTATACTTTACACTTATTATTTATTATGTGATACACACACATGGATAAAAAACAAAACTACACAAAACAGTTTTGTTACAGTAGATGTTTAAGTTTGTATTATATACATTTGTTTTCTTAAATACATATATGCATGCATGTACTGTATGTATTTATACATAATGAATATACAGAGTACACACAACCACACACACATATATTATTCATTCGTTCATTTTCCTTCTGCTTAGTTCCTAATTGGGGTCGCCACAGCGGAACGAACCGCCAACTATTCCAGCGCAGCGGATGCCCTTCCAGCCGCAACCCAGTACTGATAAACACCCGTACACTCTTCACACTCATACACTATGGTCAATTTTGTTTACCCAATTCACCTATACAGCATGTCTTTGGACTGTGGGGGAAACCGGAGCACCCAGACGAACACAAACACGAACACAAGGAGAACGTGCAAACGCCACGCAGAATTGCCAACTGGCCCAGCCAGGACTCTAACCAGTGACCTTCTTACTATGAGGCAACAGTGCTAACCACTGAACCATCGTGCCACCCCACACACATTTAGGGCCCTATCATACACCCGGCGTAATAAGGCGCAAGACGTGTTTGGTGCGATTTGTTGCTATTTCCAGACCAATGCAACTCTAATTTTCCCGTTTTGCGCCACGTTGTTTAAATAGTAAATCCATTTGTGCCACTTTGTGGACTCATGGGTGTGCCGGTCTATAAAGGAGGTGTGTTAAGGCGCATTGTTGGCGCAATTGCTATTTTCAGGAACTAAAATAGACAGAGCAATTGACCAGCTGAAAGCAGGTCTAAAGTCCAGCGCAGAGCGCGTTAGTTGTGGACCTTTAACGCATACACATTGCTTAATACACACAGGATGTACAGCAATACACAAATATCTTTACAAATGAAAAAGAATAAAAGGATTAAAATGTTACAAAAATTATTATTTTCTACATAAATACAGAAACCACTGCCTCCATTCCTTCTTCATGTCGGGGGGCTTTTTTCAGTTTATTTGTGACCACTTGCTTTTGTATAATGTTATTATTGTTATGTTTATTATATGCATATTTATATTTGTTTTAATAAAAACAAGCTTAGATTTGTCCGCCTGTTGGGTTTTTGAGACGTATGCGTCACCATATGGGGTATAAGAATAGGACGTGTGTTTGGATATAACTCAGTTTTTGACCACACTTCGTTATTATTGTATAAGAATAGGACGTGTGTTTGGATATAGCTCAGTTTTTGACCACACTTCTTTATTATTGTATAAGAATAGGACGTGTGTTTGGATATAGCTCAGTTTTTGACCACACTTCTTTATTATTGTATAAGAATAGGACATGTGTTTGGATATAACTCAATTTTTGACCACACTTCGTTATTGTTGTTCATTTATTCATTTGAGGGAAATTAGAACTGAATTTAAAAATAGTTTTGAAACAAATCTTTGCGCTTAACAAATGAAATTAAATATGTAGGCTAATGGATGTTTCTTTATCCACAAAAGTCTTCAGTGGAGTGTGTACAACACCGTTTCCTTATCCAGGAAAATAAAAGAGTAAAGTATGGAGTAAATGTAAAGAGAAAGAGAAAGTAAAGAGGCCAAATGGAGAAGGTTCTTTCTATATCCTCATGCTGCAGATGGTCTGTTTAACGGTTTTCTCACGTTTTCTCTCCCGTTTAGTTTTTCCTTTTACAAAGTCTGCCATGTAAATAGCAAATGCGCCATGGCGTGACGCAACCGACTCTTAAAGGGAATGGGAGATGAGACTCTAATTGGTTTAATGCACGTTATGCTCAAAACACACCCATAACTTATTAAGAGAATAAGCACAACCCTGTTAGACCATATTCCACGGTGCAGAGCATATTTTTCCGTCCTTAAAATAGCAAAAGTGGATTCGGACACACCCTTAATGCTTTTGTGGCATGCGCTTTAGACTTTGTGCCTAGATCGTTAAAATAGAGCCCAAAGTGTCAATACAAACTTTTATTTTGGATTATATACAATCTTTGCACAGCACTAGTTTTTAAAATTAGCATAAAATTGTATAATTATCAAATGATAAGTTCATTTTATGAAAATCATGATGAAAATATTATGGATATATATTATGTTTATTAAAAATTATGACAAAAATTATATTCATGTGATGGAAATGATCAATTAAAAGTAAAAAGTGTGATATAACTCACTGTTGAAAAATAAAAAGAGATGAAATTATGACTTAAATGTCAGATAAAGTTAAACGGTGAAATCAAAAGTTAAATATAAACATAGATATAGATAAATTATCACTTCAGTTGGTAAAATTGTGACTTTTAAATAATGAAAATGATCAATTTGCAAATTGGCAAATTATATAAAGTAATTTTTGGACACAAATTATAAAGATTATGAGAGAAATAGTCAAAAGTTTGACATACTAAACGTTCAAATAAAAAATATGATATGAATAATAACTTTTTTTGCCGTTTTATCTTATAATTTAACTTTGTATATCAAAATTTTCAGCTTTTAAATGTTAAATTCTGACTTTTAACGTAATAATTTAGATTTTAAACTCACAATTGCGACTTCACAGAACCATGACCTTTTTCTTACGGGTGAATTTAGTTGCCAGGTTGGTGATGCAAAATTGCAAATTTTCATTTAAAGTATTTTTAAGCTAAAATATTAAAAGAACAAAAAGCAAAAAACTAACTACTAATAAAACACAACAAAATTACTAAAATATTCCAATCGAAATCTAAAATAAGTGCTTCTAAACTTGTATTGTGGTCTTTTCCTACTGTTAAGTGTACAGTATATCATCCCCTTCAGGTGAGTACATGAGGACACACTCCAAATCAAAGTATTTGGGAGTCTCTCTCTGTCTTTCTGGTTGTAAAACTCAATGAAGTGCCATTCTCTTTACCGATTTGTATTCAGTTTGCAACAAAAAGCATGTAATTCTTGTTCCAGTAGGTCTTTGTTAAACGGCCGTCTATCAAAAGCTACTTTCTCCTTTAGAAATGGGCCGTTTTGTCTGATTTTATAGCTCTTCATGGTAGTTTATGAGCAGCAGCTTGATGATTGTGCTCTCCGCAGGTTTCTCTGGGTCTTGTTCACGGTCGAGCATCTCACATCATCTGGCCGCCCAGTCGGTGGCAGCGGATCGAGCCGTCTGTCCCTGCAGACAGAAGACCACTGTTGAACTGGGACAGAGCAGCAGAGGACAAGTATGATGATGACTGAAATGAAGGACAATCGCTGTTGTGCAATCCACGTGTACAGTAAAATGGTCTTGTGGAAAACATTAATGGTCATATCACAAGCCAAGATAATTTTCTAGTTTTTTTAGCCTCACTTCAGGTGAATTTTGTTTCTTTATATTCTTGACTCTTTTGCAGGTCTTTGACACACAGATGAAGACAAAATCTATAATACTCTTTTAGTTTTAGTAATAAAACACATTGTCATAGAATCCTTTGCCAAATGATTTTCTTTTTGTCAAAGGTTATTTTTAATTTATTACGAAATTATCTGGGATACTTGATCCTGATTGGTCAAACACATCATTACATGTGTCTTATATTCCCCAATAACAAGCGGTAAAACTAACAACACAGGATTATCTGGACAATTTTAATTTGAAACATCGACTGTTTTACCAAAACCGGAGCTAATCTAACAAAAATAGCTTAAGAACGGTTCAAAAATTAGTACACCACATTTAATATGTTAGAGAAAATAATAAATACTATTTTAATACAGAGGAAAATCAAAAGAACCATTAAAAATGTAGTTTTTATTTATTTTTTGCTAAATCTTATTTGAATTTAAATGTGTTATCTTTCTATTCCCAAATATGTTAGGTAAACTTTTAGTGAACTTTTCTTTGAATGAATATGAGGGTTTCATAAAACTGTTGAGTTTAAATGCACCAAAAATATTGTCCATATTTACTGAGAGATGAATAAAAATAGAGGTAAATGTTATTAAATATATTAACCTTAACTAATGGAACCTTATTGTATTATATAACCTTATAAATGGACATAAAAACAGAGAACAATCTGCAGTATTATACATTTCCCTACTTAGTCCTGTTTAAAGCTTCTTGAGCATTTTGAAGCACAGTATGGAAAATTAAATGAGATATCTGAAAAAAAAAGCTCTGATCAGAATTAGAGAACATGTTCAGATTCCTCTGTTATTAGTGTTAGTCTGGTACCTGGTTGATATGTCATTAATTCTCTGACAAATCCTATTTAACTGTCTGACAAACTTTCCAGTTTTTACTGACTTTGCAAGATGGAGAGTCATGCTGAAGTGACTGAAATGCTCTGAAGCTTTTCAAATGAAGACTAAAGAGACGATTCTCGAAAGAAGTTGGTCATTCCAAATTTCTAGAATATTGCACCTTTACTTTGTCACAAACTCATTCAAGCCCAAAGGTTGATCATCCACAAAAGACAAATGCGCAGGAGAACAGGATAATGTGGAGAATCTCAATGAAAATCAGTTCAACACTGCAGCCGAAAGACCATTAGTTAAACTCTGAACAGGGTAAAGGATATGTATCTTATACAGTGTCTCAGCATTAAGGAGAATTTGGACTGGAAGCCTCTGCGGTGACCAAAACTTAATCAGTAGAAAGAATCAAAAGACTCCACTAACCTTTGCTGTGTTGGGTGAACAGAGAACTGATCCAAAGTTCACTTTAATGATGAAGTTAGTTTTATTTATGCGGTTCTGATGTGTGCAGAAGTCAGTAAAGCTGGAGTAAAATGTCATAGTTTGGTGGTGTTTTCTGCAGTAAATGTTTATCAGAAGCTCCTTGAACAACATGCGGTTCCATCCTTGTGTTCATCACTCAATCAGCCAGCATGTTTTTCTACAGGACAGCAAGCCCCATTACACAGCAAAACGGGTTAAGCGGTTTGTTAAAGCTGAAAACACTGAAATAATGAAGTGGCTGACCAGAGTCCTGATCTAAACCTGACTGACTATCTCTGAAAATACACTACAGTCAGAGAAGAAGAGCAGAGTGATAGACTAGTGGTGTCTGTGAGAGACTAGTGATGTATGTAATAGATTAGTAAGAGACAAGTGATGTTAGACTACATACACTCACCGGCCACTTTATTAGGTATACTAGTACCGGGTTGGACCCCTTTTTGCCCTCAGAACTGCCTTAATCTTATTGCAAATATTCATCAGAGATTTTGGTCCATATTGACATTATAGCATCACGCAGTTGCTGCAAATTTGTCAGCTGCACATCCATGATGTGAATCTCCTGTTCCACCACATCCCAAAGGTGCTCTATTGGATTGTGAGGACTGTAAAGGCCAGCTGAGTACAGTGAACTCATGGTCATGTTCAAGAAACCAGTCTGAGATGATTCACACTTTATGAAATAGCGTGTTATCCTAGTGAAAGTAGCCATCAGAAGATGGGTACACTGTGGTCATAAAGAGATGGACATGGTCAGCAACAATACTCAGGTAGGCTGTGGCATTGACATGACGCTCAATTGGTACTAATGAGCCCAAAGTGTGCCAAGAAAATATCCCCCACATCATTACACCACCACCAGCAGCCTGAACCATTGATACAAGGCAAAATGGATCCATGCTTTCATGTCGTTGATGCCAAATTCTGACCCTACCATCTGAATGTCACAGCAGAAATCGAGACTCAGCAAACCAGGCAACGTTTTTCCAATCTTCTGTTGTCCAATTTTGGTAAGACTGTGTAAATTGTAGCTTTCCTATTCTTAGCTTTCAGGAGTGGCACCCGATGTGGTCTTCTGCTGCTGTAGCCCATCCGCCTCATGGTTCGACATTCAGAGATGCTCTTCTGCATACCTCAGTTGGCTATTCTCCTCTGACCTCTGGCATCAACAAAGCATTTGCGCCCACAGAACTGCCGCTCACTGGATATTTTCTCTTTTTCAGACCATTCTCTGTAAACCTTAAAGATGGTTGTGTGTGAAAATCCCAGTAGATCAGCAGTTTCTAAAATACTCAGACCAGCCCGTCTGGCACCAACAACCATGCCACCGTCAAAGTCACTTAAATCCTCTTTCTACCCGATTCTGATGCTCGGTTTTAACTGCAGCAGATCATCTTGACCATGCCTAAATGCATTGAGTTGCTGCCATGTGATTGATTGGTTGATTAGAAATTTGTGTTAACAAGCATTTGGACAGGTGTACCTAATAAAGTGGCCGGTAAGTGTATATGAATATGAGATTACATAGATGCATTACTGTTTAAATTACAGGTTGATTTTCAGTAGATTTATACATGAAAAGGGGCTTTTGGCTAACCTCATTAACTTTCACCTAAATAAATTCTCATTGAGATTTTTTTTAATGCGGCAGCTATTTGCAACTTCAATTTTATGACAACGCTTTCGTTCAAAGTCAAATGAAACCTCTGTGTTCTGCTTAATGTCATGTCTGGCATATACACCTGTTCAGTGCTGCAGAAGAGGCCTTTTCATATGCACAAATCCAATGTAAAAGCACAAATAGCTGCAATTTTATATCGATCCCATGCTGCCTAAGATGGATCTGTCCTTAAATGCTATAGCTATGAATTTTCCGATTGCTCTAAGACAGCCTTCCTCGAGGAGGTCGAACATCATGCAAGACTAAACTCGATAGGATTTAATGCGAGTGGCCACAGGTCAATACGGATATTCGCACAAGGCTGTGATGAGTTCAATGCCTGTCAAACATAAATCAACACAGACAGCCCTAGGGCTAAAGTACGCCAGGGAATAGGCACAAATCTTAGGGTACTGCAGGAAGCGAAGATAATGGAGCTGCAGCCAAGCGGGGCTTGAAGATCCTTGATTTGAAACGCTGCGTGCGCGAATACGACAGAAACGTGTTTTTCACGTCTGACGTTCTTCCCATTGCAAGTAAATAAGATGTCTTGCATTGGTGATGAAGCATGATTTCAATATCAAGCTTTTAATCTTCTCTAGAAGGACACGGGGAGCGAGCATGTCATAGCAGCCTATTTCGGTTCTCACAAAGCTCTTCAGAGGGGAAGCAATTTCTCATTGAACATGACAACCGCATTACATACCCACAAGAGGAAATTGAAGCCCTAAATTGAATTTACCTTTCAGAGTCAAAGCGATGTGTGCTTTCAGATGTTGATGTAAATGCAAGCTGAATTGTGTATCTTACACACGAACCAGGCTTTACTTGATGTAGATCACATCATAGGACATTTCACTCCTGAAATACTTCAGTTAAAGATGCAATAGGTGATTGTCTTGGGATTTTTTTTTTTTTGGTAACTTTATTTTGATGGTCCATTTGAGTATTAGTAGACTGTCTGCTTAATATCTGTTGATACTGCTCCTTCAACAGGCATTTAACTGACTATCAGAAGCTTTGCAAGTACATGTAAACTTACACTAACCCTAACCCCAAACTAACCGTCTACTTATAATCTAATGAGAATTAGTTGGCATGTAGATGCAATGTAACTTAAATTCAACAAACGGACCAGCAAAATAAAGTGTGACCTTTTTTGTGCTAGTTGAAAGTCTCTAAATGTATTTATATGTATTTTTTAAGTCTAGGACTGAAAAATATAAATATTCAGGCTGAAAATTACAACAGGCAGCCCAAATTTTCTGTCAACATACGTAGGTTATTGCCTTGGTAATGTAAGTGAAATGTATTTCTGTTTTTAGGACTCTTTAGTTGAATAACAAAACATAAATAAATTAGTAAATATCACTCTTCCACCTAGCCAGCTGTGAAGAAACAGGCAGTAATTAGTATAATTTGGCTACCCCGTCAACCTGTCTCAAGAGTTATGCTTATGTCAGACAAAGTGCTCGTCTCAATATAGACGTCAGGAATCCAAGCACACTCCTTGTAATATCCTTGTAAATAATTGTAATCCTTGTAATATTATTACACAATAACAAAGGTTTTGCTTGCTACACAGCTGAAAACATGCTAGATGGTTTCAAATGATTTTTAAGTTTGTTGTTGTGGTACTTTAAGGTATAAATGATTGGTAACACTTTACAATAACAGTACATAAATATTAATATTTAAACTAAAAACATTACTTTATTATGAATTAATGATGAGTTAAGGCGCGCGCTAATCATGAACTAACTTACTACAACATAGTCATAAGAGTTCATGTGTGAATTACAGCTATCTTAATAATTTGTTAGTACATGTTGTTTACTTAATGTATTAATTAACTTTTAAGTTTAAGCTAAATGTAACCAACATGAACTCATGATATGCTAATATATAATTATGTCATGATGACTTTACTTGAAGGGGCACATCACCATTAACTTAACTTAATCCTTAACTACTCATGAACTCCTGTGTTTAAACAGTTCATGTTGGTGTTGACTGAACACTTTTCTATTGTTATTCAGTGTAAACGCACTAGTTGGACATGCATAATGAGTTTTTTCGGATGAGACTTTAAACAGAGGTCCTGACTCTCTGTGGTCATTAAAAATGCCATGGCACTTCTCGTAAAGAGTACGGGTGTAACCCCGGTGTCCTGGCCAAGTCCCTTAATCGGCACTTACCCATCATGTCCTCCTAATAATCCCCATCCACTGAATTGGCTCTATCACTGTCTCTTCACTCCACCAATAGCTGGTGTGTGGTGAGCGCACTGGCGCTGTTGTCCTGTGGCTGCCGTCGCATCATCCAAGTGGATGCTGCACACTGGTGGTGGTGTGGAGAGACTCCCCTCATGATGTAAAGCACTTTGGGTGTATGGCCATACACAATAAATGCGCTATATAAATACACATTACATTCATGAGCAGTTAAGAATGGGTCAATGATGATGTGCCCCTCCAAAGTCACAATATAATATAATTATACATTAACATATCATGAGTTCATGATAGTTAAATTAAGCATAAACTAATGTGGTAATTAATATATTTATTTACAAACAATCATGTACTAACAAGCAATTAAGGTAGCCATTTTTCACAAATGAATTCATGTGACTCATGTTGTAGTTAAAGTTAGTTCATGATTAGCGCATACATTAACTCATCATTAATTCATAATAATGTTTCGTTTACATATTAAAAAATCATTATTCATGTACTGTTATTTTAAAGTCTTACCAAATAATTAAAAATGTAGTGCTCTAATGTGGTTGTCTATTCGGTGTGTGTTCATGGCATATTTTTTGGCGAGAGGGAAGGATATACGTTTTCAATGCTATCATGCTAAATTTAGCATTTTCCCAGATTTCATACTGTACCATGAAGCCCTAGGGTCCTTTAGCTTTGCACATCTTCATATTATACACCCACCCGACCACTTTATTAAGTACCCCTTTCTACTACGTCAGCCATTTTCTTTGTGGCATTTATTCAAGAAGGTGCTGTAAACATTCCTCAGACATTTCTGCTCATACTTACATGAAAGAAACACACAGTTGATTTTTTTATTATTATTATTGAATCTCTCACTCCGGCACATCCCAATAGTGTTTTGTTGACTTGAGATTTGCTGACTGTGAAAGCCATTTAAGATTAGTAAACTCACTGTCATAATCAAGAAACCAGTTTGAGCTTTGTGACATGGTGTGTTATCCTTCTTGAAGCAGCATCATAAGATTGGGTTTGCTGTGGTCATAAAGAGATTGACATGGTCAGCTACAATACTCAGGTAGGCTGGGACCATTAAACAGTGTTCACCATTACATCAGCAGCAGCAGACTGAACCACTGATAAAAAAAAAAAAAGTAGATGGATCCAATCTTTCATGTTGTTTCATCCCAAATTTTGAACCTGCTTTTTGTTGCTGGAGAAATTTGAACTCAGCAGATGAGCCAAACTTATACAGTATTGTCCATATTTGTTGAATTCATTTGAATTGTAGCCTCAGTTTTCTGTTGTAATTTGACATTAGTGTCATGTGGTGTGCTCTTCATCTGCTTGTGTAGCTCATCTGCTTCAAGGTTGGACATGTTGTGTCGGTCGGAAATGCATTTCTGCAGACCTTGTTGGTTGTAACAAAGTAGTTGAGTTATTCTTGCCTTTCTATGAGCTTGAAAAAGTCTGGCCATTCTCTTCTGACCTCTTGCATCAACAGAGGGATGTATGAGGGGTTACACTTGACAAATGCATTCACAATTTTGAAACAATGTTATTGAACTTTAATACATTAAAAAAACAACAACATCCATTTCATTAAACTTTTAGCCCTCGACAATAGAATAACAAATAGTTTAGAATTTATTTATTTTACATGACTGCTTCTTTTCAATATGTTAAAATAAAAAATGTTGAAATTTAGAAAAGTAAAAAAAATGCACTCTTTTACTTTTACTTTTGTGTTATTCAGGAGTCATATGCCAAACACTGACAGTGTAACAGTGAAGTAGACGCTGGACAAGGGAGTGCGGATCCAAACGCATAGTTTATTAGCAGGATAGTCAGGCAAGCAACAGTCAACACAGGAGCAAACAGATGTATACGGGCATTCCAGAGTTGTAGTCAAATATCAGGCAAGTGGTCGACAGGCAGGCAGCAGACAAGAATAAACAAACAAAACAAAGCAAGGTTCAAGCACAGAAGGCAAGGTAAGGAAAACACGTCATAATGTTCACATACAGTATAACAAGACTCAACAACATGTGTGTGTCTGTGTGCTGACTTTATAGTCCATGTAATCAGTACATACGCAGCTTCAGCTGTGTGAGTCTAATCAATGGAGACTTGGAGCAGGTGTGTATGTGTTGCATGACTGGATATTGTAGTCCATATGCCGGCAGATTTGTAGTTCTATGAGATCTGTGAGTTTACCAGCGATCTGTAAGGATTAGATTGCTGGTGATTGTGGCAGACAGGTTAAAGCTGCTGTTCTTCCCCTTTGCTGTGGTCTTGATGCTGAGGGATTGAGACACACTGGTCAGTGTTTGTGTATCTACATGGCTGACAAATGGTGGCATGCAACAATGCGTGGCCTAAAAAGAAAGGTAAAAGTAATGCAAAAAGCATGCAAGTAATGATGACAGTAGTTCAATCTAAATCCCAGGAATTTTTTACAATTTTGAAATCATATTTTTTTAGTTCCAAAAAGAGCAAATGGCTGGGAAAAAGAGGACGTATGGTCATTCTTCATAAAGGTAAAAAGTAAATGCAATCTCATATGCAGTCTCAGACACATGCTCTCAATAGAGAATGTGACCTCACTGTAAGGGGTAGGATTAGAGGCAGGGGTAGGTGTAGACTTAAAAGAAGTTAGCATGAAAAGCAAGTTAAGGTTGTTCTTTTTTCCCATATCAGGACATTCATCCAATTAAAATGGTCCTGAAATGAGAAAAAAAAGTTAGGCGGTGCTTGATTTCATCCTTTGGCAGGATCAGATGGGTGTTATTAACAAAAAGGAGGAAGACTGACAAAAGAAGGATGGACAAAATCAGGGCACGCCCTAATAGCCCCTCCCAAAAGACATTTCATGTGACAAGTGAAGAAAAGTTGTTTCGAGAGGGGAGGGAAGGTTAAGGTATTTAATAAGAGATTATGAGACAAATTATGAAGTGTACAGATACATTTTTTATAACAACAATACTATACACATATAAAATTATTTTATGATGATTTTAAAAGCCTATTTTAACTGAGAGTGCACATCTGAGATTGCAAGTGCAGTCGGTCTGCAGCCAGACACTTCTCGTATTAGTGTGTAACTACGTGACATTGGTCCCCTCTAATTCTGAAACAACAGTTTACAAAGTTTTTTATGACTGTGTGCTGACATGTAGTGCCATTACACCATACTTATTTGGAGCGTGAGTCCTTCTCACTTGTGGGTCTCCGAACCTATTTTCGGCATAAGTCCCTCCCACTTGCGGGTCTCCAAACCTACTTTCCGCATAAATCCCTCCCACTTGTGTGTCTCCAAACCTACTTTTGGCATAGGTTCTTCCCACTTGTGGGTCTCCAAACCTACTTTTGGCATACTGTAAGTACCTCCCACTTGCAGGTCTCCAAACCTACTTTCGGCGCAAGTCCGTCCCACTTGCAGGTCTCCAAACCTACTTTCGGCATAAATCCCTCCCACTTGCAGGTCTCCAAACCTATTTTTGGCATAGGTTCTTCCCACTTGTGGGTCTCCAAACCTACTTTTGGCATACTTTAAGTCCCTCCCACTTGTGGGTCTCCAAACCAATTTTCGGCATAAGTCCCTCCCACTTGCAGGTCTCCAAACCTATTTTCGGCATAAGTCCCTCCCACTTGCAGGTCTACAAACCTACTTTTGGCGTAAGTCCCTCCCACTTGCGGGTCTTCAAACCTACTTTCAGCATAAATCCCTCCCACTTGCAGGTCTCCAAACCTACTTTTGGCATAAGTCCCTCCCACTTGCGGGTCTTCAAACCTACTTTCGACATAAGTGCCTCCCACTTGCAGGTCTACAAACCTACTTTTGGCGTAAGTCCCTCCCACTTGCGGGTCTTCAAACCTACTTTCAGCATAAATCCCTCCCACTTGCAGGTCTCTAAACCTACTTTTGGCATAAGTCCCTCCCACTTGTGGGTCTCAAACCTACTTTTGGTGCAAATCCCTCCCACTTGCGGGTCTCCAAACCTATTTTTGGCATAAGTCCCTCCCACTTGCAGGTCTCCAAACCTACTTTCGGCACAAGTCTCTCCTACTAGCGAGTCTCCAAACCTACTTTTGGCGTAAGTCCCTCCCACTTGCAGGTCTCCAAACCTACTTTTGGCATAAGTCCCTCTTACTTGCATATCTCCAAACCTACTTTCAGCATAAGTCACTTCCACGTACGGTTCTCCAAACCTACTTTTGCCATAAGTCCCTCCACACTTGTCGGTCTCCAAACCTACTTTTGATGTAAGTCCCTTCCACTTGCAGGTCTCCAAACCTACTTTTGATGTAAGTCCCTTCCACTTGTGGGTTTCCAAGCCTACTTTTGATGTAAGTCCCTTCCACTTGCAGGTCTCCAAACCTACTTTTAGCATAAGTCCCTCCCACTTGCGGGTATCCAAACCTACTTTCGGCATAAGTCCCTCCCACTTGCTCGTCTCCAAACCTACTTTAGGCGCAAGTCCCTCCCACTTGCAGGTCTCCAAACCTAATTTCAGCATAAGTCCCTCCCACTTTAAGGTATCTGGGCTGCAGCGATATATACTTAAATATGCAAGATGCCAGAGTGTTACCATGGATACCAGAGAGTCAGTCATCACAATGTATTAAGCAAGTCATGTTTCATAACACTTTGAACAATCAATGAAAAAGATTCACTGTCATTTTTAAACATCTGAAAGATATCATTCATGAAATGTTGCATTGTTCTTGTGGCCAAATCACTCAAATTGACTGAAAGATTGAAAATGATTGTTCTCTTACAATGAGTCTGGGATAGCCAAATCATTCACTTTCAATGTATGAAAAAGAGCAGCTTTTTTAAGCTAAGTTTTAGAAGATATAAAATCAAATAAAAGGTTTGGAATGACATAATGGTGAGTAAGCTTTCATTTTCATCTTCATAGATGTTGGATTTTGTCATGCCATATGTTCAGGTTAGAATGCCAAATCGGTTTCACTAAATGTTTATTTTCTTAACAAAATATGCTCAAAAATAGATAAAAAAAAATGCACAAAGCTCAGTTATATGTGTGATACAGTACTACAGGGAATGCTTGTAATATTTACTGTGCATCTGTGCTTGGCAATGATATATATGGAATTCATTTTCAAAGTCAATGCATAAAGTTATGCCAGATTGCAGAAACAAATTATGCAAAGGCAAGATAAGGATCATATTTTCTCAATCCTCAGAGTAAATATATAATGAAAGTTCTTATAACAAAAAACCTGAAAAGTCTAGAAACAACCAGTCTCTTATTGTCTGCTTGTTTTTGTTTAAAATAAAGCAGTAGTTTTACAGAGTGTATTCATAATTTAAAGTAAGTTTTCTATTTTATGCTGTTTTCTTATACAGTATTTAGTTTTGTATTCCTGTGATGATAAAGCTGAATGTTGAGTCTTCAGTGTTCACAGAAATCATTCTAATATGTTCAGTTATTATTGCTACTGAGTTATTAATGGATTTCATTATTATCAGTGATGATTTTTGTGGGAGCAATGTGATACATGTTTTAAGGATTTATTAAACAGAAATTCAAAGGCTTTTGAAAGGTAGTCCATCATGGTTTTCATTAAGAAATATATAAAGCAGGGAAAAAATGAATAATTAATAACTGAGTAGCAAATCAGCATATTAAAATCACTGCTGTGTCAATAAAACTGGAGGAAAAAAAAAATATTTCAGTTATTTTCACTATATTATTATGGACTGTGTGTGCATGTGGATGTGTGTTATTTATTTTATACATTTCTGATGAAATTTCTTACTAATTTCTAATACAACTATCGGTATTTGGTTTTGACAATTGACCAGAATAACAAATGTTTTTTCATTTCATTTTGCTTTTCATTTGGGTTTTAAAGTCAGACATTTTCCACCAAATTTCTTAACTTATTATTATAAGTTAACTTATGAATAACTTATTATTATTATTTTGTCTAAAAATGTATATAAACATGGCACCTTTTAGGTTATTTTATTTTAAACACTCTAAGTGACAAAATTTTTGTTTAAATTTGGAAGATACACTCATGGCCAGTTTATTAGGTCCATCTTACTTGTACCGGTGTGGACCCCCTTTTGCCTTCAGAACTGCCTTAATCCTCCGTGGCATAGATTCAACAAGATACTGGAAATATTCCTCAGAGGTTTTGGTCCATATTGAAAAGATAGCATCACACAGTTGCTGCAGAATTGTCAGCTGCACATCCATGATGAAAATCTCCTGTTCTGTCACATCCCAAAGGTGCTCTGTTGGATTGAGAGCTGGTGACTGTGGAGGCCATTTGAGTACAGTGAACTCATTGTCATGTTCAAGAAACCAGTCTGGGATGATTCGCGCTTTATGACATGGTGTGTTATCCTGCTGAAAGTAACCATCAGAAGATGGGTACACTGTGAAGTCATAAAGAGATGGACATGGTCAGCAACAATACTCAAGTAGGCTGTGGCGTTGACACGATGCTCAGTTGGTACTAATGGGCCTAAAGTATGCCAAGAAAATACCCCCCACACCATTACAACACCACCACCAGACTAAACTGTTGATACAAGGCAGGATGGATCCATGCTTTCATGTTGTTGACGTCAAATTCTGACCCTACCATCTGAATATCACAGCAGAAATCGAGACTCATCAGACCAATCTTCTTTTTTCCAATCTTCTATTGTCCAATTTTGGTGAGACTGTGCGAATTGTTCCCTCAGTTTCCTGTTCTTATCTGACAGGAGTGGCACCCAGTGTGGTCTTCTGCTGCTGTAGTCCTTCCGCCTCAAGGTTCGACGTGTTGTACGTTAAGAGATTGGCTGGACCAGTGTACCGGACTAAGTGGGCGGTGAGTGTATATTGTCAGTAGTTTACAGAATAAAACAATAATAAATTGTATAAATAAGTGTACTTAATTTAAAATTGCATAGAAACTACTATTAAAAAAGCCAGAACAACAAATGTTTTTGTTGTTACTTAAATTTGAGTAAGTTAACCAGGTCTCAACTCAACGTTTTTTGTTTTGTAATACAAAGTTACTAAACTTAATATTTTTAGTCAGCTGATTCAACTTTTAGGTCACAAATTTATTTTATTTATTTATTTTTTTTTACAATGTATAGTTATTGAAAATAGTCGAGTCATTCATTCATTTATTAATTTCTTTCAGCTTAGTCCCTTATTTTTCAGGGGTCGCAACAGCGCTATGAAATCCAGCCGCAACCAAGTACTGGGTAACACCCATACACTCTCACATTCACACACACACATACACTAAGGCCAATTAAGCTTACCCAATTCACCCATAGCGCATGTCTTTGGATTGTGGGGGAAACCAGAGCACCCGGAGGAAACCCACGCCAACATGGCGAGAACATGCAAACTCCACACAGAAACGCCAACTGGCCCAGCCGGGACTCGAACCAGCAACCTTCTTTCTGTGAGGCGACAGTGCTAACCACTGAGCCACCGTGCTGCCCTTATAGTAGAGTCAGATTGATCTAATTATGGTTGTGAGCAATTTTCAATATTTTAACCTGCAGCTTAATACACTCTTATATGCAAATACCCCATAAAAACTCTGTTTACTGTGCTAGAATGATGGTAAATCTTCATAATGGAGTAGCAGACTGTTCCAGCATGAGTGTCATCTGAAACACTGTGTACGTCCCATTAAAAAGCCAGAAAAAGGCTTTTTTCTGCTCTCTATTGGCTCATGATGGCAACAGGCAGCAGAATCAGACTGACCCAATTAAAAGCGTGTCCTCAGCTCAGCTCAGGCCTCAAGGCGACTCACACTTGTGTGTTTTCACTGATAAGCAACACGGAGCAAAGAAGCCGCTGTATTATTATTACCTGGCTTTTGTGCTGACGTCCCCTTAAGGCCTCAGTAATGGCAGCCACAACAGGACATTTGCAAAGGGTAATAAGCTCATTAACTGATTCAGCACGCATGTGGCTTTTTGTGTACTGAAATGCCTGCACCTTCATGTCTGGACCCTGAAGAGCATTTCAGAAAATTGCTGATTATGAAAATGTATCGGAAATTAGGATAATTTTTGATGATTATCGCAGGTGTGGCATTAACCGGAGAGGAATATGAAAGAGTTTTGTTTGTAGCATGTTTTTTCATTAACATTCATTCATCGGAATGAACTATTACAGGGATAGGTTACGCAAAACTGAAAATTGTTTAAATAATTCACTTGCCATAAACCTGTTTCACTTTCTTTCATCTGTTGACCACAGAAGGAGATATTTAGAAAAATGCTGAAAACCTGTATCCATTGACTTCCACAGTATTTGTTTTTCGAGAGTGAGTAAATAGTGAACTAAATAGAAAACTATGCCTTTAAATGTTTCTGTAGATTTCAATTTCAAATGTATTTTTAAATACTGTTTTCTCAAAATGTGTTTTTCATTGTAAAAAATATTCATTATTTACAGTTAGGTCCATAAATATTTGGACATTGACACAATTCTAACATTTTTGGCTCTGTACATGAACACAATGGATTTTAAATGAAACAAACAAGATGTGCTTTAACTGTAGACTGTCAGTTTTAATTTGAGGGTATTTAAATGATATTTGAGGGTATCCAAATCAGGTGAACGTTGCAGGAATTACAACGGTTTGCATCTGTGCCTTTTACTTGTTAAGGGTCCAAAAGTAATTAGACAATTGGCTTCTCAGCTGTTCCATGGCTAGGTGTGTGTTATTCCCTCATCCCAATTACAATGAGCAGATAAAAGGTCCAGAGTTTATTTCAAGTGTGCTATTTGCATTTGGAATCTGTTACTGTCAACTCTCAAGATGAGATCCAAAGAGCTGTCACTATCTGTCAAGCAAGCCATCATTAGGCTGGAAAAACAAAACAAACCCATCAGAGAGATAGCAAAAACATTATAGGCATGGCCAAAACAACTGTTTGGAACATTCTTAAAAAGTAGGAACGCACCAGTGAGCTCAGAAACACCAAAAGACCCAGAAGACCATGGAAACAACTGTGGTGAACGACCAAAGATTTCTTTCCCTGGTGAAGAAAATACCCTTCACAACAGTTGGCCAGATCAAGAATACTCTCCAGGAGGTATGTGTATGTGTGTCAGAGTCAACAATCAAGAGAAGACTACACCAGAGTGAATACAGGGGGTTCACCAAAAGATGTAAACCATTGGTGAGCCGCAAAAATAGGAAGGCCAGATTAGAGTTCTAAAAAAGCCTTCACAGTGCTGGAACAACATCCTATGGACAGAAGAGATCAAGATCAACTTGTACCAGAGTGATGGGAAGAGAAGAGTATGGAGAAGGAAAGGAACGGCTCATGATCCTAAGCTGTGAAGCGTGGTGGTGGTAGTGTCAAGGCGGGGGCATGTATGGCTGTCAATGGAACTGGTTCTCTTGTATTTATTGATGATGTGACTGCTGACAAAAGCAGGGAGATGAATTCTGAAGTGTTTCAGGCAATATTTTCTGCTCATATTATGCCAAATACTTCAGAACCCATTGGACGGTGCTTCAGAGTGCAGATGGAGAATGACTCAAAGCATACTGCAAAAGCAACCAAGGAGTTTTTTAAGGGAAAGAAGTGGAATGTTATACAATGGCCAAGTCAATCACCTGACCTGAATCCGATTGAGCTTGCATTTCACTTGCTGAAGACAAAACTGAAGGGAAAATGCCCCAAGAACAAGCAGGAACTGAAGACTGTTGCTGTAGAGGCCTGGCAGAGCACCACCAGGAATGAAACCCAGTGTCTGGTGATGTCTATGCGTTCTAGACTTCAGGCTGTAATTGACTGTTTGTTTCATTTCAAATCGATTGTGTTGGTGTATAGAGCCAGAAATGTTGGAATTGTGCCGATGTCCAAATATTTATGGGCCTAACTATAAATGTTTCAGTTACATTTAATTGCGGACAATGCTCTGTTGACTCTTGATGTTGAAAATTCATTTGTGAAAAGGGACTTTTATTGACTTGTTATTAGTTTAAAACTACATATTGTATAAGTAATAATATATATGGAAATAAGTCTGTAAAATAACAGAAAAAGTATTTTACCAGGCAGTTTATTAATATGTCTTTATACCATATATTTACATAACCAATACAAAAAAAAATGCATCACTTCAAACTATTGTCAATGCCAATAGGGTACATGCACACAGACTTTTCATTTTCAGACATGCAGTCTTTCCATTACAAAATTGCCATGTTTAAGATCCGTTTTCTTTAAAAATAAGTGATTTTCATTGCCTGATAGATATACAATATGAAGTGGGTCTCAGACCGGAGAAGAAGCACTGCGGTAAAATCAATTTACCCCTGCCATCTCTTTGAAATATGAACATTTATTTTACCCCTGTATTTTCAATGGAGTTTCTGCACTTGCCTGCTGCTACTGACGGTGCTAGAGTTTACACAGTCTATCATCTTGTTTTATGCCTGAACAACTAAATGAATACTTAAGTTTATTTAACGGATTGTATTTTAATTACATTATGATGTCGTTGCTGTAAAAAGAACCTTATACAATTTAAAATAATCACATTAACCTTACACCGGCCAGTTTACTGTTGGCTGAAAAACAGTAGCTGTGCGTATACATAGCCCATAAAACATCAAAAGTTGCCAAAGGAAAGATAAAAGTCCCATAATGCAATTCAAAAGCATAAAAAATGAATGAAACACAATTACATAAATCACAAAATACAAAAGTCGCTAATTTATGGACTTTTTTAAGTGTGCCACAGTTCACCAGTTTTATTCATGTCTGTATTATGAAGATTTACAAAGGGATTTGTTTAATAATAAAACAAAAATAAAAAAGCTAAATTTCTTGTAAAAAAAAAGAGAGATGCAAAACCCCTTCTGTGTCACCCTGACTTCAACCAGTGTTCAGATTGCTGTATTAGAAATATGTGCATAGTGCCTATTTAATTAAATAATGCATAATTTGCATAGTAAGTCATAACATTTCAGAAAAGTTGCAAGCAAAAAAATGTTTGAAAATATTAATGTAATGAAGTATGGTGAAATTTATCACCTGCAGAGTTTGCTTTAAAGGGATAGTTCACCCAGAATGCTTTTTTTTCATTCTGTTGAACACAAAAGATGCCTGGAAGAATGTTGGAACCCTGTAACCATTGACAGTGGTTACTGCTTCTCAACATTCTTCAAAATATTTTCTTTTTTGTTCAACAAAAGAAAGAAAGTCAAATTGGACAAATTAATGCTGGGTAAATAATGCTGACAGAACTTTCAGTTTTGAGTGAACTGTCTCTTTAAGGAGCAATACCATTGACACATTTTAAATCTATAGAAGAGGAAGGGTTGGTTGAAATCAAAGCAATATTCCATTCCTGTTATTTAAGGATATAACACTTTATATTTCGGTTTTTAAGGGCAGTTTCATCTTGTTAGAGTCACTGAGAAACAGTTTGCACAGTCTATAGAAGCTGTTCAACAACTTAAAATAGTGAAACAGTGCCATCTTGAGGCTGAATAAAGACTTTAAAGGTGCTTTTTAGTGACAATTTAACAATTCACTTCATTTGGACATTGAGCATGCACGAAATGAGAGTAAAATGTTAAATTATTTAATCTAATTGAGGATAGTGAAGATCCATTTCCAAAAGCACATAAAGAATTAAAAGGTTATTACAGCTTCTAGACTATTAAACACAGAAAAGCCATTAAATGTTATACATATTTAAAAACAGTTTGTCTAGAATTATTAGGTATGGGTTTGGGTAAATGATAATGTTTGCTTTTATAAAGGTCTGATAACATTTTCTAAAAAAATCTTTTCAAACAAAAATATTGTAATTTGAAGCTTTTCCCCCAGAAAATAACAATAAAATGTGTTTTAATGTTTTTTAACACGTTTTTATTTTTTTTATTGACAATCAGTGTTATTCCACTAGATATTTAAAATATAACATATAAAAAATCCATTTGTTTCAATATATAGAATTTAAACAAGTATTGTGTCATATACAGTAATTAATAAACTGAAACATGGCTTCTTTTTGTTTAAAAAAAAATGCTTAAAATAACCATGTTTTTATTCCAAATTTGGAGGACATGTCCTAGAGCAGGTTGGAGCTCCACACTCCAAACAAATATCAAAAGGAAAGCATAAAGGAGAACACAACAATAAAGCCGGCAAAACTGCGGTGGCGTGGAGGAATGAGGGATCGCGAGAAGTCAGCTTCCGTCTGCTTTAAAGGCCTGACGCCACCAAATCAACCAATAGAAAACTGAAAAGGGAAAAAAAGACAAACAAGATCAACTGAAAGTAATAATTAAGTGCAGGAGTGAACGCCACACTCAACAGTATCTTATAGAATATCACAAAACTTATTTCACTCGAACACTGAAAAAACTAAAATTATAAATATTTTGACTGAAAATAAAAGCACATTCTATTAGTTTAACTTGCAAACATCATATAATAATTATTATTACAATTATAAAAAAAAGTATATTGAACCCAGATAAATTACATTATTATAATATTTAATTATAACAAAAATATAGAACCTAGAATAATGAAAAATGTGGAGAATTAAGGTTCAGTGCAGATGAAAAAACTTAAAATATAAAAATATGTAAATGAAATCTACATACCCAAATGGATAAAATATGACAAACAAAATACTTTAATGTGCATTTTGGTTTTCCCCTAGACTTAAAACACTGTATTTCGGCTCCAGTGTCTCATCTTAACCCTTTAATTTGATCTTTTAAGGCTGATTTATACTTCTGCATCAAGCGCACACGTATGGTCCAGCGCAGCCTTCGCACGGTCTAGCCCTTGCCGTGGCTAACACTGCTGCTGACGCCACCGCTGACGCGCACCTCTCAAAAACGTAACTACATGTCGCAACAAGGCGTAGCGCAACGTCTGTGATTGGTCGGCTTGGTAGCTGTGACGAGTGTGATAGCCGCGAGCCTGATGGAGCGAAAGTTTACAAGTGTCGAGTCCTTTAAAGGAGCTCAAGATGGACACATTTTTGTGTGTTTACCTTACGATTAAAGTTGTTGCACATCTGCCGGTTCCCGCCTCAAAATGAGCGAGTTTTAGCTACTTGTACAGTACATTAAGGTAGCATTCAGAAAAAACAAAACCCCCATGAAGAAACTCGACAAAGAGGAACATAATAGCCTACTGCCAGCTAGCGTTTCGGAAGTATTATTAAGGAGCAACACAAACAGCACACAGAAGTATAAATGCAAGGCTACGCGCAAGCAAAGAGCTTAGAATGACCAAGAGACGACACTCAATAGAACGTTCCCTTGCAACAGCAGCACCCAGCAACAGCTCCAGATTCTGCCATTTTGGAGTGAAAGCGATCAGCTGCCCATTGGATCTTATTGCTGTCGCGATGGCTAGCAGCTGCTTTATTTTTTATTTATTTGTTTAAAAAGCGCATTAAAGCTGAGATACAACCTGAAAGACGACAATACAACACTTACTATCACAATCATCAGCACTTTAAATAGTTTATTTTACAGACTTATAATATGCTGTTGTTCTATTAAAGTTTTCATTCCAAAATGGCCACCGTGCCATCTAGTGGCTGTTTCTCAAATCGCACTAGAGTGTCGTCTCTTGGTCATTCTAAGCTCTTTGGCGCAAGGCAGGTTTCGTGGGTCACGGCGATCACTCGACGCAGAAGTAAACCAGATGAACAGATGAACAAATTATCAATTTCTTTGGTCACCACAGTTGTTGTTATTACTATTTATTTTATTTATTTTTTGGGGTGCAGTGTTCTTGTAGCTTCGAATGACTACATTTGAACCACTGATAGTGAGTATTTTGATGATGTTTTGGTTCCTTGTCTGGACCTTAAATGTCGACCGTTGCTCTATGTGGAGGAAGAGAGCTCTCGGAATTCATTTTTGTTCCGAAGATAAAATAATATCTCAGGGGACTGGAACGATGTGAAAGTGAGTAATTAACCATTTTCATTTGTTGGTGAACTGACCCTTTAAACTGTTAATACGTCTCATCCAGACCGGCAGGTGGCGCTGCGTACACGTTAACTTAGTCCTTCGTGAGAAGTTGTTTTGAAGCGTCTGGTGTGTAGCAGCGCTTAAACACACACAGTTCTGGAAAGGAATATCGGCTTTAAACTTACATTTCTCTAACAAGAAGTCCAGCCGGGGTGTCTTCATCATCGGTAAGCCTACACTGTGTTTTTCTTTCCGCCGGTTTGCTTTTATACACGCATAAATCAGTCTGGTTTGTCTATGCTAGTTGTGTGCTAGTAGTGGACAGCTAGATTTTGAGAATCTGTCAGGATGGGACAGTCAATATCAATCACGTATAAATAAACTAAATGTTCGTTTATTGGTTAGACAGCATGTGTGTTTGTTTGTATGTCACATATTTGTTGATAGGTTGTTAAATCAACCTTAGAAGCAACTAAAACGGTTTACATTTGAAGAAACGCTTGACAACGAGCCACCGAAAGGAAAATTGGTGTAGAAACAGCAAGTAACACGTTGAATTAAATGTAACAGTAAATTTACTTTACTATAAAACTTTACTATAATCTCAAAATTATAATAATAAAACGTGTTTTACTTTGTTAAGATGAGAAAACAACTGTCACAATACATTTTCATGCTAAGCAATGTTTTATAAAAATGAACTGTCTTAGAAAAAATGGTTGCATTTATTTATAAGTAAATAAATACAAGTAAAAAGAGAATTTTCACACATGCCTAAAATATTAATAAATTATTTCAGTTTTATTTAGCAGTTTTCACTTTGTAAAATAACATTTTCACACAAAAAATTATTAGCATGAAACATTGTGGCAATTTTTTAGTGTGACAGGCTTTACAAATTTAGATAGTTTTAAACGTGGAGCATACAGTAATAAATTGATAAATTTATTTCTAAATATATATGAGTTAATAAAATTTATTGTATTTATTATATTTTATTTATTATATAAATAAATATTATTAATAAATGAGTAATGTTTATCAATCTTTTTTGTCACCAATTTGATAACGTTACTATTTTTATTATCATAGTTATTATTTTAACAAAACATTATTTATTGTGTTCAAATGTAAGAGTGTTTCTTCAAGTGTAAACCATTTTAGTTGTCTCTAAGATTGATTTAACAACCTGTCAATCGTTATTTGACAAATAAAACAAACACATGCAATTGTTAGATAAAAATATATTTGAACAAATATCTGTTATTTCTGAACCCATTAACCCATTGCTCGTTTGAGCATCGAAATCGCAATGTCACATTGCAGTATTAGATTCTTTATTAAAGATTAAATATTATTAAAATATTATTTTATAAAATTTATACAATGATGACCGTGTTATTCCAAGTTTGATTGTTCAATTTCTATATTTGAATATTGTTTAACTCCCCAGAAAACCATAAGGCACTGTTTAACTTTTTGTTCTCGTATTTATGTATCCTTGCAATTTATTATATTTTATGTAGATGCACTGCATAACAAATACTTGATCACCCCAGTCTATCTAATGAAATCTTCCTAAATAGAGCTATTCATATTATCTGAAAAAAATTATATTCATATTGCAATATATATTGCAGCAAAACAAAATATTGCAATGTCAGTTTTTTCCAACATCGTGCAGCCCTACCATTAACTGATATTTGTGTTCATTTGTTTAGATATTTATAATCGTAAGATTGCTTGATTTTAATTTGTACTAATAGTGTCTTAAATTTACGTATATTACCATTTTTTCTTATTTAACAGCAGCATGATGATCCTGAAAGATAAAATAAAATGTACTCTCTGTTTGTCACACAACACTCATAATAACAACTACTGTGTCTCTCTCAGATCAGCTCATTGCTGTGCCCTTCGGCCAGCGTTTCAAATGAACATGTCCCTTGCACAGAGAGTCCTCCTGACATGGATCTTCACCCTCATCTTCCTCATCATGCTGGTCCTCAAGTTGGACAGGAAGATCGACTGGAGCTGGTTCCTCATTTTCCTTCCCATCTGGACCTTCGATCTGATCCTGCTCCTCATGCTCATTGTCAAAATGGCCGGTCGATGCAAACCAGGCTTCGACCCTCGCAATGGAGCGGAGAACTTGAAGAAGCGCGTTTGGTATCTCATCGCCATGCTGCTAAAACTGGCCTTCTGTCTGACGCTCTGTGCCAAATTAGAAAGCCTAATGGACATCATGGTGAGCTCGGTTTGCATCCCTTTATGGGGTTTGCTCATCGGTGCTATGGTGGAACTGGGATTCAACGTTTTTCACTTCAGAAGAGACTGAACACGGGAACGGTACTTTTTGAAAGCCTGTACTTTTCAGGAGTTAAATCGTCTTGAAAGTTTTATTCATGAAAAAGGGGATATATAATGGACAAGAATGTACAGCTGTGTAAAACTCTTTAACAGGAACTGCTTGTTTCTTTCAGGCGCAGGAAGTGAAGCTGAATATTCTGCGTTTTGATGTTGACAGGGAGGCAGGGAGGTTTACGATTTTTGGCTCAGTGGTGAGTTTACGCTCAGGTGACAGAAATGGCTCATTGTTGAGCTCAATATTTATGGCGTTTAGGTGAAACACTGAGATCAATCAAAAATGACAGTTGATGTGCTGCGTGCAAACACACTATTTGCATTTGTTTTTTTTTTGTCCTAAATAGTACTGTAGCCAGACATGGTTTATTAGCAGGAGAAACATATGTTCTAGAATGATGGTGTATATATTTACAAATCTCTCTTTATGGTATATTTATGTTTTGCGTTGCAGAACTTGCATAATATGTTTACAATACTTGTTTTTGTCTTGTACAGAGTGTGTAAATATTAAAATTAATAATAATAGTAGTAATAAAAGAAATAACATCTTCATAATTAAAAGATGCATATTCATTTTTTAAGATGTCTATATTTAGT
Source organism: Danio kyathit (assembly GCA_903798195.1). NCBI lineage: Eukaryota > Metazoa > Chordata > Actinopteri > Cypriniformes > Danionidae > Danio > Danio kyathit. The sequence goes on along the minus strand of LR812543.1, from coordinate 25,415,583 downwards.
TCATAAGTGCACAGGTATTATACATTTTCCAATGTCTCTAGAGTCAAGCCGTGGTCTCAATAGAGTTTTAGCATGTGAAATTCTGTCATGCGGTTAGGTTCCGTCTTTTGGTCATTGAATTTTTATTTTAGAAACAGATATACAACAAAAAATTAGACTTTTTTTTAAATTTTCATTTTAAAATTCAATAAATAAATACATTTAAAAAATAAAATAATTAAAATTTCAATAAATAAAAATTCAAAAATACGAGGCGTTTTTTTTATTTCGAATAACAAAAAATAAAATCACCAGAAAACAAAAAATTAATAAAATCTTGTTTTTTATATTCTGAAACCAGATAGGCCGACTCATTCAAAGTGACGCTCTACTGCCACACACAGGCTGCTATAGATTATTATGTTTTTTCAACTCAATTTAATTAATTTTCAAAAAATGTATAATTTTTTCATTATGTTATAAAAATTAATTTTCTTGTGATAACGGGATTTCATTCAAGACTTATTTTCCTTATTAAAGCCACTTATATAAAATTATTTTAACATAGCAGCGTTTTTAAATGGAACAACATATTTTGGCAATATATACATTCTCTTTAAATTTTGCTTATTCGGTTTTCACCATGAAAAAGAAAAACGGCATATTTCAATTTTCGTTTTTGAATTTTAAACGAAAATCAAAAAACAACTAGTTTTTCAGTATTCATTCATTCATTTTCTTTTCGGCCCCTTTATTAATTTAGGGTTGCCACGGCGGAATGGACCGGCAATTTATCCAGCATATGTTTTACGCAGCGGATGCCTTTCCAGCTGCAACCCATCACTGGGAAACATCCATACACTCCCATTCACACACATACACTATGGACAATTTAGCTTACCCAATTCACTTCAGCACCCGTCGTTTTTCAATATCTGTCTCTAAAATGAAAATTCAATGATCAAAAGATACATGGACCAGTTAAGCCTGTCACAATATCTTTTTTTTCTTGTACGATATATTGCACCATAATATATTGCGATAAACTATATTATTGTAATTTAAAGACCAATTTATGCCAATCATTATATAATGCCTGAATCACAATATAATATCATCACAATGCAAGTACACTCTTCCAAAGAACACACTATATCTTATTATTAAGAATATTTCATTTAATTATAGTCATTTTAACAAATATGCATTGGAATCAGAATGTGAAAACGCATATCCTAAATAAAGAATAATAAATGTTAACAAAAAAGTGCAAGGTAAAAAGTAATAGAGGCTTCGATATCTGCTACCAAATCTATTTTCAGTTGTCAGACACCCACATGAAAATATACTAAAGTAATTCATAGTAAATATTGTAGTGTTGTTGTTTTTTTTTACCATACTGACACTGACACCTCCAATAGAGATAGAGATGTTGCACAATCAGCTAAATTGTTGCTAGAATTTGGTTATTACTTATGGTTGATATTTATTAGATCACCAAAAAAGATTGAGGTGATGTACGTGTGTTTTGCAATAAGTCGAATTATTGATTATGGTGACAGGCCTACATACGGTACTTTGGAAATGGGTGGGATAAAACAAGATGATGTGACATTGAAAAAATTAGCGATTGCTCCATATTTTACGTCTGTGTACAGAAAGATCAATTCGCAGGTCAGAGCTTGAACTTTGGAATGCAGCAACATTCAAAACTTGTCACATGAGCTTTTGTTTTTGGTCTGCCGCATTTCCTTGCATATGAATGGAAGTCTATGGGGAGAAAGTGTCAATTCATCAGGGTGCAAAAGATGTAAATTTATAAACTAATACTGTCAAAAAATTTACTTTTGAAAGTAATACATTACAATTTTAAGTTACTCCCCAAAACAGTAACTAGTTGCATTACTTGGTTACTTTTTATGGAAAGTAATGCGTTACGTTACTTTTGAGTTACTTTTTCATACCTGCCTGAGGCTAGATGTCTTTCAGAACGTGTGGAGGGTATTTTTCTTTTTTTAAATAGAGGACCTCAGCATTTAATGACACTATAACCTACACCTTCATTTACATTGAAAAAAATAGAAAAAAAAAGGAATAATGTTACTTTCTGAGAACTTCCTGTGCTATACTGTACATGCCGTATATACAGATTAATGAAAGTTGAAGCAATGTGTTTGCTACCTTTGTATTTTTGTACTCAAAAAAATGTTCAAAATCACTTTCCATTGAGACTATAATCCCCTTTTCTTCCATGTATTTAAAATAATGAGAAAAATTCCATCACGGAAATGTAAGGCTCTGTCATCTTGATTTTTGTCTGTTTCCACGCTGAGCTCATTTTCTCATTGAGTGTAATTCTACGTGATTACACTAATTTTAATTCAGCAAACAGTTTTAAAAAAATTGTATTAATTAATTAATACTAAAAGTAACTCAAATATTATTATAAAAAGTAACTCAAATATTATTATAAACTAACGCATAAAGTAATGCGTTAATTTACTTGTTACTTAGAAAAGTAATATTATTACGTAATGCGTTACCCCCAACACAGGTTATGAATATATAAATGCACACATGCATGTGTATATTTATATGTAAAATATTTTAGCTTAGAAATAAAATTATATGTAAATATTTTAGTTTTTTAATCTTTTGTATTTTATGTATGTTTGTATTTGACAAAATAAATGAGAACAAGCAAAAACTTATTGATACTACATACATAATACATATACACAGCACACATGTGTAAATGCTAACTTTTATTTTTAAATGCAAGTCATTTACAACTGTAAACAATCTTTGAAATGTATTTAAAAAAACTGGGAAATTGTTAACATTAGCTAATTACTTGAAGCAGATCACAAATAACCACAAAAACTTAAAACATGTCTTTCTAAAGGAATGATATAATGTGTTAAATATTATTATATAAAAATCAAAAGTGCTTTGGCCACAGTTATGCTTTTGATACTAATGTTGTGTTAAAATACCAAGTAAACTGGTAAAGAGCATGTACCTCCCATTCAGTTTTCACTACGAATAAATTGTGGCCCAAGCATGTTTTTTAAATAATTTGTTTCAGCTGAGAAGTATGACCCATAATGTAAGCGGTAACTACGTGAAGAAAAATAGTACTTAAATATGTGTGGTGTAGTTTTCTTTCATTGTTGACTTCTGCGTAAATTCTGTTACCGAAGCTAAATTGAAGCAAGTTATTTTTTACATTTTTGTTTCTACTGAAATTTAAAATTCAGCTTTAAAAAAAAAAAAAAAGGTTCTTCTGTTCAAGGTGCATTTTTGGGGGGTTTGCACACATGGGTCAAAATGCCCCATTTTAGTATCTGCATGAATTTTACATTTACAAAAAAAATGCAATTAAATACTTTACTGTTTCAAAAAACATTTTTGAACAAAAAGTCAATATATGGATGAAGCAAGTTCCATCCTCATTCAGCATAACACATATTTATGTCAAACTGAGACCACAGACTTATTTTGACCTATTAAATCTTGAAAGAAAAAATGAGAAGAATATATATTTAAGTATGAAAAACATCTTGACAAATAGGCAAAAGTCAAACCTTTTGGTTGAAACAGGGATGGGCAAACTCAGTCCTGGAGGGCAGGTGTCCTGCTGAGTTTAGCTCCAACCCTAATCAAACACGCCTTCCTATAGCTTTCTAATTAAGCTGCGGTCACACTGGACTTTTCTCCCCATAGACTGCCATTCATACGCACGCGAATCCGTCAGACCGGAAACGCAGGCTCATGCGTCAAGTTTTGCATTTTGCTGCGGTGCAAAGTTCAAGCTTGGTGAACTCTGACCTGCGAAATCGCATCACTTGACTGCTTGAGACCAATCCAGGATCAAAACATGACCTCTCTGAACAGAAATTTAAAACATGGAGCAATCGCTCGCTTTTTTTAATGCCTAATCATTTTGTTTAATCCTGCCCCTTTTCGCAGTGCCGTGCGACAGAATTTCGCAAGCTCAAACTCTAGTGTGACCGCAGCTTTATCCTGAAAACCTTGATTAGCATGTTCAGGTGTGTTTGATTAGTGTTGGAGCAAAACTCAACAGGGACACCACCCGTCCAGGACCAAGTTTGCCCATACCTGGGTTAGAAGGATCTTGGATAAGTATGAATATTAATAATATTTTTAAAAATAATTTTTAATATGTCATTAAATGGTTCTTGATCTAAATATGCCTGAAAAGATTTTTGAGGTATCCAAACTATTGTTACACTGAATGAAAATGTATAGACCATTATTTTTGTTTAGAAAAACATAATTAAATAGGACACATTCTAATTTAAAAGAAAAAAAAGCTTGAAACCCCCTTTCGACTTACAAATGATGGAAAAATACTACTTAGTTTCAATTCAAAATTTCAATGATGGTACAACAAAACAAAATTACACATGATTTTATTCAATGTAGAAGGTTTGCATTGGGGAAAAAAAAGAGACAACTTCCATATATGTGCATATATCCATGTCAACATAGCCATGGATTGCCCCAGACTTACAAAAATACAATATACAAAATAACAGCTAAATCTGTAAATAGCATATTTTCATTGTTTATGCACTACAGTATTTTCAAAGCATCACAAAGTGCTCAGTTTTGTATACCAATGCTTATGTTTACAGTTTATTAAACAACATAGTTACTAAACCAATTTTCTGACACCACACTGATATTAATGCAGCAGTTACTTTACTATATGATTCAAAAGATAGCTTAATTTAGTTCTGTTTGGTATTATTATTAGTAATTTTTAGGTCTTATCATCATTCTGACAGTCCTAAAAGATTGTCTTTCATTAGTTGGGTAATATTCCATTGTAATGTTGTGCCACGTACCCCAAAATATTCCATTACGTACCCCTTTGTACTTTGATTGATAATATTTCCCATTTAAGTTTGCAGACATGCATGCATCAAACCACCAGCCTGAGCTGTAATAGGCTCCACAGTTTCCTGAGGGATACTGGTCATTGTCTCTGTCCGGAGTGGTGAAGAACTTCTGGTCATGGTTGTACTTTTTGCTAAATTGCATTGCATTGCCGGCTGTACCCGAGTAGCCATCTATGGACAGGCGGTATTGTTGGCTCTCATTGGCTACGTAGAAGTGGTCATATTGGGCGTATTCTCTGATCCCTTCGAAATCTTCGATTTCAATTCGCAATGACATGTTTTTCGCCTTTGTCAGCAAGTGAATCTTGTCATTCCCAAGCCAGAACTCTCCTATTAGTTTTCCAAATCCATTCTTGTACTCGTCCCATGTGCGATTAAAACTTGTGCTACCATCAAAGCGATGTTGAATCAACGTCCAACCTCCGCCCGAGGACGCCATGTCACAGAAAACAGGAAATGTGGTGTTTTTTGGTCGCGGCGTTACTCTGTATACACCATTCCTTCGAGATTTCGTAATGTAATCAGCACAGTCTTGAGCAGGTCCTTTTTCTGTGGATCATAAAAATCATTTGAGGTTACCTCACCCCACTGTTGAAGAAATATGCAATTACCGTGTTTAAACAACATAAATCTGCATGCTTATATTTATGTGCATGTCTTACAGGGAGAGTTTCTTTGCTGTTGTCATGTTACAACTAGAGAATCTGTTTACATTTACAAAAGCATTTTTATTTGTGAAAGCGGTTCACAAAATACTTTGTGGGAACATTGCGGAAAGCTCAGTACAAATAAATCCAATAGGGTTGAAATTGGAAAAATAAACATTCAGATGAATCTCTGGATCATATGAATTTTTAAATGAAAACAGAAAGAAGAAGATGCATCAACAAAAAAGCTGTGCTCTGTGGACTGAACTTAATATTTTAGAGGGTTTTGTTTTGACCACCTGGATTTATTTGTTTATTGTTTCAAGAGTTTACATTAAGCAACACTAAGATAAATTTTGGTCTCCAGTCAATACATGAGTAAATTTTGCACAGTATCGTCAGTAATTAATTATGCATTGCTGAAAATTGTTTGAGCTTTTGAGCCTTTACTCAAGCTCAACAAAGACACCACATCCTGATACATCAGACAAAAGATGACGCCTACAGCTGGTCCTCTTCACAAAAACCACAACATCTGCTATTCAGATGAAGATCCAAGTCCACTTATCCCTGTTATGGATAATGTGGAATCCTATCACACTACCAAGATAAAGTGTAGGGTCATAGGATTCCTTGTATTGTTTGTCTGAGTTTCCTTTACCTGTGGTTGTTTTTGAAGTGGTGTCCTTATTTGAACTCTCCTGAAACCTTTGGTGCAATCTATACAAAGTGTCACTGTGACTTATTCCACTATACCGTAAGCTTTGTCTCAAATAAACATGCACTGCTGCCATTCTCTAAACACTCTGGAGTGCTTTCTTGAGTGTGAATTAATAGCAAATGCTCCGTCAACTTGGTTGAAATGTTTTAAATAAACATTAAGAACATGTGTTGGGTAAGAAAATTCCTCACCTCTTCCAGGGGCCAATGGAGTCCTGGTCTGGCTTGTACTGGGTTGTGAGTGTGGAGTTGATGTAGTGTTACAATTACCAAGGCAGGTGCTGTGGATTTTGTTTTCTGCTTTCTCTCTTTCTGTTACCTCATCGCTGACTGCATGGGATTTAAATCCCTCAGCTGTGTCCTCAGGGCTAAGTGAGAAAAGTTTTGAGCCCTTGATTTCTTCAGTATTTGTAAGCGTTTCCAAAACAACTGGAATTGCATACTTCTCTCCACTATAACTATTGGCTGTGTCCACAGTGTTTGGGTTAGATAATACATCTCCAGGGATTTCATCCACTCTGTCTTTATTAAGCTTAATATGTTCCAGTTCTTTTGTTGCTCCTATACTTTCAAAACTAATGGGTGTATCCCGACTGACGTTTTTAGGCATTTCAACATGCGCATTTGTCAGTGAACCAAAGTTTTTTGTACTGTCTCTGTGGCGCGTGTCTGTAAAAGAAACTGTTGAGTTTGTGAATTGTGTTGTTCCCGGTTCCTTAAATAACTCTTTCTTCTTCAAGGTGGGTGCGTTTGGCCCTTTTTTCTTCTTATCCACTTTATCAGCTGTTCCCAAACTAAATGTTTTGTGTTCTTTTTCACCAATAGGCACACTAGATCCTCCACTTTGCTGCATGTTTGCATCCTCTTCACTATTCTCAGTGTTCAAAATCAACACAGGTTCACTATTGTCTCTAACTTGGGTTTTACCTTGTTGAACTTGATCCAAATCTTGCACATTAGCTGGATTTTGAGAGATCAGAGGGGACTTTGACTCTGTATTGTTGTTTTTTAACCAGCGATTATGCAATACGGTTGACCTCACATTTGGTGTCGGCCCAGTATTTTCAAAACTTCTGGGTGTATCCCGACCTAGGTTATTAGAATTTTCAACATGTGTGTTAGTCACTATGTGAATATTTTTCGTACCGTCTCCATGCTCTGTGTCCGTAAAAGAGACATTCGATGTTATAAACTGAGATGCACCTGGTTCCTTGGGTAACTCTTTCTTTAAGGTGGATGTGGTTGGCCTTTTCTTCCCGCTGCTGATTTTGTCCCCTTCAGATGGGTTTTGACCACTAATATTGGCACCTCCCAAACTAAAGATCTTTCTTTCCTTTTCACCAGCTGGTGAATTTAGTGTGCCACTTTGCATTGTGTTAGGATCCTGTGAACGGTTCTCATTATTTGAGATCAACACAATCTCACTATTGTCTCCAGCTCTGTTCATAGCTTCTTGAACCTTATCCAAATCTCTTACGTCGCCTGTATTTTGAGACTCTGGTTGTGATTTTGGTTCTGTAACGTTTTTCAACCGATGATTATCCAGTACATTTGATGTTATCACCCGTGGGATGTGTTTGATTTCATCTCTTACTACAGTAGATGTTGCACCAGTGGGGCTGAAGAATTGATTCCTTGTGCTTACCTTTGTCTTGATGCCTCTGTTTGTGTTCATCTCAGTTTGAAAGTTTGGCTTCCTCCTTGTATAAATTGGTTTCAGTATTCCAGAGACATTTTTCTGGGGAACATGTCCATTTCTGACTGGGATATGATACTTTGAACGTACCCCAACACTTCTGTTTGCTGACATTTTACCTGTCACATTAGGTCTCAGTTTGGGGCCTGTAGGTGAAATTACAGGGGTGTCTGGGTTGCTTAGAAGGCTTGGCATTACATACTTAAGTTCTTGTCTCACTTCGTGTGTCATGCTGATATTTTTCTTGCTGTTCTGAGGCTGTTTTGGCACAGCTTTGAGTGGAGTTATTGAAGTTCTTCTTACCCCATGCCCTCCCACAGGTGATTTAAACCTACTGGTCATTCTCACATTACCATTTATTGGTTTGCTCTTTACCATTGGGACAATAGTGGGCTTCACAAAATCTTCTGAAAATGTGGCTTCACTGTGGCTCGGAATGTCCTTCTTTACAGTTTCTGCATTTAACGAGTTAAAACCCATTTCCTCAATTGCCCCTACGATAAACGTTTCTGGCTGTATCTTATCTGTAAGATCTGGAGACATTGGATTAACTGTCCTTGCATTAAGAGTTCTGTCAGCCTTATCTAAACTTTGGAACCAATTTGTCCATTATTACTTTCTGTGATTGGGTTTAGATATTTTTCAATTTCCACCTGTCTTCTTGGGGAAGGCAAGTCCTCTCTATTCACAGCGGAGCTACTAATAATTACCAGACTTTCACTCAGTCCAATGTGCTTCTCTTCCTCTTTAACTGTGTTTGGCTGTTCGGCTTTATTCATAATGCTAGAGACCGATTTATTTGTATCTGTGTGACTCACATCACCTTGATTTTCTTTCCTCAGATTTGTTGGGAGTCTTGTAATCTCAGTCATGTTTATGTTTCTTGAATTGTCTTCTCTAACTATAGTGACTTGGCTTACATGTTTATTGTCTGTTTTGGGACCAGAAACCCTACTGAAGTCTTGTTTGTTTTGGTCATCTGTTGATAGACTTGATCCTCTGATTGTCCCAGATTTTGTGTTTTCAATATGAGGACTGGTTTCCTTTACTCGCATAATGCCACTCCTCGCTGGAGAAAACCCAGCCTCTTCTGGCTGAATCATATCCATCGTTTCCCCGACTTGTGGATTAGTTTTCCTCATGACAGTAGGATTCTTCAATCTGTCTCCATTGTTAACTTTGACAACTCTACTGTTTATGTAGGAACCTCTTGGCCTCAATGGTCTACCTCCTCCTGGAAAGTTTAGAACTTTTCTGTTCCCTGATGATGTGCTTAAATCTGTTGTTCTTATGTTAGGATCTCTTAATCCATCTGGATCAGGCACATTCTGCACTCTTCTTCTTACTGTCAGAATGTCACTGGTGTTCCATGCATGTCCATCCCTGAGAACATTTGGCTGTTGTTTCACATGGGTTACAAATTGTACATCATCCTTTTTCATGGGAAGGGACAATTCTGCTAATCCACTGAGCTTTAGTTCCCTTTCTGTCCCTACAGTTGTAGGCATCTTTGAACTATCCTCAGGTACCTTATCAAGTAAGGGGTTAAATATTTTTACATCTTTATTCATCTTCGATGTTGGATCTGTGGTGCCTTGGTTTAGATCAATCCTCGGATTAATATCCCATTCCCGAACTTCCAGAATTGAATGATTGGGCCTTTTCTCAGACCCCTTGATGGTTCCTTCACTTTCTGATGTGTCTCCCTGTGGTAAGGTTGAAGAGAAGATTTGAGCAACTTTTTCTCCATCAGGACTTGGTGTGTTCTTGATACTGATATTATGCCTTGGACTTTGATGTCTCTTTTCCTCTTCGTCACTGTGGTCTGTCCATCCACCCCTCTCGTCACTGTGCCTGTCCTTACATTCTTGGCAGTCTCTCCTCAGCTGGTTCACAACTTCCTTTAGGTTCTGCAGCTCCTTAGCCATTTCTTTCAGCTCCCTAAAAGGCCTGGGCAGCTGGATGGAGAGAGGAGGGAGGGTGAGTCGATAAGGGCAGAAGTCTTCCTCGTCCCCGCAGTGTCCCTGGGGCTTCAGTTCTACCCATGAAGCAGCATCGTCAGAGGTTTCTGGGCAGATGTCACATACAGAAAATGCCAAGATGGTTCCCCATATGTAAAACACAGAAAACCACATTGTGTCCTTTGTGGTGAGCAGGTCTGTTCAATGTGTCGAGAAGTGTATGAGTGAGAAAGAACAGGAGGGACTGGAGGACCACCTCCCTTTATAGAAGTGTGAGAGCTCAGAGAGGGGCGATGCTCGATGATGACTCTCAACAGAGGAGTGTAAGAGCCTCCTATGAGAATGATCAGAATACATATTCAGTATATCCTTATTGATTGAGTATATTATGAATAAACAAATAAAAACTTGAGATTTTAAAGCAGGATATATTTATTACTGCATAAGACTTTTTAGCGAATGCCTCTTAAAGAATTATCTAATCTGCAAATTCCACAAGACCAAACTGCACTTGTATTAAACATACAACATTTGATGCTTTATCTATACTATGGTGTAAATATATCTTGTTTTAAGTACTGTCACATTTTGAAGGGGGGGGAAAAAATTGTGATTTTTGTGCAATGTTGCAGTTGCCACAAAGATATACAAACAACAGACAGTCTTGTTATTCATTTGTTTTCCACTTGGGCTCTTAAAATTATTACACTATTTTTTTTTAACCCACGCTTATGACAGTTGGTGGTAATTTGTGAAGCTAGTTGGATCATACAAATTGAGTTTTTTAGGTGTTTTTGCACAATCGTTGTTGGGTTATGAGTTTAAGTTTGGGTTTTAATTTGTGTCAATGTTACTTTAACTTTATTAAGCTGGGTCACAATATTTGCTGTTTAATGTGTTTTCAGTTACAGAATCCTTTTTAAGGTTGTCAGAACTAAGAAGTAGAATATGATTTGTCAAAGTCATTTGCATTGGCTGACCCTGACGTTTAATCAAAACCATCCCAGTTACGATCAGTCTTTAATCTAGAACACACAATGCATTCTATGCATATGTCATATCCTTTCTCACATGTGCAGATATGCATATGCACGAGGATCTGATGGCAGCAGCTTCCCAACATCCTGCCAATAAAGCAGCACGCCACACACACAGACATATGCATCCAAGTCACAGAAGATTCAAAGCTGCGTGAACAAAGTATTGGGATTTTTTTTGAAGGTATATGTTTATGTTACTCTAATCTAAACATGTCTTAATTTAACAATCATATTTTTTTCTTACCATTATGAAACACGTTCATTATGAGAAATGTTGTAACAACCATACTGTATAAACAATGAATCCATAATAGTCTAAGATTCAAATTTTCCTCCATTTTGTTAGCAACGTCCATCTTTCAACAATCCAGTTCCCAAAGATGAAATTGTTCACCGCTACATTTTTTTTTTTCGTTTCAGAAACCATGTCAATCGAATGTGCATTAAGATAGGGGGGAAAAGGACAATATTAGCTTCTGTTTCATGCCAACTTTAAGCATGTCTTAATTACACAATCTGTTTTTTTCCTAGCAATTATGAAACACTAGTGTTTTCAGGCATCCGCTGTGAAGTATAATACTGCGTGGACTGAAGCATCTGTGATGATAATTGTTGACAGGATATTTCTCGTTTAATTGCATGCCATTTAGTCAAGCATATTCTGAAATATTTATTTTTCCCCATTCGCATGACTACAAATATTTCCGCAGTTTGGTTACCAAGATGGCTGCCAAACATCAAAATGAATGAACTTTCATTGTGTGGATTTTGGTAATACCCGCATCCACACAATGGATATAAAATGAAAACATCCTTTGTTACCAGTCTCAACTCAAATGTTGATTTTAAAGAGATGTGGTCACCCCACAACAAACTGACAATCTCATTACGAGAAATGTTGTAACAACCAGATAAACAATGAAGCTTTAATAGTCCAAGATTGAAATCTTCCTCCATTTTGAAAGTAACGTCCATCTTCCAACAATCCAATCGGTTTCCGAAGGACGAAATCGCGCACTATCCTATATTTTTTCTAATTTCAGAAACCGTGTCGATGTATGTCAAGAATTACACGATCTTGTTTTTTCTCTACAATTATGAAACACATTGTTGTTTTCAGGCATCTGCTGTGAAGTATAATACTGCATGGACTGTAACATCTGTGTTGATATTGTTGATAGGATATTTCTAATTTAATTGCATGCCATTGAGTCAAGCATATTCTGAGATATTTATTTTTCCACATTCTGATAGATCGCATGACAACAAATAGTTCAGCAGTTTGGTGACCAAGATGGCTGCCAAACATAAAAGTGAATGAACTTTCATTGTGTGGATTTTGGTAATACCCGCATCCACACAATGGATATAAAATGAAAAACATCCTTTGTTAACAGTCTCAACTCAAATGTTGATTTTAAGGAGATGTGGGGAACCCACAACAATCTGAAAATGTCATTACGAGAAATGTTGTAACAACCAGATAAACAATGAAGCTTTAATAGTCCAAGGCGTTAAGCAAGACTGGAAACTTGCGTCCAATTCTCTCTTAATTTTATGAAAATCCCCAAACCAGTGTTTACAGATTCCAAACAGAACTGATTGGCTTTAAAATGCTCGCTGCACAAGTTTTTAATAGATGAATTACAATCCAACTCCAGGTTTTATTAGCACAAATCAAGTCTTACCATTTATGGACAAGACGGTTATTGTGCGATGCCCTTTTAGATGTCAGGGTCTGAAATCCCTCTGGGATGATTCAGCCCATCGGTGTCGCTGTCTGTGTAAACACTCCAATTTTTCCATAAACCATCTTACAGAAACATTTGACCTGTCAGATGGGTTTGAGTACCACATTAGCGACTGTTACGCCAGCACATCTGCATGTTGTGGTAGTGGTTATTATGTAATTGTGATAAAAGAACAGACAAGTGCACTCAACCTCTTTCCTAACAGTTATATAACACAAATGAGGCAAATTGTGTGGGAAACCCAATGAAAGTGATTTGCAGGCTTTTGTCCAGATTTTCAGACTGGAGAGGGGACATCTGGAGTTGATGGTTACAGTGCATCAACAACAGATAACGTCAAGAGCAATTGTTTGCATTACAAAAACCTTGACTTCATTATAGTGCTGGCTAACGCTTGCACAGATTCCTCTCACTGTGGCCACAACTTGACTTTTGTTTTTCGGTGATGATCTTCTTGGAGTCGATTGAAACAGTTTGATTTTGTAAATGCGTGCAGGATCTGCACGAAAGTCTGAAATTACAGTAATTATAATGTAATAAATGTGTCAGATCAAATTTTGGGAGCGGTAATGGTCTCAGACATGCAGTATGAGAGATCACAAAGTGTAAGACTTAAAAGTCTATGAAGTTGAAATGATGACAGAGTTTAAATTTTTGGCATAAACTAACACTTTTAATGTCAGGAACTGATCTTTAGCATTTTGATGACAGGCTGGATAATAATTTAGTTTAGATGATTAATTTTCAGCTGAAATCCATAAGACATGATAGTCTGCATTAAGTCAGCTGCAATTTAAAGCACATGTTAGCTGCAGAGTTACTCTGCCAAACAATGACCTTTTCATCTTGGGAATCAATGTAGATTGCAAACAAATCAAGTTCATTTTTGAATTCCAATCTGTTTCAGCTGCTGCTTAACATCTGCAAAAATTATCATCAAATCTCAAAATAAACTGTTTATCCTCTGATAGTGTCCTAGCAGCAGTTAAAAAATTGATTGTTTGGTAATAAATTTGTTTGGTATTTTGTATTTTTAGTGGATAACATTTTTTAGAGAACTGTATTTATGCAAGTGGCCTATCTGTAAACAAACCTGAAAATAAAATCACTAATTTCTAACTTTTAATCTTAAATGTTTAGAGACTTCATTTTGGTCTCTCTCTTTTCCTTTTTTTTTTAAGATGACGCTTTGTAAATTATATATTTATTCACAAAAAATGCATTATTATAATGTTAAACTTAAGACGTTAAGCCCTTCCCCCTTTTTTATGTGGTGTGTAAAATATATTTTTGCAAACCTAAAAATTATTTGTGTCTTCACTAGGCATGGACGATAACCGTTTTCAAGGTATACCTCAGTTTGGAAAAGTCAAGGTTTGAAAACCGCCAAAATTTTCCTAAGGTATGTGTAAGATTTTTTATTTAACTTTTTTTTGTTCTTTAGGACAACAGTATCTCCAGCAGAAAAGAAATCCAAAGATGCTATTTTAAATTATAAAGAAATCTGTGTTTTTGAAACAAATGACAAAAGACAGAACTCAATGATTTATTTGAATTATTTAGCCTGACATGTTTACTGCTCCAAATTATTTAAAATGTTTCTCAAAATAAAATATATTGTGTTCAAAGTGGAAAAAAGTTTTAGTTTTGGGTAACACTTTATTTTGATGGTCCATTTGAGTATTAGTAGACTGTCTGCTTAATATTCGTTGATACTGCTCCTTCAACAGACATTTGACTGACTATAAGAAACTTTGCAAGTACATGTCAACTTACACTAACCCTAACCACAACCCTTACCCCAACCTAACCGTCTACTTATAATCTAGATGCAATGTAACTTAAATTCAACAAACAGACCATCAAAATAAAGTGTGACCTAGTTTTTTACCTAGATATTTAAAAAGAATATATTTTAGAGCAGTAATCACAATACTGTCAAACCGTGATATTTTTATCCAAGGTTATCATACCGTCAGAATCTTATACCGGCCCATGCCTAGTCTCCACAATAAAAAAACCAATTTTATACAAGTAGAAACAAGTTGTCAGCTATTTTTACTTGCAGCGCATAGTTTCTTGCTTAATACCAGTCTATGGTCTTCATTAATAGGTCTTCATAGCTAAATGATCTAGAAAAGTTTGGATTATGATGTTGATATGTTGAGAAGACACTGTTTGCGCTTCCAAAAGTAGAGAAATTAATTTTAAATTCATATGGTAAAACAACTAATGCAGTAAAAAAAAAAGTTGTTACTGTTCATATTACTGTTCAAGTGAAATTCAAAGATGGTAATGGCCATTTGGATTCCAACAGCGAATGTAAGCAGACCAGTTTTAACAAGACTGGATCATCTGACCAATCAAAGCAGAGTAGGCTTTCAGAAAACGACAAAATATTTGAACAAAGCACAGCAACACTGATAGAAAATGTTATGCTATTTATGTGGAAAAAAGTTTAGATGTATTCCTATTGAAAGAAAATTAGAAACCTTTAAATATTGGTCATTCACATTGCATCTTTTTTGCCACCTCCATTTTGTTATTTTAAATATAGATATAAATATGTCTCCGCTTCATTTCACTGTAGCCAAGTGAAGTAAAAATTTCCCAGCTCGCCTGCTGTTGACGTTTTGGATTTTGTGCTGTAGGGATCATGAGAAAGCAGCCCGATATCATAATCACCCCCAACACCAACAGACCTATTCGCAAATACACAATCATGACATCACGCTAACATCAGCATCCAAAAACCTAAATCAAACCAAACCAAACATTCATTCATTCGTTTTCTTTTCGGCATAGTCCCTTTATTAATTTGGGGTCGACACAGCGGAATGAACCACCAACTTATTCAGCATATGTTTTACGCAGCAGATGCCCTTCCAGCTGCAACCCATCACTGGGAAACATTTATACACACTCTTTCACACACACACACTATGGACAATTTAGCCTACCCAATTCGCCTGTACCGCATGTCTTTGGACTTGTGGGGGAAACCGGAGCACCCGGAGGAAATCCACGCGAATACAGGGAGGACATGCAAACTCCACACAGAAATGCCAACTGACCCAGCTGAGGCTCGAACCAGCGACCTTCTTGCTGTGAGGCAACAGTGCTACCCACTGCACCACCTCGTCGCCCAAACCAAACTTATAAAAAAAAATGAACACCTGAACATATGTTAGTGTGATAAGAACCATATAAAATGAGAGAAACTCTGGGTTTTCCATTTCAAAATGGAAGGTTTGTCAAACTCGAGAAAGCAGGGTAAGTCAAGCCTGTTTCTGAAAGAGAGGTAACTTTAACTCAGAGTCAGTTACCATGCTGACTTACTCTGTGAACCTAACCTGGTCAGGAGCAGGGTTTATTCTCTAAACTCTTGAGTTTCGGTCGTCTCCTCCCCTCTTTTAAAGACGAAGCTGTATTTCTCGCCTTAGCCTTACGTTTCCACCTACCTATTTTTATGTGCATTTTGGATGTGCCCATAAAAAATCGTTGATAGAACTGTCATGATGTACATAACTTTTGAAAATAATCATAAAAAACATATGCGCATAACTGAGTAGGATAAACTTTTTGTTCGATAAGAAAAGATGTGCATAAACTGCGATGGAAACACTTTTACTGAACAAATTCCAGTATGTGTATTAAAAAAGGTTTGTTATAAGATCATCATAAGTTGATGATGAAAATGTGTGCGAATGGACAAACCAGCAGGCTGAGCACATTGTAAAACATCTGAAATGTTGTTTTGGTCATTCTAAAACGCCTTAACCGTTTCAGTATTAATGTTATTATATTATTAATTACCTCCAGAGCGTCTGGAGTGTGTCAAGAGCGTCTGTTCATAAGGTTATATGCATTCTTGTTTTGTCAAATTTGTTGTAGAAATTATGCAGTAGCCTATTTTATGTCATTTAATGCAATTACATCTGAAAAAACTTCAAAATTACAGCCAATTCCCCACTTTTTCAAGTAAAAATTTTATAAACGTCACACATTGCATTACTCATTTTGTTATACTTAAATATTTAAATACTTTAAATGTAAACTTGCGCATTAACTTGAGCAGCTATGTCTTCCCACTCTTACTATCTCTGTTTTGCTGATGCAGTGGTGTTGCTTTTTAAATATATGGTCATATTTGCTATAACTTTGCATGAGGATATCAAGTTCAGCTGGTAAAAAGGAATGCTGATCTCTTTTTTTTTAGATCTTGCCATGGTGACTCGTTAAATCTGCGCTCCATTGATAATGCCTTTTTATAGTTGCGGTGTGCGCGCTTAACTCGGAGTTGGTCTACTCAAAGTTGATTGACCTAACTCAGATCAGCTGTTCTGAAACCGAAAACTCTCGGTAAATCAACTCAGAATTCAAGTTTAAACTTAGAGTTGGTTGAACCTCCTTACTGAAACAGGCCCCTGAACTGCATCTGACCACCAGGGAGAGATGAAAATGCTTTGGCCTAAATCCTCAAGTATACTTCAACTTTAAGTGTGCGATTAACTTGTGTGACGTAAGTTTTGATTTCAGAATACTATGCGTGCTTCTGTATTTTTGTAACCAGATTTTTATATAAACGGATCACATCTGCTCATTGTTTTTTTTTTTTTTTTTTTTTTTTTTTTTTTTTGTTGTTGTTATAATTCATTTATCGACAAGGTGGCAACAGTGCCTTGGGGCTGTCAAAGAATAACTTCCTAAACAGAACAGACTTGATAACTCACAAACTACAGTAGCAATGGATTCCCATGTAGACATTGCCGTAGGACCATATTTTATCAGGGGTGCTGAGTGGCAGGGTTTTCTCATTTGAATAATATAATTTTAGCATTAACTTTTCAAAAGCATACATTTCTCTTAAGTCACAAACCACATTTGACAACATAAAACAGAATAATATTTTGTACAATTTTATGAATAAAGATGGAAAAATGCTACATAATAAAACTTACACATCAATTTAAATTTCCTAGTTGTCTGCAGCATATTTCCTATTGCCACGTATGTAGAAACAAAAGAAATTTCCTTCATTTGTACAGCTATAGCCTGAAAGAATACAAAAACGTTGTATGGGTTGTAACAGTTGTGGCAACATATCATTAGGCCAGTAATGTGAATGCCTGTGTACATGTATGAGTCAAATGAAGTGCACTTTGATAGGCTGTGAATTTAAATGAATGCATAGGCTAGTGTACACAGAATAAATTAAGGATACGCTGGGCTACATTATTTAGGAATTGCGAGGCACTAGGTACTTGGATAAATGTACTACAAAATGAAGCGACACAATTGCAACACGATCATAAAAAAATAACCGCTTTCATCTTATCTATAATGACACTGAATGCTCAGTTATCTAGACGTATAAGGATCATGACGTATAAGTATGTGATTATTTATTAACAAACTGTGTTAGTAAATGCTATAAATAGTAATTTTCTTTAAAGGTTAATCACCTTATACCTATCCAAAACCACTTCATTTATAGCAACCAATCATGTCCAGTTGACTAATTTAATACTTGTTGACATCTTTATTGACTCTAGCTACTTATCATAATTTCTACTGATGTTATTGGAGAGCTCAGCTAATGACTGCTTAGTTCTAGCTATGTTTACATTCAAATATGTGAATTAAACATATGTGCAAAACTGGAATATCACATAAAACATTTGTTAATTAAGTACAGTTTCCATCCAGTGAGTCAAAGAGAACAAAATTGTCACCTCCAGATATTTTTTGTAGTAGGAGAAGCCACTGTGGACCTTTTTTTCTGTATAAATGACTTAAGGCCTTGGTATTGACCTTATGCTTCACATAGCAGGCAAAGCTCAAGACTTCTGGTCTCATTCACTTCCGTTGATTATAATATGCTAAAAATAGCATGGTGTGCTGCTTCATGTTGCGAACTGATCTTTTCTTATTTTATTATTCTACTTTTTAAGTATAGTCATGAACACACTTGTTTGCAGCGCAAGTAGTTTGATCATTTTGTCATAGTAAAACAATCGCAAAAACGAGTGAACTTCCGCATCGCAGAATAAAGTCAATACTTCAAATGAAAATCAAAGAATAAACTGAAATGATGTTATTTTGAACATAATCCAAACAAAATTAAGTTGATTTTAAGTTTGTTTCCACGGTTCGAAACAGCTAACCAATGTGAACTTTTGAGGGAATTATATTTTGGCTCCTAAACTCCTTTGAGCTACAGTACTATTGGTCCGTGTCGATGTGTGATTCCTTCCCCGATTCATATCTTATTCCATAGGGGTCAGACAACATCCAACATAAAAAAACAAAAATCACTAGCCACATGAATACACTGGAGCGTTGAGTATCAGAGCTGGTACAGATGTATCCGCACCTGTACGATCGATCACGAAGAGATTTAAAAGACTTGGAGGGGGTCACACACCAGACGATAAGCCTATCTCGTCACATTACGTCTTTTCAATGAGTTTACACACACTGGTGGAACCATTCAGCATCTGCCCACGGCAAATAGAAAAGATGTAAAGATATAGCATGCTGCTGTGGCACTTTTTCGTGGAGAAGGCTGTTTGCCAGATGATTATGACACTGGTCCTTTCTCTTTGCTGCCATCTTTGTGTTTAGGGGTATGTGCGAGCACAGCGTGGCACATTTACAACCCTGCCTACTGCAGCGTGAAGATTTTGAAGAACAGTATACCATCACTCAGCCTTTTCAAACTACTTTTTGCCCTCAAACAAAGAAAGAAAAATAACTTTTTTTTTTAAATATACCAGGGCCAACATGCCTTAGAAGACTAAGACTC
This sequence comes from Danio kyathit, assembly GCA_903798195.1. NCBI lineage: Eukaryota > Metazoa > Chordata > Actinopteri > Cypriniformes > Danionidae > Danio > Danio kyathit. The sequence continues at coordinate 25,396,053 of LR812543.1, read as the reverse complement.
AAACCAATCAACACGTGGTGGCTTGTGGAGGACAGAAGACCGCTCAAGATATATTCTGGGAAGTTATAATGCCCCTTTGATGACAGACAAATTGTCATGACTTCTTTTTCATATATTACTGTAGCGAGTGGGGGGCAGGGCTGAGAGCCTTGAGAGCAGAACGTGGCCGGTGGCAGGAGTGTTAACGACTGTCACCTGTGTGAACATGTGTGTCATCTCGAGTCTCACAGAGGAGCTCTGGTAACAAAAGGAGGAGAGACTCCAGTGGAAGACAAGAGGACTGGGTCTGGACACTGTATGTTTGTTTTGCTTTCAGTTTGACAGTAGGTTGTTCTATGTTTATTTAATTATTAAAACTTTTAAATAATTAATTTAATTTCTTACATTTATATAGCACTTTTATGGACACCCAAAGCGCTTTACACATTTTTGGGGGGAATCTCCTCATCCACCACCACTGTGCAGCATCCACCTGGATGAGTGACGCAGCCATATTGCTCCAGAACGTTGAGCGCCCCCTGTCTCACTAACACCACTTCCGCACCAACCTAGCTTTGCCTTGTGGTCTCCCATCCAGGTACTGACCGGACACAGCCCTGCTTAGCTTCAGTGAGCGATTTTAAGAGTTTGTCAGTTCTGCTCATTCTTCTTTACAATGGCCAGAGAGCCATCAACTTTATTACAAATACATTTTTTAAAAAGTGCAAACCTTTTCGTTCAACCAAATATAGGTCACTTTCCATCTTTTTTTGTTATCACGATTGTGTGACTTTTTTGATGTGCATTCTGGAATTTATTCGGTAAATGTGTTTCCATTGTAGTTTATGTGCAGTTTATCCTAATAAGTTGTGTGCAAACGTTTTTTAGTGTGCATTTTTAGCATTCATGCGCATGTTGGCACTTCTGTTACTGTGTGTGTGGGTGTGCATGTGTGTTTGTACATGTACACTACCTGACAAAAGTCTTGTCGTCAATCCCAGTTGTAAGAGCAACAAATAATAACTTGACCATTTGGAAGTGGCAGAAGGTAGATTTTTTTCGATAAATCATTTGTTGAACTGCATCCCAATCATCACAAATACTGCAGAAGACCTATTGGAACCCACATGGACCCAAGATTCTCACAGAAATCAGTCAAGTTTTGTGAAGCATAAATCATGGTTTGGGGTTACATTCAGTATGGGGATGTGCGAGAGATCTCCAGAGTGGATGAAAACATCAACAGCCTGAGGTATCAAGACATTTCTGCTGCCCATTACATTACAAACTACATGAGAGGGCAAATTGTTCAGCAGGATAGCGCTCCTTCTCATACTTCAGCCTCCACGTCAAAGTTCCTAAAAGCCAAGAAGGTCAAGGTGCTCTAGCATTGGCCAGCCCAGTCACCGGGTATAAACATTATTGAGCATGTCTGGGGTAAGATGGAGGCGGCATTGAAGATGAATCCAAAAAATCGTAATGAACTCTGGGAGTCCTGCAAGAACGCTTTCTTTGCCATTCCAGATGACATTATTAATAAGTTATTTGAGTCATTGCAGAGATGTATGGATGCAGTCCTCCAAGCTCAACGGAGTCATACACAATATTAATTCTTTTTTCCACTACACCATGACTTTATATTCTATACTGTACATTATTTCTGTTAAGTGACACGACTTTTGTCTAAGCAAAGTCAGACCTTACTGTCCTAATTAAATCATTAAAAATCAAGACATGATCATATTTTGTTTTGCTTAATAAACGTAATCTAGAGGCCTTTGCCTTTCATATACGCCACTTCTGATACCAAATGATCAACTGCAAACTAAACTTGGATAGGTGACATAACTTTTGTCAGGTAGTGTATTTATGTATACATGTGACATGTATATACAACAGCACAAGCAGTAAAAGAAAACTTCAGAGAGTGAAAACACTGATAATACAGATTTATATACATACACATTTATACAAATTCAGAACACCCATACCCGTGTCTTTTATAAGATTTGATCATCTATTTTCATTTGTTTCCTTTGATCTTTTTTTTTTTTTTTTTTTTGTGGACTATCCTTTTTTTTCATTGTAATTTTAATACACGAAGACACTAGGCCACAAATGCAACATAAAAAAAAATCCACTTTGAGAGAGAGAGAGACACAATGATATCCACGTTTATGAGAGTACATAAAACCAGCAATGAGCTCTCAGAAACTGGTTATCAGGAAATGATATGAAGATATTCGGGGAGCCTACAATGTCCGGTCTAAGAGCTGCTAGAAAAACAACTAGTCTCACCGTAATTTCTTGCACAAACCCCACAATGGACTCCTTCTTGAGCACTTTTTTTTCACAGATGTTTTATATCTAATCCTTATAGCAGCTGTTAACTGGAATTAAAGGACACACAAAACCTGATTTTCTCCTCTGACTTGGCGTCAGGTTTGACAAAATAGACGCACCACTATCTAAAAATGTTTACGTCATGCTCTTGAAGGTGTCCTAAATGGGTTTTTTTTAGTAAAGGGGAAAGGTAACAATTGCAAGACACTACCTAGGGTCCGACGGTCCTAATACGTAGCGCAGTTTAAAGTAGCATAACACTTTTTTTTTTATATTGTTAACAACAGTTTGGCATTCAGTTATGTTTATATAGCACCACCCATTGATCAGGTTAACATTCTAAATCTGTTTTTACTCAACCATGATGACATATCAAGAAAACGAAATTAAAGTTGCATTCACGACTCGACTAACACTGCATATTTTCTGTGCTGCGCCAGTATTAGGACCGCGGACGGTTTGCAGGCTCTTTGAGGGCTCCGGCTTAGTTTGGATGAGGGCAGAGAGACAGTGGGGGAGGCTGGAGGGTCCATTATGGCCAGGTTGGTTCTGGAGGTCCAAAAAGCTGCAGCTCCACACTGACTCACCGTCCCAGGATCCCACTGAAAGACAAAAGCAGTTACAGGTGTGTCATCCAGATCATATGCAGGATCATATGCATACAGCGGGGAAAATAAGTATTGAATATGTCATGTATTTCCTTGGGAATAATATTTCTAAATTAGCTGTTGACATGAAATTGAACCCGATTTTGGTAAAAACCCAAACAATACAAATATAAAAATAAAACAGAACAAAAATCTGAAAAATGAGTTATGTGTAATAACAATGAAATGACACAAGGAGAGTGAAGTCACATGAATTACTCAGGTGGGATTTTTTTCACAGATTTCAACAGAGTGTTAAAATCTTGATGGTTCTGTGGGTCTCGTCAATCAAATCTGATCTTTAATTTGTATTCTCGATTGGATTAATGTCAGGTGATTGGCTGGGCCATTCTACAGCTTGATTTTCTTTCTCTGAAAGCATTTGAGAATTTCCTTGGCTGTGTTTTGGATCATTGTCTTGCTGAAATGTCCACCCTGGTTTCATCTTCATCATCCCGGTAATGTAGATGTTGGACTGAAGCAGTGAATATTAATTTACAATGAGGAAGGGAAGAGGGTTGCTGAAGAACTACTGAGAGATTTCAGCTGCTGTCTGGGCTTTCACTGCCGTTCTACACCTCACTTACTTGATGTGTTCAATACTTTTTCCCGCATAACTTAATTTGTAAACTAATTAGATTTGTATATATGGATTTCTTTGCATATATGGATTTCTTTGGTTGTTACCAACAAAATTTTCAAGTTTTTTTCAAAAATATTTCACGTCAACGGCACATTTAGAAATATGTTTTCTGAGAAAAATTGTGACGTGTTAATACTTATTTTACCTGCTGTATGTTTCCATCAAAAGATGCAAATTAGACTTATGGGCAAAACTGAAATATTGCTTAAAACATTTGCGATTCCATCTGAGTCAAAGAGAACAAAATCGCTCTTCTGGAGAGCAGCCGCTCAAGACCTCGGGAGGTAATAATATTGAATCACTTTGATGATGGACTTTGGCTGAGGGACTTTAGAATGACCAATGCAACATTTTAGATGTTTTACAATGTGGTCAGTCCACTGGTTTGTCCATTAGTACACACAATTTTTGAACTCGTTATTACATTTTGCAAATAATAATTCCGAAAAGTTCATTTAGATTTAATTGCAGATTTAATTGTGATAAAAAAAATTTGAATCGTTGCCCAGTGTAATAAGTATGAATGATTTTTTTTATATATATATCTTAATCATAGCAGTTCTACAGCCACAAAATGAATAAAACAGCTTTGATAAATCATATTTCTAAAAATAAAAAAGTCTAATTATTACATCAAAAAAGTTGAAAATGAGATGCAAAAAAGTTTAAATTATTACATAAAAATCAAAATAATGAATGTTTTTTGTTAGATTTTTTTTCTGTTAATGTCTTATTAATTGTTTGTCATAATCCTGACTTTTATGTCATGTTGTTTTACCAAATCATTTGTTTTTTTGGCAAAAATAGGCTTCCATAACACACAAAAACGTTTTATGTCTAAATTGTTTTTGTCATAATGAATTTTTAATTAGTAATTATTTATTTCGATTCATTCATTCATTTTCTTTTCGGCTTAGTCCCTTTATTAATCTGGGGTCACCACAGCTGAATGAACCGCCAACTTATCCAGCACATGTTTTATGCAGCGGATGCCCTGCTGCAACCCATCACTGGGAAACACACTCAATTCACACACATACACTACAGACAACTTTTTAGCTTACCCAATTCACCTGTACAGCATGTCTTTGGACTTGTGGGGGAAACCGGAGCACCCGGAGGAAACCCATGCAAACACTGGGAGATCATGCAAACGCCACACAGAAACGCCAACTGACCCAGCCAGGGCTCTAAACAGTGACCTTCTTGCTGTGAGGCAATTGTGTGAGCCACCGTGCTCCCCTTATTTCGATTCAATTCAAGTTCATTTGTATATCAATTATTAAAATAATTTTTTCAAAGCAGCTTTACAAAGGGTGTGCATTATTGTGTTACAATCAAAATCAGTCATTTTTCTCTTGTGGCACAAATGGGCATACATTATTTTTATTTGATTATGTACATCTAGAACATTATGAAATAAATTTGAGATGATCTGACATTAAAAAAAGTCAAATATTACTTAAAATAACATTTAGTTTGTAATTGCTTAAAGGGAAAATTCACCCAAAAATTCAGTCATCATTTTCTCACCCTCCATTTGTTCCAAACCAGAATGTGTATTTTTTTCTTCAGTTGAACACAAAATAAATATTGAAGAGGGTTTGCCATTGACTTCCATACTATTTTTCTTCCCTACAATGAAAATAATTGGCTACTGGTTTTCAACGTTTTTCAAAATATCTTCTTTAGTGTTCGACAGAAAAATGAAACACATACTGTATGTTTTTGATGTATGAATAATGGTGAGACCATTAACATTTTATTGGCGAATTCTCTCTTTAAGGCAATAAACATTACAAGTCAAATGCTGAAAAAATGAAAAATCGCTTCATAAAAGCCTACTGTACATCTAGACGTTACCTGTGAAGTATGTGTGTGTTATACTGGCCGTGGGGTCCTGGTTACTGGTGTGATGATGTGGGCTGATGATGTGTTAATGTGTCAGAAGGGTTTATGGGTAGTTGAATGGGATAATCAGGTGGCCAGTGTAGAGCTCCTGCGCACCGTCACTCTCCGTCCAGATCTTATCTATAGAAAACACACACACACACATCGTCACCACCACACAGCAGAGGATCATGGGAAATACACACAATCTGTTCTCATGCATCTGCAGACTTTATCTTGATATTGTTTATTTTTCGTTATTCAAGCACATCATTTCTGCGTGGCACTTTTCAAAGACACAACAGATGTTGGCATGCAAATACATGCGTTCGTAGACGCGACCAGACAAGACGTGATATCCTGTAATTATTAACAGTTGCCCGTAGCTTATGATTTACAGGTGTTTTTTTGTTTGTTTATTTCTACAATTGAATTGCATTATGAGATCTGGACTTGATATTTTTAGTAGTTTGAAACTACACTGTAAAAAACTATATGATCAATTAGTCCTGACAGCATATGTGTTTAGTTTATTGTAACTTATTGAACTAAGCTAATCATGTTCTAACTTAATTTTATAAGTTACGCAAGTTGTTTTAAGTCAGTTTAACATAATATTCAAAGTTCAATGGACTCATAAGGGTAATTTGATTCGGCTTAAAAATTTAAGGCAACCAGGATTTTTTTTTTTTACAGTGTACTTGTTTTCTAGGACATAATATGTACATAGAGAAATTAACAGTATTTTTTTTTGTACTGTAATTTACATGACCAGCCAGCCTAGACAAAAAATCCATACTGTTAAAGACAACATTTTTGACCTCCTGTGAAATTCAAATATTTCCCAAAAGATTTTTCTGAACAAATTTCCTGAGTATTTATTTTATTTTTCATCTGGTGAAAGTATTATTTTTTTTCATTTGGCTGGAACAAAATAATGTAAAAAAGAAATGTAAAATCTGCTACAGTCAATAGTATTAGACCAATAAGATTTATTTTTGTAAAATAATTGGCTGTAGAACAAACCACTGTTGTCCAATGACTTGCCTAATTAATTTAACTTGCCTAGTTAACTTAATTAACCTAGTTAAGCCATTACATCCCAGCAGACACACAACGTCACAAGACGTTAATATTAAGTTAGACGTCCAATAACTATGCGAAATGACATTGATATTTTGTTGATTTTGGGTTATGTTGGAAAGTGATCAAAATCCAATGTTGAGCTAACATCTTAAACCAGCGTCATAATGATGTCAAATACTGATATTTATTTGTCGGGTTTGACAACCAAAATCCAACGTTTAATAGACGTCATTGTGGTAACGTCCACATGATGTCAAGCTGTAACATCATTAGACGTTGAAATTTTGTTGTTTTTAGGTTGTTGGAACGTAACCAAAATGCAACGTCTGTCCGATGTTGGACATTGATGTCGGTCTGACGTTGGGTTCTGATGTCAACCCGATTTTCAATTTTAAACAAAATGCAACATCCCACAACGTTGGGGTACAATGTTGACGTCCTGTGCCTGCTGGGATAGCACTTTAAGCTGAATATTGTAAAATATTAATTTACAATCATTATGGTAAAGACAACAGAAATTAGTTATTTAAAAAACAGTTATTAAAATTGTTTGAACATTCTGAAAAAAAATCTTCTCTGTTAAATCGCACTTGGGAAATATAGCTAAAAAAGATTTATAAATTTACAGGAGAAGTAATCGTTTCTGTAAATTCTGTATCAATAAAAGTAGCTTTTTTATTTTTAAGTAATATTAAATATGAAGTATTGTTTTTGTAGCTTAGCTTTTTATTTAAAATAAGAAGTTGTCTGAGGAGAGCTCAATAATCCATAATGAAATTTGAAAGTGTAAACAAATGAAAAACACACATGAATCACAAAATCTGTTAAATAATAGATTTTGCTTTACAGTCTAGTTAAACCTTTTTTCTTGTTTGTTTTAATGAAAGGGCAACAATCATTATTACATTCATGTCTGGATGTGACCAGTGATTCTCATAGTCTTATAATGTGATTTTAGTTTATTTGTTCATATTTAATTGCTTCCAGACCGCACTGGTTTAGGTAAATGCTGATGAACAGTTATTAGTTCATTTCATTTATTCCTTCATTTTCTTGATGATTGTGGGACCTGACAGAAATCTGGTGCAGAAATCTTTAGACCAACTCAGATGTCATTTTTAATAATACCTGCAGGGTTTGGAAAATATTTTTATAATCATTACTAAAAAGAAGTAGTAAATCTCACACTAAGTTTGAGGTCCTGTTCTGTTTCTAATTGAATTTTTCTTACGAGTTAACAATAAGTGTTGGTCCTTTCCTTTCATAAATAGAGCTCCTATTGAACTTACACTGCAGATAAGGTTCTCAGATCTTTAAAAAAACACTCCGCCTTTTTGAAAATAGCCCCATTTTACTGCTCGCATAGAGTTAAACAGTATAGTTTTACTATTTTTGGATCCATTCAGCCAAACTCTATCTGACGGGAGAACTTTTAGCTTAGCATAAATCATTGAATCGGATTAGATCCATTAGCATCTCACGCAAAAATGATCAAAGATTATTGATAATTGTCATATTTAAAGCTTATCTCTTCTGTGGTTACATCATGTACTCAGACTGACAGAAAATGAAAAGTTGCTATTTTCGAGGTTGATATGACTTAGAACTATACTGTCATTTAGGTAATGATCAAGGAACTTTGTTGCCATACCATGGCTGCAGCAGGCACAATTATATTATGCAGCATCTGAAAATATAGTCTCTGCACCAAGCCCTACACTTGCACCACCAGTTAGAATTGTGCCTCCTGCAGCCATGGTACGGCAGCAAAGTTCCTTGATTATTCCGCCAGAATGAGAGTTCCTAGCCACATCGGCCTAGAAAATAGCAACTTTTCATTTTCTGTCTGTCTTTGTACACGATGTAACTACAGAAGAGTCAAGCTTTAAATAGGATAAAAAATCTACGAAAAACGTTTCTTTTTGACTTTTGAGCAAGCTGCTAATGGTCTAATCTGATTCAATGGCCTATGCTGAGCTAAGCTTAAAGTGCTCCTGCCAGATCCAGAGGTAAAACTTTAAGTAAATAGGAAAACGAGCCTATTTCCAAACAAAGTGGAGTGTTTCTTTAAGACATTACCAGAATTTCATCAGATGGACAATTTAACGGCTATTAATTACCTGTTGGTGAACATGTCAAATCAGTAATTATAAACTAGACAATTTAGCCAAGGAATATTATAGAAATTCATCTTTTCAGTATTTGTCAGATTGTTTTTCAGATTACTAAATCGTGGCCAAAATCACACAATGCACACCTGGATTTTAGCTGGTGTTATTGTTGTCATTGTTTATTATTAAGTCCTTATAAATTGAGGGCTTAATTAAGTTTTAGCAGTCATTATTCCAGTTTTCATCTTCATGTGATCTGTCAGAAATGTTATTGTTGTATTATTGCGCTTTTTAATAGATTTATTATGCTGATTTAGAGCTCACATTTTCTTACTGTTGTCAATTTGGAAAACAGTTTTGCTGCCAAATAATTTTGTGTAAACCAAGATACATATTTTCAAGATTATTTTATGAACAGATCCTGATTCTGTAACATTATAAATGTCTTTTACTGTTGCATTTGATCAATTTAATGCATCCTTTTCAAATGAAAGTATTTTTTTTTAACACAATCTTTTAATGAAAGCTGATATAGTTCATAAATGCATTTTACTAAACTTAATTTTCCTTTTTTTACAGATTTAAAATAAATGTTAAATTAAGATTCTCAGCATGGATTCAGATTTCACTGTATTTGTCACAGTCACCAGCGATCTAGCTCATGCAGATCTACAAATCTGACAGCAAAAGAACTACATATCTAGTCATGCACCACTCACACACCTGGCCTAGATCCTGATGATTGCAAACAGACACAGCTGAAACTGTTCAGGACTAATTACACAGACTATTTATACACCTCTCAAACACACACACATGGCTGAGCCTTGTTATACTGTTTGTGAACATTACGACGCGAACATTTACCTGGCCTTTTCCTTCCGTGTTTGATCTCTGCTTTGTTTTCTCGTTTTGATACCTTGCCACCTGTACTGACCGTTTGCCTGTTTAATGACGACGACTTTGGATTTGCCGGCATACATCTGTTTGCTCCTGATTGTGACCGTTGCTTGTCTGACCTTTCTAAAAAACCTGCATTTGGATCCACACCTCTGTTGTCAGTGTCTCACATTACAGAAGACTCAGCCATGTGTGTGTGTTTGAGAGGTGGATAAATAGTCTGTGTAATTAGTCCTGAACAGCTTCAGCTGTTTCTGTTTGCAATCATGGGGATCTAGGCCAGGTGTGTGAGTGGTCCATGACTGGATATGTAGTTCTTTTGCTAGCAGATTTGTAGTTCTCCAGCGATCAGCATGGGCTAGAGGTGACTGTGACAGTATCTGTAAGACATTTATTTCAAATATGATTTTTGAATGTTTAATGTTTGCGTTAGACATTTGTATTACATCTACTTTACATTTACATAAAATTTTTGTAGATGTTCCTTAGACAAAAATAATAGGAAAGCATTTTTAAATGTATTAACCATAATGTTTCAAAAGAGCTTTTTTTATGTGAAATCTGATAATGGCAGAGTGTATGTAGAAAAACGACAGCCTAAATGCACCATCTGGGATTACATTTAACCACAAAAACATACAAAGACATAACAGGCTTAAAAAAGGGGAAGGGGAAAATCAAAACTAGGGTAAATGAGATTTCTAGACCATTTCATAGCGGTGTTATCATAAATAAATCACATATATGTCTTAAATCAAAACAAGTGACATCTGAAATATGAAAAATACATCAAATCTATGCAAATAAAAAAGCACTGCTAAGAAATGGTCAATGATCTCCAGCAGGCACAGCGAGACAGGCAGGTTTGATGGCACATGGGGAGGAACAGGGCAGCTGAGATTGGCTTTTACATGTCCATCAAAGAAATGCTCACCCTTCTAAAACAAAATGGCTGCCAGTGAGGCTATGCCCAAATGCCCTCCTCATCATCCTATTGGTTAAGAGATGGCAGGGGTTTAGCCAAGTGCAGCATGGGAAAAAAGATCAGGTTAGTATGCGAAGAAATCCAAGTAGAAGCGACCCGTAAGCGCAGACGCAAGATCAGCTTTCAATGTATTTGACGTAAATAATAGAATTACAACGTTGATCCTGGATCTGCGCTTAGGGGCGATTTCTACAGTCATGAATAAGAATAAAATCCATAGGGTTGAGAAGTCATGATCAATATGAAGGCAGTAAAAAGGAAATGATGGCAGTTGCGTTGGAGGTGAGAGCAGCTTCACAATATTTACGATAACATGACTGTAATGGAAACGGACAACGACGTGTTCATTTCCAATTCAGTTTCTGTTATTTAATGTTATATTAATGAGTATGAAACTGACCACACCTCCAATTTGTCTTTCTTCGGCTTGCTGTCAAGTTTAAGCTCCTATGAATATGAGATAAGCAAAATACAGCAATGGTACATTTATTTCATATTCAGCCATATTGAATTTCACTGAACAAAACAAAAAGAGCTGATGATTGTAGTAAACTATTTAAAAGGAACAGTTCACCAAAAATGAACACTCTGTTATCATTTACTATTTTTTCTAGAAAACAAGTCGCACCTTACTATGTCACATAAGTGAATACATTTATAATATCATTCATAAATATAGCTGCAAGCAGTAATAAAGTGGCCAAACACATCAAAGGCAGATGAGGAGCAAAGCATAGCAGGGATGATCAGACAACAGGCGATTTAATGGCTGAAAAATCATATTATGAATACAGTCACTACTTGTATGGTTAATGCTTTATCAGCAATAGGTGGCTCTGTTACCAAATTGATGTGGTGTGGTTAGTGTAAGTGACCATGGCTTTGCAAAGATACAGCCTTATGTCTATTTTGGCGAGCTTTTTATTGAATTAGTTTAGCAGATTATTCAGGAATTGTTTGACTAAACAGCTTGAAGGTGCTGTATGTAAGTTTCTGACCCTTGTAAAGCATAAAAATACCATAATATGTTTGCAGATATTTAAGAAACATGCTAAGTGAACATATTTGTTTATCTGAAAAACAATGCTAAAGTCAGTAATTCTCCTTTGAAAATATGCATTCCGTGCTGGAATATCTGTCTTTTTTTTTTGGTCTCTATAACACACCCACTGCCAGTTTACCCAATTATATTTCAGCACCCAGGGTTGCCTTGATGGAAAACTGTCTATTTCATTTCAGTCATTAAGTCTTTCAATGTATGCGTCCGTGGCCGAAAACCCAACCTCCAATGGACAGCAGAAATTTGCAGTGATAAGCAGTTTAGCTGTCTGCACCAGAGACAACATGACAGAAATATTTAAATACAGCCATTCAGAAGTGCAGAATAGTGCACTGCACTTCAATTAAATGGTAAGGTTTACAATCTAATGAATACATATTTACTTATTTAACATTATTAAATACACAGAGCTGTGTATTAAATGCAATACACAGTGCAAAACACTGAAGTTCAATTTCAAACTGTTTATTTTATTTTCAAGATCTGAGGCAAACTATTTGCTGCTGCTTTCAGTATGGCAATAAATGTAATGTAAAATGACATTCAAACCGACATTATTAGTATTTAACCCTGAATAAAGCACATAATCAGTACCTGAGGTGATCATTGTCATTTAGTTTACGCTGTTTATGATGTTGTTCATCCTCGAGAAATTGAAGCTTTTCTAAAATATAAATTTCAGGTTATGGTTTGGACAAAATGCCTTTTAACATGGAAGATATTTTTTCTATCGCGTGTCGTGGCTTGTAGTTAGGACACAGTGTTAGGTTGATGGTCAAGCACGATTGATCCGGTTGGTGATGTTGATCTGGTTAGCGATGTCAATCTGGCAAGCTGCGTTTGCGTGGAGTTATCGTAGGGGGGCTGGGTGAAAAAGTGTTTTGAATTGGGAGTACAATACCTAGTTCCACCACTGGGTGTCAATCTTACATACTACATACAAATTAAATTTGACCATTTTTTATTGCATTTGCTGAAGATAATTTGGTTGTACTTGCATGTAGGTACATTAGAGTCTAGCAGTGCACTCCAAATGGGATTTATAGCCTTCCAAATGAGTGAAAACAATTATGGCTGCCATGTTGAGGTGTCGTTCCAAACCAAAAGGGCCCTTCAGAATGATGGATTTCAAGGCAGTAAAACTGATGGACACTTCGGGTGTCGGACAGCGCTTTCCATTCACAAGGGCTCATCCCTATGCTCTAATCTAACACACTGTATGAGAAGTTTAAAAAAAGTTTTTTTTTAGTAGTAGTCGACAAAAAGTTTGGCTGAGCATGGCATAACTTATCACTGACCTCTGACTCTATCAAGACCAGCAAAGCTACAATCCCAAATCAGAAAAAGTTGGGACTGTATGGAAAAACAAATAAAAAAAGAAAGTGATTTCTAAATTTACTTTGACATGTATTTCATTGCAGACAATGCAGACCTCATGATTTTTATTGTTTTTGTTTTTTTTAAGAACACGTTCCAATTTTGGTTCTTGCAACACATTTCAACAGTAAAGCGTTTACTACTTTGTAATGTTGCCACTCCTTTTCACAACACTTAAAATACATTTAGGGACTGAAGACACCAAGTGATGAAACGTTTCAGGTGTAAATTTTTTCCCTTTTTTCCTGCAAACAAGTCTTAAGTTGGGCAACAGTATGTGGTCTTTGTTGTGGGATTTTGCGCTTTAAAATGCTCCACACATAATTTATTGAAGACAGGTCAGGACTGCGGGCAAGCTAGTCAAGTACCTGCATCCTCTTCCTCTGCAGCCAGGACTTTGTAATGTGTGCAGCATGTGGTTTCTTGTTGAAATATGAATAAGCGTCCCTGGAAAAGAAGGCAGCATATTGTGTTCCAAAATCTCTGTTTACTTTTCAGCATTAATAGTGCCATCACAGAAGTGCAAGTTACCACTGACACAAGCCCACATCATGACAGACCCTGGCTTTTGGACTTGTTGCTGGTAACCGTCTGGACGATCCTTTTCTTATTTGGTCAGGAGTACACAGCGTCCATTTCTCCCAAAAAAATACCTGAAATACTGATTCCTCTGATCACAGTACACTTTTCCACTGTGTGATGGTCCATCCCAGATGCCTCTGAGCCCAGAGAAGTCAACGGCTCTTCAGGACACTGTTAACATAGGGCTTCCTTTTGGCACAGTACAGTTTTAACTGACATTTGTGGATGTAACTACGTATTGTGGTAGTTGACAAAGGTTTGCCAAAGTAGTCCTGAGCCCATTTGGTGATATCGCTTACAAATGAATGATGATTCTTGATGCAGTGCTGCCTGAGGGATCAGAGATCACTCAGCTTAGGTTTGCACCCTTGTCTTTTACGAGCTGAAATTCCTCAAGATTCATTGAATCTTTAATTATGTTATGCACTGTTGAAGGTGAAATATCTTCCTGTCTTTCTTAGAGGAACAATGTTTTTAAACATTTCCTTCATTTTCTTGTGTATTTGTTGGCAAACTAGTGATCCTCTGCCAATCTTTGCTACTAAAGGACTAGACCTTTCTTGGATGCTGCTTTTGTACCAAATCATAATTACAATCACCTGTTGAAGTCACCTGATTCAAACCAATTTACCCATATTACTAGACCTAAATTGCTCCTGTGCCAACTTTTTTTGGAATGTGTTGCAGATCTGAATGACAGGAAGGGATATACATATTTACAAATAAAATGAATATTTTGTGTTCATATTGTCTGCAATGAACTTTAAGTCAAAGTAAATTTGGAAATCACTACTGTCTTTTTATTAGCATTTTCCATACTGTCTCAACTTTTTCTGATTTGGGGTTGTATTTCATAAGCTATTAGTATATTTTGAAATGTAATAGTAATATTTGACCACAAGTTGGTCACTGCAAAAACTCTTGAAGTACATTCAAGGCATCAATTCATTCATTCATTCATTTTCTTTTCGGCTTAGTCCCTTTATTGATCTGGGGTCGCCACAGCATAATGAACCGCCATCAATACAACAATTATTATTGTTATTATTATTTTTGCATATTTTGCTAATATTTAAAATGGATGACACCTATAGTAGGCTAAAAAATTAGGCATTATTTGACTCTGCATGCTGCTACAAATCTAAAAAGAAAAGATTTTGGGGCAAATTATTGTAACCCTGACCTCTGTGGCACTGAGCCAAATCTGTGCAACTAACCTCAAGTAATGATTGTTATAAGACACACCAAGTTTAGTCTGACACTAAAGAAACAAAACCTCACATGCAATTTGGTGAGCTCGTTGTTTGCAGAATTTTTGAGAATGGTTTGACTAATCAGCAATTTCCCTGCCAATATGGTCTAAAGATGATCTGCTTCGATATCCACCCAAATCAGTTCAATTTTCAGTCTGAAAAGTAGGCTCTTTAAAAAAATGTGAAAACATACATGACAGAACATTTTGTATGAACTGTCGAAAACAAATTAACTTGAAGAAATCAGAGACAAAAGGGTTACGTTTTAAAAGTTATTAAAATAAACATGTTGGTGTCACTAGAGGGAGCAAGTTCAAAATTGATGTGAAGTTCACATTTTCTTCTATATTTAAGTATAAAACTAATGAACAAATACTTGTGACATTTCTTATAAATGCCAAGCCTATAAAAAAGATTTAACTAGCGGTGTGTGGGAAATGCACTTTATAAATACTGACATTCAAAAATTCTAATATTTAAGTCACAGCATATTTCAGATACTAAAACATGTGACTGTTTACACCTGATCACTTCATCAGTTTTTTCTTATCAGAAAGCTATCTGATCATTAAAAAGATATAAATCATATCACTCTAACCAATTCAGGAGGTGGTTTGGCACGCATTCCAGAAAATAAACTTGTCTAAAGGCATCTGGTTGTTGAAATCACATATGTCATTTTTTCTTTTTCCAAAATGTAAAAAAAATATAAAATAAACATGTGATAGCGTGTTATTGGCTTTATTACATATTCAAATATAACATAATAAATGCAGTATGCAACACATAGATGACGGTTTTTGATGTTTGATTCCTTTCATTTTATTACATTTTTTTGGATCATTCATTAAACCTTATGTACTGTTGGAGATCCACTCTGCGGTAATTTTGAGTCTTAATTTGGCCATAACTTTTTCTGTGTTTCAGCTAGCAAAATGATTTTGGTGACAAATCTTATTTTGAGAAAATGCTTTGATTTTTTTTTTTTCTTTTTTTTCTTTTTTTTTAAAGGACTCATTAATACACTCCGCCAAATTTACTACCCTTTTGTTATGTTCGGGATGAAAATATCCACTGAATTAAACTGCAGTAAAAATGCATCAGATAAATATTTTTTTCAAAATTTTTTGCATAAATCTGTTAATCAGCCTCAGTCCTGATCAAAACTACCACATTGCTTAGATAATTACAGGATTTTAACTCTTTAATTGTAAAATTCATAAATGATGTCACTGATTTGGTAAAAAAAAACACACACAAAATTATGTATTTTTTACATAAGTAATTGTGGACTAAATTTCTTTTTTTAACCTTTTATTAAAGTCTTTGATGTGTGAAACAGCATCACCTTTGATGCATCGTTTTTGCCCCATTGACTTCCATTATAACCACATTTCTTTGATTACAAACCCAAGACACCATATAATCATGCATGTTTGAATGTTGGTGGTTTTCCCTTTTGGGAAGAAGTAAAATTTGTAATTTTTACTGTTGATCATCAGTTGGCACCAATAACCCTTTAGATAGGCCTGTGCAAAAAAAAAGCTTAGTTTCTGGATTTTATATGGAGTATAACAGTAAATTAAAGTGTGTGTATGTGTGTTTGTGAGTGTGTGAGAGTGACCTTTACACACTTACCTTGATGTGTCTGAGAACATGTAGTAAGTAAAAACAAAGACTGTGTATTTATAATATGCACCATCAAATGTGGTTATAATGGAAGTGAATAGGCCAAAAATAGCCAGCAACAGTAATGAGGGAGAAAAAATGAAAATCTAACAATGCATCAAAGCCAATGTTGTTACTAATTGTTCACATGTCCAAGACTGTCATAAAAGGTAAAAAAATGCAGTCCACAATGAATATTTATATTGAAAATACGTAATTTTTTTTTTTTTTTTCACCAAATAAGTGACATCATTTGTGAATTTGGCAATTAAAGAGTTAAAATCCTGTAATTTAAAAAAACATTTAGTAGTTTTGATCAGGACTGAGGCTGATTAACAGATTTATCCAAAAAAATTAGAAAAAAATATTTATCTGTTGCATTTTTACAGCAGTTTAATTCAGTGGATGTTTTCATCCCTAACATAACAAAAGGGTAGTAAATTTGAACAGTGCACAAGGGTTAATCCTTAAATCAGGGGTGCTCAACCCTGTTCCTGGCGATCGACCTTCCAGCTGATTTCAGCTCCAACCCTGATCAAACACACCTGAACCAATTATTTTGAACGTAAGGAGCACTTGATAATTACAGGCAGGTGTGTTTGATAAGGGCTGCAACTGAAAACTTCAGGAAGGTCGATCGCCAGGAACAGGGTTGAGCACCCCTGCCTTAAATGATACAATTAGACATGTTAAATGAATATCAAATGGAAGCTTTCACAACAGAGATGCATCACAACTGTACTAACCTATCTCTGTGAATAGGGAGGAAAAATAATAGAAAAGTATAGCGTTTAGTTTGTTTAAAAAAGGCACAGTGCTTTGTTTTTGGGAGACTAGGTTATAAGCAAATTAGTGTAAATCCTTTACAGTTTTGAATGGTGTCTTGCACATATCTGTACGAAAAAAAATAGATTTTTTATTTAGCATTTTATTAGAGCGTTGTGTGCTTGTGCTGATATTTTACTGGAACACAGGTTAAGTACAAAGCCTCCTGTAGCCTAAATCTAAAATTATTTGTATGCCTAATAATATATATAGCTTATGTCTCATATAATGAAATAAAATGCAGTGTATCTGATGCTTTAGTAGGCATAGCCTAGTTAAATTTGCATATAGTGTGGGGTTTAAAGATTGGAATCATATAATCGACGCATTTCTGTAGTCAAATGTAAATGTAACCATTTTCACAAACCAAAAAAGTGACCAGGTGTAAACAGGTCCAGATTCTGGACAATGCAGTACTCGTGTTTTGTAGGAGTTGTGCATATTATGAGAATGAGTAAATGTAACAGGATTTTTTTCGAGGTGAACTGTCCCTTTTGCTGATGTTTGCGGAGGACCGGATTGTGACCTGATCAGGTGATTTCGGAGGTTTGTGATTGGTCTGGTCAGGTGGGGTTTTCAAGTATCCATCATCATAATTATCCGCCATGAGCTTCATGCGGTTCTGTGTCTAGGAGAAAAGAGGAGGCACAGATGTAAGGAAAGATTGGGAGGGGTAAAAACGGATGAAAACATGGGTTGATTAGGGGTCAAGAAAAGATCAATTAATAGAAGCACATCAATTGACCTTGTTTATATACATAAAAGCGCAGCAGTCAAAACAAAGATGTATTTTGTCTAGGCCTTTTAAGTTTTTCTGCAACTTCTGTTATTGTTGACTGAAATCATAAACAAAGTGACCTTGAGGACAGTCAGATCCGCTCGGTGACGCAGGCCGTACCTGCTGTTTGAGCTGCTGCACCAAACGGTCCTTCTCTCTCCGCAGCTGAGCCACTTCCTCCTGTGTTTTCTTCTTTTTAGATGAAGAGAGCTCCAGCAAGGCGATGTTAGCATCCTTCTCACTTATGGCTGCCAGAAGAGCCTCCTGTCTGTGGATTACAGTTGATCAAACCAGGTTAGAAACATATTATCAAGTAAATTTTAGGACTATAGTAACAATTGCAATAACATGTTTTAAAGATTTGAAAAAAAAAAAAAAGTGAAAATTTTAAAAAGATTTTTTGAAGATTTTATTATTATTATTAATTCATTTTCTTTTCGGCTTAGTCCCTTTATTAATCTGGGGTCGCCACAGTGGAATGAACCGCCAACTTATCCAGCATATGTTTTACGCAGCGGATGCCCTTCCAGCTGCAGCCATCACTGGGAAACATCCATACACTCTCATTCACACACATACACTACGGTCAATTTTAGCTTACCCAATTCACCTGTACCACGTCTTTGAACTTGTGGGGGAAACCAGAGCACCCAGAGGAAACCCACACGAACGCAGGGAGAACATGCAAACTCCACACAGAAATGCCAACTGACCCAGCCGAGGCTCGAACCAGCGACCTTCTTGCTGTGAGGCGACAGCACTACATACTGTGCCACCACATCGCCTTTATTATGATGATGATGATTATTATTATTATTATTATTATTACTATTACTACTACTACTACTACTACTACTACTACTGCTACTAGGGCTGTGCAATTAATCGAAATCAAATCGCAATTGCAATTTGAAACGTTGCGATTAGCCAGACGCAAGAGGCAGCGAAATTAATATATATTATTTAATTTCCCCCACCCAGAGCAAATGAATGACTGCCCTCTGTGTGCAACAGTCTTACTAGCCAATTGGGTAAGCACACTTTCGTTCAGCCAATCAGAATTGTGTAACAGAACTATCCGGAATGGCCACAATAAAAAAACAAACAAACAGGAAAGCGCAGACGAGTGGGATGATGGCGCCTGCTGCTTCAAAAGGATTAATAGTCTAATTAATATCAAAGAAAAACAGCACGTCGGTAATATGGGAATATTTTCGTTTCAAAGTCACAGACACCAAACAAAAACAGGTAATTTGTAAGAGCTGTTGCAGAATTGTTGCCAGCACAAGGAAATACAACAACCAGCACCTAAAAAAGCACCACAGGTGGCTATTTAAGTAGTGTGATTGAGCTGAAGCTTAACTAAAAAATTTTAATCGCAAATAAAATTGAAATCGCAATATCTGTCAAAAAATAAATAAATAAAAAAATCGCAATTAGTAATTTTCCCCAAATAGTAGTGTATGTGTGTGAAAGAGAGTGTATGGATGTTTCCCAGTGATGGGTTGCAGCTGGAAGGGCATCCGCTGCGCAAAACATATGCTGGATAAGTTGGCGGTTTATTCCACTGTGGTGACCCCAGATTAATAAAGGGTCTAAGCCGAAAAGAAAATGAATGAGAGGACTTTTTTAAGCCTTTCTTACCTAAATTAATCAAACCATTAAATGATATGTATCTACAGGCTATAGAGACTCAACGTTTACCTGACACTCTCAAACAGGCTATGATAACTCTTTTACTTAAGCCTGGTAAAGATCCTTGTTTATGTGGTTCCTACAGGCCGATTTCATTACTTAATTCAGACTACAAGATCTGTGCCAAAATTATTGCTTTAAGATTGGAGAAAATTATCTCACAATTGATACACATGGATCAAACAGGATTTACTCAAAATCGCTGTCTCTTTGACAATGTTCGGAGACTTTTGAATATAATTTTTTCGGCCTCTCAAGTTGACTTTCCTGTTATTGCTATATCTTTAGATGCCGAAAAGGCTTTCGATCGTGTTGAATGGCCCTTTTTGTTTACAGTCCTTCAAAAGATGAATTTTGGTCCTAAATTTCTTAATATGGTCAAAATGCTTTATAATCATCCAACAGCAGTTATTAAGACCAATAACGAGACTTCGGCACAATTTTCTTTGGAGCGGGGTACAAGGCAGGGCTGCCCACTGTCTCCTCTTTTATTTTCGCTTGCTTTAGAACCTCTAGCTATTGCAATACGCTCACATGACAACATCAGTGGTTTTACAACCCTTCAAACTAAACAAGTAATCTCTTTATATGCAGATGATATTATGTTATATTTGACAAATGTAGATTCCTCCATACCAGCCTTGTCAACCTTATTACAAGAGTATGGGAGTATATCTGGTTATAAAATAAATGTGACTAAGAGTATCTCTATGCCTCTAAATACAGCCGCTAAGCAATTGTCCCTTTAAAATTTCCCTTTTATCTGGAATACAGATAAATTTCTATATTTGGGATTACAAATACCTAGAGATCTGTCTCAGTTATATAATTTGAATTATGTTCCCCTGCTTAAAAGTGTAGAAAAAGAATTAGATCAATGGAAATCTCTTCCTATTTCATTAATAGGCCGGATAAATTCTATAAAAATGACTGTGTTACCAAAATTTTCATATTTGTTCCAAGCACTACCCCCTATGTTACCAAAGTCTTTCTTTAAGGATCTTCACCGAGATATCTCTAAGTTCCTATGGAAAGGGAAAGTTCCTCGGGTAAAATTAAATTCACTGTTTATGCCCTTTCAGTATGGTGGACTCAAACTGCCTAACTTCTATTTATATTATTGCGCAGCTCAACTGCGCACTGTCTGGATCTGGCAGTCAAAGTGTACCGCTCCTCCTGTTTGGCAGCAATTGGAGGAGGCCCAAGTGCAGGGCATGGCTCTCGCTGCAGTGCCTTTTGTTTCTGTAAACAGCTTGAAGAAATTGACCTCTAACCCACTAATTGTTGGTACCTCTAAAATTATTGCAGACCTCAGGAAAAAGATGAAATGCAAGCAGACTATATTCAGGTCTACTGCATTTTATCACAATCCTTTTCTACCCCCTGTTCTTAAAGATGGCATAGCCAAACAGTGGTATGATCTAGGCATCCAAACCTTTGACAAACTTTATGAGGGAGATACACTCATGTCATTCGAACAACTACAACAAAAATTTGCCATCCCTTCTAATTTTTTTTTTAAATACCTTCAAGTTAGACACTATATATTTAGACCCAACAAGGGGGTCGTTTATCTACACTTTCACTTTCACCTCTTGAGGATATTTTATCAGAGAAAAAATGCCCTAAGGGCCTCGTCTCTTTTATCTATACTAAATTGCTACAGCTGATGGCTGATAATATTCGCGACGTAAAATCTAAATGGGAAAAAGACTTGGAGTGCTCATTCACAGATGACGAATGGGAAACAATATGTAAGAAGGCTCAAACTTTCTCTATCAATAGTCGTCATAAGCTCATCCAGTTTAATGTGATACAAAAAGTTTACTACACTCCAGTTAGATTGCATTCCTTTAAAAGCTCCTATCCAAAGTTTTGCCCTAGATGCAAAGCAGATAGAGGGACTCTTCTACACATGCTGCGGTCTTGCCCTGAGTTAGAAGAATATTGGAACAAGGTCCTAGAGGTTATTGCCATAGTTGTAGGTACTGATGTGCCTAGAGAGCCTAGACTTACCCTCTTGGGAGATACTACACTACTTGATCAACATTGTAGTAATCTGAGATTTGTCAGGCTAGCCCTAGTAGCAGCCATAAAATGTATAACTTTGAGATGGAAGGATTCTAAACCACCTTCTACTTCCATGTGGATTAAAGAAGTGTCATCTTATATGCCTTTGGAAAAAATTGCTTTTCGTTTGAAAAAGCAGCAAGACTTATTTGTCAAATATTGGGGCAGCTTTATTTCTTACTTGGGTATAACAGGATAGAATAATTAGAATCTGACCGTTTTTTTTTTTTTTTTTTTTTTTTTTTTTCTTCTATGTTTCATTCATGTTTTTTTTATTTTATTCTTGGCTTATTTGTGGCATTATGGGTTGAAGGTTTGGGACATGTATAGGGCAGTATGTGTGGGGATGGAAGATCTGGTTTGACTTCTGTATTTTGTTGCGCTCTGTGTTTAACTTGGGGGGGGGGGGGGGGGGGGGGGCAATAAACATAATGTTCAAAAAAAATAAAATGAATGAGTTAAACTAAAGAAGTAAATAAATTTCAATAAATGTAAAAACAAATGTATATATATTAAGTAATAATAATATTACAAAAATAATAACAACAACTATTATTATTATTATTATTATTATTATTATTATTATTATTATTATTGCACATTTTGAAGAGTAGTATTTTAACAAGTAGAAACATGTCAAAATATGAATAAATAAAAACACTCAAAACTACATTTTCAAAACCATAATAAACCTGGCCGAAAGGATTCAAGCCCAATATCAAACTGCACTTTACAGAAGTACTATGGAAATGCTCTTGAAAGCGGTTGACCTCATTGACAATGACCAGGAATCTTACAACGCTCAGCAGAGCAGATTAAAGTATGTCTGCATTCACAAGTACAAAACACCTCAGCGGAATATGGATTTTGTGAAAATGATTGTGCATAAAAGTCTGAGAAAGCCTGAAATAGCTTGTTTATTCTCAGTTTCTACACAGACTCCCAAGTGTGCAGACAGAAATAGCAAACAGAAGAAGCCACGTGCTGAATGAATCATCCTCTACATTTATTATCTCCACAAAAAAAAAAAAACGTGATACTGAAAACAGAAGGTTTTACAGCTTATTTTTCGGCCGCGATGTTTACTCTGTATTAAATGATTTATATCATTAACACTCCGGCTTTCCAGAGCTGACCTCAGAGTGAGATCTAATGGAAAATATGGCTGTTTAATGATTTCAAAATGTGAGCTGTTTATTAAGATCTTAGAAGTTTATTATGAAACAGAAAATGTGTCTCGTTTGCAAATGGCAGATGCAATATTTTTTCATTTTTACTGTCTATCTTTCGTTGCTGTTCCTATGTGAGCTATAGGCAGGGCCAGACAGAATCTGCGGACGTTTTTTGCAATTTCTGCCGAGAATTTTGGTAAAAATCTGCGGAATTATTTTGGGAGTCTCATAACTAAAACCTTAATATGTGAAATATGTGTAATTAAAAAACTGAATAAATTCAGATTTACACACATTTACTCAAGTAAATAAACAGAATTAATGATGGGCAAAAACCTGCGGAATTCTGCGGAAAATCTGCGGAATTCTGCACGAGCAGATTCCGTGTGGGCCTAGCTTTTACTTAAATATGTAATGTATAATACACTCAAGTCACAATGCGATACAAAATCATATATAATACAATTTTTATCCAGAATAAACTAATTTTGATATGGATTTGGTGAACTTGAATGTGTTTTTAACAGTGACAGTGACAATGGTGCTGCCAAAATACAACATAATTCTGAAGGTGAAAATATAAAAATATTAGATATACAGAGGAGTTTAAATTGATAGGGACAACCTACAATTTCCTAAATCACTGCTTAGCCCTATTTAAAGTTATCATAACATGAGTAATATATATTTATACAGTATTACATTTTTAAATGAGAGTTTTGATTGGTGGATTAAAAGCTCACTGCTAGTGATTTAACAGAATAACCTGCCAGGAAGGTCTCACAAATTCAATTAAGCACGTGACGATTTGCAAATGCATGTTCAACTTCATTCATAAATGTGTGATTGAAATTAATTCAAGAACTTGATATTATAGATATTTGCATAAACCTTATACATTTATTTATGCATTTGTGTGAGCATTTGGGGAAATGTTTATGCCTTTACTTGTGTATTTATGAATAGGTTTGAATTTACAAACCATGTAAATGTATTTTTTAGACTGATCTAGCTCCATAGTTCAGAGCCTCCAGGATTTTACGATTGCTAAATTTTTTTTTGTAACTGTTTTTTTTTTTTTTTGTTTTACATTTTTCAATAATTACCAAACACAACAATAAAAAATACATGAAATAAGCATGATAATACAAAGAAAATAATTAAATTAAAATAAATAAATTAATTAAGTTATTATTAAAAACAATTAGGACATATAAACGGTTGCAATTTAAAATACAAAGAGGCAGTCAATAGGGCTAGTGAGCATATTAAGCACTACACTGCTGCTCAGAATCTGCATTGTATTGCTCCAGGTGATCAAGAAATGGTTGCCATATATTGTAAAACTTATCAAGATTATCAATAACTCCATAACGGACTCTTTCCATGTGCAATATTTGAGTGAGATAAGTTAATCATGTCTTAAATTGAGGAATAGAATCTGATTTCCACAGTTTTAGAATGACACTCTTAGCAATAATCATTCCATAAATGATGGTGCTTTGTATTGACACATTATAATCCAGCAGAAAACCAAAGTACCCAAAATAGCAATTTCAGGTGTAAAGGAAAAACCACACATATCAGAAAACCATTTAAATGTGTCACACTAGTCGGCGCCAGTGGTGTAGTGGTTAGTGCGCTGACACATGCACTCACGGCGACCTGAGTTCGATTCCCGCCTCGTGGTCCTATGCTGATCCTTCCCCCCTCTCTGCTCCCCATGCTTTCCTGTCAATGCTCTATACCTTCCTATCCATTAAATGTGAAAACCCCAAACAAATTATTATAAAAAATAAAAATGTCACACCAGAAATCACGAAGACACTTCCAAAAGACGTGTCTTCAACAGACATGTCAGATGTAGGGGAGATGGTAGGAAAAATTCTGTGTAATTTAGATTTCGAGTAGTGCAGTCTATGCATTACTTTAAATTGAACTAATTGATGCCTGGAATTATTAGAACAAGATCGAATTTTACTGAGGCTTTCCTCCCATGTATCAGTCTCAATCTACAGTATATGCCCAGTTCCCCTTCCCAAGCATTCTTCAAAGGAATTGTAGTAACTCAGTTCTTGAGAAAACACATATACAAAATCTGAAATCAAATGTTTGGAATCAGGTGAGGCCAATAGTAGCATGTAAACTTTTGTTTCATCTGGAAGGTTTCAAAATTGGGCATCGCATGACTTTTTTTATCTGTAATTGTCGAAAGAAGTGTGTTGCGGGAAGAGAAAACTTCTCTTTTAGTTAAGAAAATTAGGCAAAATTTATATTAACATATAAATCCTTTAGGGTGACTCTACCTTTCAGCCTCCAAATATTGAATGCTGTGTCAGAGATAGAGGGGGGAATGCATGATTACGATATACTGGGGCAGAAGTAGTAGTGTCTGGTAATTTGCAGCACTTTTTAATTTGACGCCATACTTTTAAACAGTTTGAAACAATCAAATTATCAATCTTAAATGATGTGAGCAATTCAGTATTTGAAAACAGCAGGGCTGGAAGTGAGCTGTTTGTAATTCAGTTTTTTTTTCAATGGCGACCCAGTGGGGTGTATCAGTCGAGATTTCGACTTTATAATCATCTTGCCAGTAGACAGGGGCCCTGTCATTTGCTGACCAGTCGATCACTGAATTTAACGTAAAATCAAGCAAATGTTGCAAAATTTTGTGGACTTCTGAATTTTTTTAATTGCTGCAAGATTCATTCATTTATTTATTTTTCTTTGTCTTAGTCTCTGTATTTCAGAGGTCGCCACAGCAGAATAAACCATCAACTATTCCAGCATAAGTTTTATGCAGCGGATGCCCTTCCAGTAGCTACCCAGTACTGGGAAACACCCATACACTCTCACATTCACACACACACACACACACACACACACACTCATACACTACGGCAGGGCTATTCAATTAGTTTGTCACGGGGGCCAGTTCATGAAAAGCATCCCAAACGAAGGGCCGGAGAGACACATGACTTGCAATATAAATGATGACACAACTGCATTTAAGAGCCAATTATGTATTTTTGCTCCTTTAGACACCCACGTTGTATTTGTCTACATTAAAATGTTAATATATTGTATTTTGAAACTATATAATATCACTGCATTGTACAATAAGTTTTTTTTAACAAACATTCAAATGTTGTATTTCACAGCACAACAAAATCAGTGTATTGCTTAAGTAGACTTCTTCTACATTCAGATACGTTCATATGTTATGTTTTGAACTGTATAACAATCATGGATGCAACAATTATAGATTTTGGTTGTACGATAATATAGTGTGAAGAATAATCAGCGTTTCACAGTTATCACGTCTAATGTAAATTTAAGCTTTATATTAGCTAGATTTAGATCTGGACATCCCTAACTAATATTAAAAAACCTTTAAAAGGCATTTTCATTAGTAATAGTTTTTATGCTGTAGGTTTTTCTGTGCTTATAGGGCTACACAGTTTAATTATGTGTGTGTTTATAGAGAGGAACGGGAGAAAATAATATAATAATAATTGTTATGAAGGTCGGCGCCAATATTTAGATTAACTGTTGTTATCATCTGCATTCATACATACATAATCATTTTAATAATAGTTCGTCTAACATGTCTTTTGTTTACATTGCACTGAAAGCTAAGCACAACTCTCACCACTACAGCATGAGATGTTTTCTACTGCGTGCGCCCAGACAGCCGCGAGCGCGTTGTTCCGCTTGCGCCCGCATATTGGCATATATTCTTACGACATAACAAACTTGCACGCGGGAAAGACGTGATATGGGAACGGCCCGCGGCTATAGTTATTACAGTGTGCGTGCGTATTAGCTTCGGTGGACAAGCTCGGAACTTTAAACTAGCGCACAGTTGGTAACTTGGCGTAACTTTGTTCAGCAGTTTCATTTCGTGCGGCAGAACAGAAATGCAGAAATGCGGCTTAGAGAAGCCTTTACGATTAATTAACCATGACGAATTAAAGCGCAGTTAATAGTGAAATCGGTTAATCGTTTCATCCCTAATAACGATATCAGTGCATTGTACAAAAAAACATTTCTACAAACATATTCAAATGTATTCGGCTGCTCTCGCCACTGTCATGTGACTCACGCTCTGCGCAGCTCATGCTATATTGAACAGACGCACTTCACTTCATAACTATAGCGGCTGTTTTTTGACTTTACTAAATTTATTCTTGATGTGTTGGTCACACTATTTGGAGGGCCAGAACAAATTGCCTCAGGGGTCCGGGTTTGGCCCGTGGGCCGCCAATTGAATAGCCCTGCACTACGGCCAATTTAGTTCTGATTCATGATTCATGTTTCACATTTCAAAACATCTGTTAAGAAAACAAAGTGAGCATCTGTGATTTTCATGGTGCATTATGGGACTTTTCAGGGAGGGAATGTTTCAATGCACTGGCCGACTCCCTGACTACTGAAAAAAGAAGCTGATAGAGATGCGCCCTTATTATATAAATGTAAGCTTAGCAAAATCATCTGCTGAAGCCTATTGTAAATTTAGATATTCATAGATACATATAAACAGGGCTTTAAATTAACACCCGCCAAATGCGGGTAGATTACAGCCGTGGCGGGTTAGACAGTCACTCTCACTAGCCACTTTGGCTGGTTGAAAATCATTTTTATATTATAGTTTTCTTAAAAGCAGGGTTCGACAATAAAGATGGCCCAATATGTGTGCAAATGTCATCTTAGAATCGAGAAGCAGCATGAGCAAAGAAAAACAAGTGAATACCGAATGAGAGGATGATCACTCGCGTGCACAGGTGATGTGATGCACGCGGCTGTTTTAAAAGGCATGCGCGCTCCCGTTTCCTGGCGCGAAGCGACCATGCCTAGAGAAAACGCAACTGCTGCAATCGATTCTCTTTGAAATAGACTGGACAAAAAGTGATGCTCGTGCACACACAGTCCTGCTGCTTCCAAAAGCTCCGGATGTTTCAAAAATATGTATTTTTGTAAGCAGCAGCGGTTGCCAGTTTTTTTTTTAAACTATTCTTTTAACAGAACGGATTATGGGCCTAACGTTACCTGTGTGCGCATGATCATCCTTTATTATCACACAGTATGTTTTTCAACTGCTTTCTTTTGCTTACAGTTATTTTTGTTAATATTGTTTAATTATCATTGTTACAATAACATTGCTTTAACAGAAGATGAACTCCCCATGTATACGTATGTATAGTTAACTAGTGATCTGAGAGACCTTTAGCCTGGACAGACTAGGCTACTGTGCATAGTTTTAGATACATGGCAATAATTATTGTTTAAATGTAATTGTTTTTTTAAGAAAGGTTTTGTTGAATAAAAAGAGCATGTATACAGCTATATTTAGCATGTTTTGACATATTATTTAACATTTGTGGCTAAGAAGTAATTATTTATTTATTTTTTGGTATGGTCAGAGATAAATTTGGTAAATCCTCAGTGTTGAGCTCTGAAAAGTCATGATTGCAATGCGACACTGTGAAACCACAGCCCATTTGCTTATGCACATTGAGCAGGGTCATACACACAAAAAAGTGAAATGAATAAGGAGGCATGTGGACATAACACAAAGTCTAAATTAAGTCATTTTAGCATGCCAAAGTCAAATTTATGCATATAAAATATATTTCCCCAACAACAAAATTGTGGCTAGTGAAAATGGTGAGTGGCTGATAATGTTGGAAAGCTACTAACCACAGTGGCTGCTGATCAAAAAAGTTAACGTCAAGCCCTGCATATAAATAATTTCGCAAATGCATCAACTTTCTTCTGAGTGATTACTAACCGGCTTTGACTGTTCAATTATTGAAGATGGGTTATGTATAGCTGCTAAAAGAAACAGCTGCTGATCAGGCATCTATGTATATGATTCTATATACCCAATGCAAGTGAGTAATGCGAATAAGAGATTTATTCTGGTTTGTTAACAGCTTTACTGACTGCTTGCAAGTACAGTCATTGAGCTCATGTTGTGCGCAGACACATGAAACTATGTAAACTAGCATTGACAGCCTCATTCCTCATTCAACAGGATGGAAGCATTCTAGTGTTGTCATGTTGCCCACTTTCTGTATACCATTTATTTTCAATCTGAAAGACACTTTTGTTTTTCATGCTGTTATGAAAGCCAATGTGGAGTTGGTCGTTTAGTAACTCCTTTGATTTACTGATGTATAAAATATAGATATAGTCATTCAGGAACAGTTTATGTTGGATGTGCTTAAAGAATAGGGCCTGCAGCTTCACTGTGCAAAAACTGTTTTATCCCATTCAAATGCCTTCAAAATCTGTATAGAATTTTCAATATATTCGAGGTCTGTTTGGACCAGAAGAATCACCATTTTATAAAAGTTATTATTCAATAATTGTTCACTGAAACTATATTGCATCTGATGAAATTGTATTGTATTGTATCATTGAAATTTATGGAGTTTGCATGTTCTCCGTGTGTTGGCGTGGGTTTCCTCCAGGTGCTCCGGTTTCCGCCACAGTCCAAAGACATGTGCTGTAGGTGAATTGGATGAACTAAATTGCCTGTAGTGTATGTGAGTGTGTGTGTATGTGGGTGTTTCTCAGTACTGGGTTGCGGCTGGAAGGGCATTCGCTGTGTAAAACATATGCCGGAATAGTTGGTGGTTCATTCCGCTGTGGCGGCCGCCGAAAGAAAATGAATGTGTTTGAAATGTATTTAATTTAATTCATTTCATTTAACATGCAATATTTATTAATATTGATGATAAATCTTATTTCATTATTTCACTGTATGAAATTTATAAGAACATATAATCTATCCCCAATCCCAAGCATGGAATATAATTCAATTCTTTTAAATGTAAACTCATCATTGCTGAAAAAAATGTTCAAATTTCTGAAAACTTTGTTTATTTCTAATTAAAAAACATAAATAAATATTTACTATTTTTCATGTTTATCAGCAAAATTCAGTGCCCAAATTGCGTGAGATATTTGGGGGAAAGGCTAATTATATTTTACATATGTTTTCTGACACTAATATAACTTTTAATACTTTTTTATATTTTACTTATTTACATATTTACTTATTTTTTACTATGATACTCCATAAATACTCAAAATAATTTGAACATTAAAAATATATTACATTGAACATTAATATGTTTAATATATACAAACCCATATTCATTTATTATTATTATATACCCATATTCATTATTATTATTTATTATTATTATAGGATGTAAAACGATTTTTGTAACCTACTTCATCTCCAGCACCTCCTCCAGGTGTCGCCTCCTCTCGGCCCTCAGTGTGGTCAGATGAGCTTCTTTCTCTGCCAGAGACTGTTGGGTGGACGACATCTTGGCCTTCATGGACTCGAGCTCCAGCTTCACCTTCTCCATCGCTCCGAGCAGCTCTTCCATCTTTTAAGACAAAAAGAGAAGGTACGTCTCTTTCACTTATTCTGTACATCACAAACTTTGCCACTTTTAGGGGTGATTTCACTTTGTGTTGAAGCTGGTAAAATGAAATTGACACATTGACCAATGGAAAACAACATAAATGTGGCTTTTGACAATAGACATTTTGCTCTCAAAATTGTGCATATTTACTTAAGTTTTCAGTCGTTTTTACGAAAAAAGATTCGAAATAAGAGCAAGAGTAGGGAAGGAAAAGAGATTTTTTTAGGTTGTATGTAGTGAGTGGAAGGCCAAGAGCCCTCAGAGTGGGTTAAGGCTGGTTTTTACGTTTGCTTTGAGTGATGGGTGTGACCCACGATGCATGCCTTGTGAGTTGTTGTGCATTTATATTTCTGCGTGCTGTTTGTGTTGCACTGCAATAACCCTTCCGAAACGCTAGCTGGCAATGAGGTTTTTGTGTTTCTCTGTGTCGAGCTTCTTCGCTGGTGTTTGTTTTTTCTGAATGCTACGCGTTGTGCAAGTAGCTAAACCTCGCTCATTCTGAGGCGAGAACCTGCAGACATGCAACAACTTTAATCATAAGGTAAACACAAAACAAAAGTTTCCATCTGGAGCTCCTTCACGGGATTCGACTCTTGTAAACACTTGCTTTAACAGGTTTGTGCGGCTGTCACCCCCACCCACACTCGTCAGCGCTACCAAGCCGACCACTCACAGAGCTTGTACTACACGTCATTGCGACATGTAGTTAAATAATTTGAGAGGTGCACGTCAGCCACAGTGAGGGGTATGCGACCGCACGAAGGCTGCACCGGAGTATAAATTAGTATAAGTATAAATTAGCCTTTAGGGTTAATGAGTGTTATTACATGGCTGTCTGAAATACTTGATTCTGATTGGTCCGTCGCAACATTCCAATGTATGTTATTCCCAGTTACGGGCTTATACGGGTATTTCGAATCATCTTGACCGTCAGTGAGTACGTTCATATGCTTGACTGTCTCCACCACAGTTTTTAACTGTTTGGCACCATCTTGTGACTGAACAATACATAGGTTATGCCGAGTTCAGACTGCATGATTTTAGCCCTGATTTTCGACGACATGTTTTGAGAAATCACCGACAAATGCCTGAAATCACAGGCAAATCGGTGCTCGTTCAAATGAGCGACAGTCACACAGTATGAACTATCAAGGACGCGATCTGAGAGAAATCGCAGATGAGTCGCCGACACCATGAGATATTTGGCATGCTAAGGCCCAATCCCAATTCTATTTTTGTACCCCTACCCCTTCCCCTTCCCCTTGGCCCTTACAACCGAGGGTTAAGGGGAAGGGCTTCAAAACTTACCCCTAAGAATTGGGACAGCACTTCAACACCTGCACACGTCATCATATGTCACCGCGATCTCTTGCTTCATATGAGATCAGACGATCGCGACTGCTGTAGTTATTCCAGTTGTGTTATTTTTTGGTGTTTATCTTCAGGAAATCACTGAAGGGATATATTATGTTATCATAATCTAATGTGGCAATAAAATCGTAACTGTACTGTGCATTTACACAGTGGCCATATTCATCTATGTAAACACACAAAAACAACATTAACATTATCCCAGACACTGAAAAAAGCTCATTTTCAGCCACTAGACTGCTCTGACAGGGTATTCGAGTGTCATCGAGTGACAGAATGTTGTGGGACTGCTGTACAGGAGTTATGATTATGGATTATATATCGCGAAATTTAGCGGGATTTTTTTGTGTTTTTTTTTTACAAAGCATGACGGTAAAACACGAACGTGGTTATGAATATATTAAAACATGTGTTTGTTTGTTGTAAAAATTCCGGGTTCAGCGTTGTGGCAGGTGTATTCTGGGAAATTTTCTTACCCCTCCGTTTCGAGTGTGGACCTGAAAAATCTTCGTTTGAAGGGGTGTATACCCCTTGCCCTTAGCCATACGCCTTCAAGCTAAAGAGAATTGGGACACCACTACCCCATGACGTGAACGCGCAAAACGAGGGGTACGGGTAAGGGGAAGGGCTAAGGGGTAGAATTGGGATTGGGCCGAAATATCTGGAGCTGTCGGCGATTCAAATTATACCGTGTAAAATGTGTTCTGATTGAAAATAACATTGGCGATTACCTACAGCCAAAGAGAGAGCAGTATCCACTAGTGTGGGTATCTGCAGGCCAGTGGGAGGTTGGGGGAGAAGTTAAAAGCGCTCATTTTCAGTTTATTTGGACCCAAGAAATGGAGGAAAAACTAGTGTAAATTTGGCAGGAACACCTGTGTCTGTATGACGTGTCATCAGAGCAATACCACAACCGGGTTGAAAAAAGAAAAAAGTTGAGGAGAAATTGCTAATTCTCTTCAAACGCCAGGTGAGAAAAATAATTACATTTTCTACCGCACTAATGCCTTCTTTCTCATAATGTAGTTAATAACAAAAGATATATTACGTGATCTCGCATTGTTTCCATGTCACTTCTCGCGTGTGTTTGGTAGTGTGTTTGAGACGTAGTTTGGATAAAGTTGTCGGCGATTCTTCCTACAGTGTAAACACAGCACCGATGGAACGCTACCCCAGATAGTCATGCAGTGTGAAAACATTAGTGACATTACTACTTTGAAAAACATGCAGTCTGAACTCGGCATTAGTGTATGCTTTATAGACCGTTTTCATTTCTTTCAACTTTGCCTTTAATTAAAGAGTTAATAAACTATAACATCTCAGAACAATGTGGTGTCTAATTTTTACATTTTGTGGCAAGTAGCCATGTAAAAAGCAGGATAAAGTGCATCCAGGCTGTTGTTTGCAGAATAAAGCCCTTCAGTCTTAAGGGCGAGACACACCAAGCAGAAACCAAAAAATTAGCATAGCTGAAAAACAACTGTATTGCTGGCTTTCGTTGGTTGCATCTAGACCAAAAAGCTGCACATGAACACACCAAACAGACGGCAGCAGACTGAAATGAGAGCACACGTTTTGCGCCTGTGTGAGAGATCATGTCTTTCAGCACTCACAGGGGACAGTAGTCCGTTTTCCCATTCCACAAAAGGAAACCGACATACAAACACACACAAAAAGCATAAATGAAGCAGAGTTTAGTATCATTACCACAGTACTTGTCACTCACCACAGAGGGGTTCACTTGTGCAAATAATCAAATAATTCATATCGTTTGCAATTATTTGAAAAATGTAGCGATTTACAGTCGGCTTCTTTGGATCCCCTTTTGACTTTAATTGTTTACTTGGTTATGTCACTTCAGTTTATGTTCTCACGCTCTCATTTATTGCTGAATAACCATTAAGAGTGCTCTTTTCAGCCTTAAGAGGGATAATAGTTAATGATCTTACTCAATCAGTGAATCCCTCATATATATCTGCTAATAAACCGATCCTCTGCTTTCAAACATTCCCATGGTCGTGTATCTTTGTAAGCTTTTACTAAACAGTGTGAAGAGATGGACATTGTTGCGAATCACAGTGATATCTGTTGAGTTTGTGAACACAATGGCCGATCAGATGTGTTAGGGTGCTTTTACACCTAGATGTTTGTTTCTGAACCTGGTCCATTTGCCTCATAGCTCAGTTTGTTTGGGCTTATGTGAACACCACAATCGTGCTCAAATCCGCACCAAAATAATTGGTCCGAGACGTGGCCTCGGCTCGGTTGAAACAAACTCTGGAGCGCTTCAGTTGTAGTGAGAATGCAATCTGATCCAATGAACCAGCGTATATCACTGTGTATTATGGTTATGTAATAGCAGTTAGGTCCATAAATATTTGGACATTGACACAATTCTAACATTTTTGGCTCTATTCACCAACACAATGGATTTTAAATTATACGAAAAAGATGTGCTCTAACTGCAAACTGTCAGCTTTAATTTAGTTAAAGAGTTGATTTTAGTATTTACATCCAAATCAATTGAACGCTAAAGGAATTACAACAGTTTGCATATGTGCCTCCCACTTGTTAAGGGTCCAAAAGTATTTGGACAATTGGCTTATCAGCTGTTCCATGGCCAGATGTGTGTTATTCCCTCATTATCCCAATTACAATGAGCAGATAAGAGGTCCAGAGTTTATTTCAAGTGTGCTATTTGCATTTGGAATCTGTTACTGTCAACTCTCAAGATGAGATCCAAAGAGCTGTCACTATCAGTCAAGCAAGCCATCATTAGGCTGAAAAAACAAAACAAACCCATCAGAGAGATAGCAAAAACACCAGGCATGGCCAAAACAACTGTTTGGAACATTCTTAAAAAGAAGAAACGCACCAGTGAGCTCAGCAACACTAAAAGACCCAGAAGACCATGGAAAACAACCGTGGTGGATGACCAAAGAATTATTTCCCTGGTGAAGAAAACACCCTTCACAACAGCTGGCCAGATCAAGAATACTCTCCAGGAGGTAGGTGTATGTATGTCGAAGTCAACAATCAAGAGAAGACTACACCAGAGTTCACCACAAGATGTAAACCATTGGTTAGCCTCAAAAACAGGAAGGCCAGATTAGAGTTCTAAAAAAGCCTTCACAGTGCTGGAACAACATTCTATTGACAGATGAAATCAAGATCAACTTGTACCAGAGTGATGGGAAGAGAAGAGTATGGATAAGGAGAGGAACTGCTAATGATCCTAAGCAGTGAAGCATATGGTGGTAGTGTCATGGCATGGGCATGTATGGCTGTCAATGGAACTGGTTTTTGAAGAGAAAAAAGTGGAAAACTGAAGGGAAAATGCCCCAAGAACAAGCAGGAACTGAAGACAGTTGCTGTAGAGGCCTGGCAGAGCACTACCAGGAATGAAACCCAGCGTCTGGTGCTGTCTATGCATTCCAGACTTCAGGCTGTATTTGACTGCAAAGGATTTGCAACCAAGTATTAAAAAGTGAAAGTTTGATTTATGATTAGTGTTCTGTCCAATAACTTTTGGACACCTCACAAGTGGGAGGCACATATGCAAACTGTTGTAATTCCTACAGCGGTCACCTGATTTGGATGTAAATACCCTCAAATTAAATCTAACAGTCTGCAGTTAAATACATGTTATTCATTTCATTTCAAATCGATTGTGTTGGTTTAGAAAGCCAAAAATCTTAGAATTGTGTCGATGTCCAAATATTTATGGACCTAACTGTATATGAGAGAATGATAAGTAGGACAGGGATGATTGGTAAATGTGCTTTTCATGTCGGATAAAAAAGTGAAAGCATGCTGTCTGACTGTACTATTAAAAAATATATATATAAATAATACCAACATGACTTCTGATATAGAATAGATATATATTAGGGGTGTCAAAATTAATTGTTTCTTCGGTGCACCGAGATGCAGACGCGGACAATTCGGTATCGGTTCAGTAATAATCATAACCGGTTATTATGTACTGACGTCATTTATCTCACATGCGCTATGTCGCCGTAGCTTACTATGGCGAGGGAGGCGAGCGCAAGTATTTACAACGCTCTAACTACACAAAAACTCTGAAACTGTGCACAATTTCACTGCGTGTGTGTTTGCTGAACACTGTTTCACTGACACTTACAGCAAAAGCCCCTATTTCACCATGATTAAGAGAATGAAAGTAATCTCCATTTCTCTCTCTCTCACTGTGGCCCATGAGTGCATCTGTGAAGAGCGGTAACGTGTAAGAGCCAATCGCAGCCCTTTCTGTTGAGCATGTGACCAATCAAAGGGATGTAACTTGGTACTAGACAAGGCTCAGAAAGCGATCGGGATATTTATATTTGTTTATTTGCTATAAATGCTTGTGTTGTTTAAAGGTACAGTTTATATATCTGACTGTTTGTATTAAAGGACAAAATAGTTTTACAAATAGTATATAAATATATTTATACATTGTAATACAAGAATTGCTGTGCTGTGAAGAAAATATTAAACTGTGTATGGAAAGAATAGTCAATGCACCGTGATGCACCAAGATATCGAATTGAACCGAATCGATGGCATGATAATCGTAACCGAAATGAACCGTGAGACCAGTGTAGGTTCACACCTCTAATATATATATATATTACAACCCTTGACAACTGAAATAAGGCTATGTATGTGAAAGTTATATCTCTGATTTATATTTGGTGACTGTATCTGTCACCATTCAAAATTAAAGTGCACCTTTTTGCTTATAATGTCTAATTTCTCATTGTCATAAATTGAAATAAGACTTATAACTACTGAGTGGAATCTCGAAAAATAAAGCAAACTCTGACCAATGAAAGGAGAGTTTACTCGCATGTGACTTGTTTTAATCACTTTGGACCATTTAGAAACTTTGAAAACTTTGAAAGTGAACCACACCAAGAACAAAAAGCCACATTGTACCAATTTTAATCCTTGTTTCAGAAGAAAACAATCAATCTACAGGTGTGAAAGCACCCTTAGAATTACCTCAAAAGCATTCAGAAAATGCTTGTATCATCACATTTGCAAAGTATCAACATCCAAGTTGGTACTTTTGACTATACTAATACTATATCAATTATTGTAATATTTACCTGTTTCTCTTGGTGGTTGCGAGCGGCCTCCTCCTGTGCCAGTACCATCTCTCTTTCAGCAGTGATCTGAACACTTTCTCTGAGAGCCTCCTCCAGCTCCTCGATACGCTCTGCCTTCTGCCGCAGGGACTCCTGGGATAGACAGGCTCATCATCAGCACACAGTACAGTTTGACAGTGTTGGGAAAAATACAGAGAGCTGTCAAAACAGACAGAGCTGTCATAACCATCTCTGTGTTCGCCTTACCTGCTGTGGGCCATCGTTGACATTTCTGCCCTTTCCTGGCGGCTCCTTGTGTTTGCCAGACTTCTTACTCTGCTCTTTCATTTGCCTGAAACATAAACACGAAGCGTTTGTGAGAGGAACACTGCAGTTTAATGGTGACATTAAGAGTTTTAGTGGGGGGGGGGGGGGGGTAAAGGGGTTCATAGCAACAACTGTTTAATTGTGGGAAAAAAGTAGATGATTTTATTATTGGTCTGTAAATATTGCAAAGGCTGATCAGAAGAAAAATACTTGTGCTATTTGTAACTCTTTCATAGTAATAACACTATTACAGGGCAAATATTCAAGAGCAATTACATTACATTTTCTTTTCTTTCTTTCTTTTTTTACTAAAAACCCCATGAATATCAGGTTTTGACATAGCTATAATTTGAATTTTTTTATTACAATTATGTGAATGTTAAGGGGCAAAAGTGCTCATTCTAGTGAGCTTCTGATTGGATAAAATTAGGGATTCATGATATATCAATGCCATATTCTATAATGCTATACATGTTTAAATCTCAAATAAATTGCTACTTCATTTCATCACTTTATACAGTGCATCCGGAAAGTCTTCATAGCGCTTCACTTTTTCCACATTTTTTTATGTTACAGCCTTATTCCAAAATGGATTGAATTCATTTATTTCCTCAAAATTCCACACACACTACCCCATAATCATAATGTGAAAAAAAGATATTTTGAAATTGTTGCAAATTTATTAAAAATAAAAAATCTGAAAAATCACATGAACATAAGTATTCACAGCCTTTGCTCAATACTTTGTTGATGCACCTTTGGCAGCAATTACAGCCTCGAGTCTTTTTGAATATGATGCCACAAGTTTGGCACACCTGTCTTTGGGAATTTTTGCCCATTGCTCTTTGCAATACCTCTCAAGCTCTATCAGGTTGGATGGGAAGCGAAGGTGTACAGCCATTTTCAGATCTCTCAAGAGATGTTCAATAGGATTTAGGTCTGGGCTCTGGCTGGGCCACTCAAGGACATTCACCGAGTTGTTGTGAAGCCACTCCATTGATATTTTGGCAGTGTGCTTTGGGTCATTGTCCTGCTGGAGGATAAACCGTCACCCCAGTTTGAGGTCAACACCCCAGAATGTACCTGAGCTCAATTTAGAGCTTCACATCAAAGGCTGTGAATACTTATGTACATGTGATTTTTCAGGTTTTTTATTTTTAATAAATTTGCAAAAATTTCAAAAAATCTTTTTTCACATTGTCATTATGGGGTATTGTGTGGAGAATTCTGAGGAAATAAATGAATTTAATCCATTTTGGAATAAGGCTGTAACATAAAAAAATGTGGAAAAAGTGAAGTGCTATGAATACTTTCCTGATGCACTGTATATTTAGATTATGACTGCCATTATTAAGGACTTATTTTAAGTTACGATTTGAATAGAAAACATCCTTCTAAATTAAAATAACTAATAATATTATTACATTTAATCTTTAGTAAATCTCGAAATGAATATCAGTTTTATACTGTTCATTATAATTATGTATTGCATAAATTGATTTGTACACAGAGACCCAAAAGAGACATGGTGATATAAAAACAATAAGAGATGAGAGTTAAAAAAAATTTATTTTGTTTCATAAAAGTATTGCATC
The DNA here is from genome assembly GCA_903798195.1 of Danio kyathit. Classification (NCBI taxonomy): domain Eukaryota; kingdom Metazoa; phylum Chordata; class Actinopteri; order Cypriniformes; family Danionidae; genus Danio; species Danio kyathit. The sequence continues at coordinate 25,357,155 of LR812543.1, read as the reverse complement.
CTCACAAAAAAATGTTTATCATATTCCTGAGAGGGCAGCACGGTGGCTCAGTGGTTAGCACTGTCGCCTCACAGCAAGAAGGTTGTTGGTTCGAGTCCCAGTTGCGCCAGTTCGCATTTCTGTGAGAAGTTTGCATGTTCTCCCGATGTTGGTTTCCTCCGGGTGCTCCGGTTTCCCCCACAGTCTAAAGACATGCGCTATAGGTGAATTGAATAAACTAAAAAGGCCGTAGTGTATGAGTGCGTATATGATTGTGAGAGTGTATGGGTGTTTCCCAGTACTGGGTTGCAGCTGGAAGGGCATCCGCTGCATAAAACATATGCCAGAAGAGTTGGTGGTTCATTCCATTTTGGTGACCTCTGATGACTAAGCTGAAAGAGAATGAATGAATGAATATTCCTGAGATACATTCTATTTTTCTGCAGTATTGCATTTCGCAAGTAACACTGCATTCTCTAACAAAAGTATTTTGTTTCATGGAGAAACTTTAAAGTTAGGGCTAACTTTGACATTTCCCCACTACTATTCATGATGAAACTATTCATTTTTGCAAAGGTATTGTGTACTCCTGAGAAAGTTACAGTATCGTTTTATATATATCACAAATGTTTTGCACTCCCCAATCAATTCAAAATCTCTTGCAAAAGTATTGTGTTCCCTTGTGAAACATTTGGAAATGCAAACATTTTGTAAATGAACATGAAATATTTCTCAGAATCACCATGTCCTTTTGAGAACTCCAAATTTGTATAGTCATTGATTTCAGTGGTTTTAGTGTTTAATTTTTTCATTTTTTTCATTTTTTTGGATAAATAATATTGAATAAATCTAGGCTTTTTAGTATTTATGTTTCACGTCCACAATATTAATTTTGCTCACTCCTAGAAAATATTAGGGCTTTTATTTTACTTTAGGTCTGCACATGTTAACCTTTTTCTGGCAAAGAAACATATATGGTAACTTTGCTGACATTGATTTTAATACTGTATAATAATTTTATAAAAGTTCAAAAGTCTTGTAAAAATCCCTCACACTACAGGGATTTTACAATAAGTATTTTAAAGAGTGCCTTCTAAAGGGTTAAGGGTACACTATCATATATTTGACTAACTGCTACAAAACTGATCTCATGGGATCTTTAAGAGTTTTTTTTCCTAAAAGCAGGAGTCTGGAACCTTTTTTAGCAATGATAAATTATAAATAATACAGGTTTAAACCTTTATTTATGTCCATGCACAACTAAATAAATAAATCACAACTATAAGTCCATGAATGAAGAAAGGACAATTTAAAGAATTTTTTCTTTTCGCCATCACCACTCATGAGTGTTGTTTGAATTTACGTGCATGAGTTTACCATAGAAACGTAAGTTGTTTGTCCTTAATTGGCAATTCAAGTTTATCCACAGCAAAGCATGCATACATTGATCGAAACGTCCTTTTATTGTAAACTGTGTACTTAATAATTTTGCTTATTATTGTTAATATAATATGCTTATTAATATTATTGAAGGGAGACAGCTGAACAGCCACATATTTTTAGTCAAAGAGCCACATGTGGCTTGCGAGCCATAGGTTCCCTACCACTGCTTTAAAGACTCTGTCCATTTATGTGTGTGGAAGTACACATGTATCTACTAACCTGGAAGCCACACTAGGTACACATTTCCAGGTGAAAAAGTGAAAAAGAAGGGAGACAAAAAGCAGAATTTCAAAGGCCACTCAGCGTGAGAAAAAACAGAGCTTCAATGCAAAAGTCAAAGGGAGGGAAAAGAAGTCCAGTCAAAACATCAGCCTCGTCAAACGCAAACACTGAAAACGTTTTGACGTTGATGCCCAAACATGGCAGCAAAAAAGCAAGAAAACGTAACACGTTTTGACTGCTAAACCAATGTGAAAAATAATCACATTTGCAAAGGAGATGAGGGAGAAAGACTGACCTCTCCAGCTCACTGATTTTTCTGTCCTTGTCATTCTTCTCATTCTCCATCTGACGCAGGATGTCCAGTAGACGATCGACTTCAGCCTGGGCCTTGGCCGAGTCCTCTCTGTGTCTGGACACATCAGCTTCAAGTGAAGAAATGCGCTCAGAAATCTCAGCATTGGCCTGGGCGTTCACTGCAGCACTGTGGGCCTAAGATAGAAACACAAACACAACTTACACAAACTCAAATAGATCTCGCATACATATAAAAATGTTTACTATCGCAGTCTGTAATTTATAATGGCTACATCCCAATTGGGATACTTGTACTAGGTGTGCCATATTTAGCATCTACAGTAATATCATAATTATTGTTTTAATACTTTACAATAAGGTTTTATTTAATGCTAGTTCATGTATTTGCTAACATAAACAAACAATGAATAATACATTTATTACAGTATTTACTGATGTTTGGTAATGTTAGTTAATGAAAATACAGTTGTTCATTGTTAGTTCATGTTAACTTACAGTGCATTCACTAATGTTGAATTCGGATTTGAACCCCTTCCTGAATAACTTGAATTATGTTCCAACTTTCAGAAAAAAATGTAAAGCATTTATTAATTTTAACAAAATTCTCAAAAGAAAAATCAACTTCAAAAGAAAATCAAAGTATTGATTTAACTGATTTTTTAGTTTGTTCATTTCAATAGGCATCAGGTCAAAACAACTGTACTTCAAAAACAATTTTCCAACATTTAATTAAAAATAAAATAATACAAATTGTTGATCTTTACTTTAAGTTCCGTTACAAACTTGTATAATGTAACATTTAAACTTTCAGTTTCAGGTTTTAGTTTTATAGACTGCACATTATTATAACCCACTGTATGTTTAATGGATGGACATTCAAACCAAATAGTTCACCCAAAAATAGAAATTCTGTCATTATTTACTCATTCTTTAATTGTTTCAAATATTTATGAGTTTATTTTTTCTGTTGAACACAAACGGAGATATTTTGAAGAAAGCTGGAAACCTATAACCATTGACATTTTCTTTTATGGAAGTCAATGATTACAGGTTTTCAGCTCTTGTGTTCAACAGAAAAAAAAGTAACTCGAACAGATTTGGAACAAGTGAAAAAATGATGACAGAATTTCCAGTTTTGGGTGAACTATCCCTTTAAAAACATGTTTGTGTGTCTTTTTTAAAGAGGAAAGAATTAATGGCATGAAGAGGGTCGAACGAGAGTGAGGAATCCATAAATGATTATAGCTATTTTGATTGAACAATGGCTCCAATAATGTTTGTACTCTACAGTTGTTTCCCTGTCCAAACACACTTAACAAAAAAAAAAAACTATATCTAGCCAATTAAATATTTTAAAGCATAGCAAAACTGGTAATTATTTTAATTCTATGCTTTGCCTCACTTTCTTGAGCTGGTTCTCCAGTTTACTGCACTCCTCTCTCCTCTGCTCAAGGGCGATCTCAAGAGTCTTTAGTTTGGAGTCTTTCTTCAGGCCAGACGAGGCCAGGGATGACGCATGCTCTTTCAGGTCCAGCAGAGATGTCTAGAAACACACTTAGCATTGAGGTCACAGGTATACATCTTACAAACACTTTTAGTAAACATGTACCTTTATAAGGTCGAGGCTTGGTGGTTTATCTGTTCTGACAGTCACTCAACCAAACTGCCATGTAGGATATGTGCTTGTTTCAAGGTTGACCACTTTACATCCCCTAATGAGCAGATTTCTTTTTAAATTAAATTAAATATTGTGTAAGACATTCTAAAAATGCAATTAAAACTTCAAGTTTTAATTTTTTTAAATCGTACTGTTAAAATGTAATATTTTTTAAACGTGAACGTCACTATATTTTGTAAGATTAATACTAAAATATATTTGCCACTTGGGTTAAAAAAAATAAACTTAATTTATTATATTTTTTTTTAAAACAAGATCTAGTTTCTTATGCAATTTTGCTCTAATAATAATTTAATGTGATGCAGCAAAAAATGTTAATAGGCTCAATTTAAAACACTTCTAAACAGTTAAACAGTTGTGTTTTACCATTTTTGAATAGATTCAGATGATCTCTGGGTTTGGCACAAGCACTTTTAGCTTAGCTTAGCATAGATCATTGAATCAAATCAGACGATTAGCATCTCTCTCAAAAACTAAATAAATGTATTTGAAAATAATAATAATAATTTATATAATAATAAATATAATATATTGTCAATTTTTTTGCACAGATTTAATAAGTGCTGCAGCAATAATATTATTAGTTTTAAATTCTTATGCAATTTTGATCTGAAGTAAATCTATTTGAAAATAATTCAAAATAATAATAATTTACCTGAAATGTTTGTGCTTGTTTCAAGGTTGACTTTACATCCTCTAATGCGCAGATTTCTTTTTCAATTTGTCATTTAGTAATTTATTACACACATTAAATAAATCCATATCTAATATTTGGAATAAATGTCATATTGTGTAAGATATTCTGAAAATTAGGTTCAATTAACTTCAATTAAGTTTTAATTTTTTTATTCTTACTGTTAATATTTTATACTTTTTAAATATGAACATCAATATATTTTGCTAGATTAATATTAAAATATATTTGCCAATTTTATCATTTTTGAATAGATTCAGATGATCTCTAGATCTGGCATGACAACTTTTAGCTTAGCATAGATCATTGAATCAAATCAAATGATTAGCATCACCCTCAAAAATTAAATAAATGTGTTTGAAAATAATAATAATAATAATTTACTTGGAAAAAATCTGTGTATTTAAATTCTGTGTAGTTTTTTTGCACAAATTTACTAAGTATTGCACCAAAAATTTTATTATTAGTTTTAAATCATTATGCAATTTTGATCTGAAGTAAATTTATTTGAAAACAATTAAAAATAATAATAATTTACCTGAACTTTTTGCAACCCAGGCTCATTCTGAAAACAAACCTCTATATATATATTTCTGGAGATCGTGAAATACGTACAGGGAGGTACGTTGGTTTTTTGCAGTTTTTGTTTTCACTTAGTGCCGCTGTCGACTGACTGACTGACTGACTGACTGGCTGACTGACTGACTGGCCGATCGACTGACCTGCCCTCCTCCCTCACTAAACCCAACCAATAGTGTTTTTTAAAAGCACCTATTGACCCACCCAACCACTCACTTCCCTAAACCCAACCGACAGTTTTAAAAAGTAATCCAGAAAAGGCCTCGCCTGATTTTTACAGTGGGAAAGCTGTCCATACAGAGGTAATCGGTCAGCTGGTAAGCGCGAAAAGGAACGGCGTCATACTGCCCCGTAGCGTCCGTATTAAAGACGAAATGCAGCCATACGTTCTTCTGGCTACATAATTTGCGATCTCCAGAAATGTACAGTATATAGGGCTTTGTTCTCAGAATGAGCCTATGTTGACATTTTGTGTAGCAAAAATATTTTTCATATGCCATGTAGAATATGTGCTTGTTTCAAGGTTGATCACCTTACATACCCTTATGAGCAGATTTATTTTTCAATTTGTCAAAGTAATTAATTAGTAATTAAGTAAAATGAATCTTGTATCTTCAATTAAGTAATCTTTTTTCAATCTTACTATTTATTATTTTTTAAATATCAACCTCACTACATATTGTTAGATTAATACTAAAATCCATTTGCTAGTTGGGTGATCTAATTGCTTATGCTATTTTGCTCTGACAAATTTTAAAATAATAGTTTACCTGAATTCTTTTGTATTGTGTAGTTTTTTCTGCACACATTTCACAAGTGCTGCATCGAAAATGATTAGAAAAATTCAAATTGAATGATATTTTCCTGTGATTTTTCAGCACCTCTCGGTCTGACAAGTCTCCCTGCAGCAGACTGACTTTCTCCTTTAACTCCTTCAGCTCTTTTTTACTGGTGTCCAGCTCTTCGGCTTTCTCTCGCTCCTCGCGGTCACGTTGCTCCTTCAGACGCTCAATAATACGTTCCTGTTGAGAAGTGCTCACATGAACATGGTGCCAAAAAGACAGCATATACAACGAGCATCAACTGTTTATAACCAAGCACAGATGTTTCGACTCCAGACTGTAACCATTTGGAGGAGCACCAGTGTTTTGTTCTAAAGTCTGGTAATGTAGATCAGTGATTCCCAACCTTTTTTTCAGGAGACCTCCATTTTAATTATGCCCCTTTTCATAAGATGCAAAATACATCCCTGGTGTTCCTAGAAAACACACCGTCTTTATGCACGTGTCTTTAAATGCAAATGAGCGACTGCTTCCCAGAAGAGGGTGGAGCCTGTACATGCTATTCTGATAGAAACAACAAAACAAGTGAATCTCGCACAACCAAAATATCAGAAATTACCAATAGTGACTTTTTTGATGAGTTGTAACATTTTTTTATCTATTCAGCCTATATTCCTGTCTGGTGGGAGCAGACTGATATGGCTAGGAACTATACATGATCAATGGACTTTGCTGCCGTAGCATGGCTGCAGCAGCTGCAATGATATTACTCAACTCCAAATATTTCTGATTAGTCTCTCTTAAATGTCTCCATGGTTGCAAGGCACGCTCCCTGTTTAAGCAGGTGGTCACGTTGGTTCTAATGATGGATGCAGAGATGGAAAGTAACGAAGTACAAATACTTCGTCACTGTACCTAAGTAGATTTTTTTTGACAACTTTTTACTTTTACTCCTTACATTTTTACACAACTATCTGTATTTTCTACTTCTTACATTTTTTTAACCATGGTTGTTACTTTCGTTTTTATGTGTTTAGTAGCACGATCTATATTATTTCTTGTCATTGCGCAATTTGAATGCCTTTTTGATGCAATCAATCTATTTTTAGTCATTGCGCGCCTGCGCATGCATGCAGGCTTTTTCAACCAAGGCACCTTATGTACAGTAGGCTAATTTATGAAGATTACCATGAGAAAGGCAAGGATGACTACGCAAATGAGACAGAGGGAGTTGGCATCATGACTGATGCAGCCCTGTTGACACGGTAATAAGACTCATTTTGCTCGATAGGATCACAGGTAAACAAGAGAAACACATTCCAGTTCAAAAATATACCATTTAAATGCTTAAAGTTAGAGTCTTTTGTCCACTTCTGAACATACTGCACAGGCTTTCTCTGGTCTTTCAAACTAATACAGCGGAAAAAGTGCTTATTTTGTAATGATTTGTACATTTAGTACTAAAACAAGCAAATACTTTATAAAAACTTTATGCATTGAGATTTTTCGATGAGTTTGTATTTTCGATGAGTTTATATTCACTAATACAGAATTTACGTTGTTTTACTTTTTGTATTGATTTTTTTGTTGACTATATGATTTTACATATACAGTTGAAATCAGAATTCAGCTGTATCAGAATTATTTTTTAAATATTTCCCAAATAACAGATCAAGGAAATTTTTTACAGTATGTCTGATAATATTTTTTCTTCTAGAGAAAATCTTACTTGTTTTATTTTGGCCAGAATCAAAGCAGTTTTTAATTTTTAAAAACCATTTTAAGGTCAAAATTATTAGCCCCTTTAAGCTATTTTTTTTCAGTAGTCTACAGAACAAACCATCATTATACAACAACTTGCCTAATTACCCTAACCTGCCTAGTTAACCTTATTACCTTAGTTAAGTCTTTATACGTCACTTTAAGCTGTATAGAAGTGTCTTGAAAAATATCTAGTCAAATATTATTTACTGTCATCATGGCAAAGATAAAATAAATCAGTTATTAGAAATGAGTTATTAAAAGTATTATGTTTAGAAATGTGAAAAAAACTTCTCTCTGTTCAACAGAAATTGGGGGGGGGGGGATAAACAGGGGATCTAATAATTTAGGGGGTTTAATAATTCTGACTTCAACTGTAGGCCTATACTGTTTTCTTCAATTAATTCTTTTAATAAACATTTTACAACAACAAATGTAACTATGCTGGGCAATTTATGAATAAAATTATATTGCAAAAGATCATGCACATGTTTTGTAGGTTGTAGTCAAGCATGTGTACGTGGCTTTTAGCATAGAATAAATGTATTAACAGAATTACACACACACAACGGCGAAATTTGTTTACCAATTCACCCATGCCGCATGTCTTTGGACTGTGGGGGAAACTGGATATTTACCTACCTTGTACCCCTAAAACATGTAGTAGTGATGGGTACATTTTACTTATTTTTGAGACCGTACTTTACTTTTATGTAAGTACAAAAGTGTAATCATTACTTCAACTTTTACCAGAGTCATTTTAAACATACTTTTACTTGAGTAAAGGATGTGTGTACTTTTGCCGTCTCTAGATGGAGGTTAGCTGATTAGCCGCTGTGTAAAATCATTGCAACTGCACCTGTACTAAAGTGACATCACCACAGACAGTTCTAACATAGTTCAACCTACGCATCTGCGACAGTTTTGGAAAGAGTCATAACCGAATAATTTCTCCCAAAATACATTGTTTTTTTGAAAAAACATAACAATAAACACATTTTATAAAAATCTTTGTACTGACTTTTTTAACAAAGTTTTATATTTTGATGTGTTTAGAATGGACATTATTGTTATTTTGGTTTAATGTTTAGCCAAACTTTGCATTGATATGAACCAGTCTATGGTCTGAATTAATTCATATAATTTCCCTCAGCACTCATTTACACTTCTTTACTTGTAACCCACAAACTACAGTGAATTTGGTGACCCCCTGTCATAAATCGTTGGTGAGCCCCAGGTTGGGAAGCACTGTGTTAGAGCGTCCTCTAGAGGGGCTCCTCACCTTCTCAGCCAGTGAGTCCTCCAGTGTGGTCAGGGCTGTGTCTGTATTGGAGGTGTCCGTCTGTAAGGATTTAACCCTCTCTCTCAGACTGCTCATCTGTTTCTCTTTATCCCTCAGCTGCTCCTGTAAGTTTTCAATCTGAAACACATTGAAATGAGATTAGTGACATTAAAGTGACGTTTTAATTTTCTAAAAGTATGTTTAATTTACTCTTACTCTTGAAAAAAAGCTATAATGGCACAGCTTATCTCGAAGCATCTGGCCCTATTTTGCCCCATTAATGCCATTATGGGAAAAAAAAATTATTAAGTTATTAATAATAATATTTAACCCACACTTACTCTTAGGAATGGTACATGTTTAAACATCAGAAAATTTTCAATCACAACAATTAAAAACATTTATTTTGAACAATTGTAATTTCCTGGAAAACAATTATCTAAATTTCAATATTTTTTTGACATTTGTAATAATTGTTATCAGTTTTTTTTTCCATTTTACTCATCCCTATACCAAAAGTATTGTAAATTCATAGGAACTCTGAATAAGAGTGTTCTCTTAATTTTTTCCATAGCTGTATGTGTATATATACAGACAGTTTTGTCAAAATTCTTTCAAAAAGAATGAATTTTCTTCCTTTTTCCCAAAGCAAAAATGTCCTAGGTGACAGGTCAGACTAAGTGTGGTTGATTTATGAGTCAAGGACCGTGACATTGCCTGGTATGGCACAGCCGGGGCCCTACCCTGGAGCCAGGCCTGAAGTTGGGGCTCATATGTAAGTACTTGGTGACTGTTTTTTTTTTCCCACAGAACCTGGCTTGGCTCAGCCCGAAGGAGCAACATGGGGCCATCCTCCTGAAGGCCCACCACCTGCAGGAGGAGCCGAAAGGGGCCGGGGCATTGTGGAACGGGCGGTGGTCAAAAGTCAGGATGCGATAACACAGAATCTGGCTCTTGGGACATGGAATGTCACCTCAATGTGAGTGAAGGATCCTGAGCTTGTACAGAACGTTGAACAGTACAGAGTAGAGATAGCATCACCTCTGGTCCGTTGTGGTAAAGAAGGAGCTGAGTCGAAAGGCAAAGCTCTAAATTTACTGGTCAATCTAAGTTCCTAATCTCACCTATGGTCATGACTGAAAGGACAAGATCTCGGATACAAGTGGCCAAAATGAGTTTCCTTCGCAGGGTGGCAGGGTGCACCATTAGAGATTGAGATAGATTAGAGTAAGCTCCTGAGGAGCTCTGTCACCCGTGAGGATCACAGAGTAGAACCGCTGCTTCTCCATATCGAGAGAAGCTAGTTGAGGTTTCTTGGGCATCTATTTTGGATGCTTCCTGGATGCCTACCTAGGGAGGTGTTCTGGACATGTCTCACCAAGAGGAAGCCCCAGGGAAGACACATGATGCCTCAGAATCACCCTAGAGGAACTGGAGGATGTGTCTGGGGAGAGGGAAGTCTGGGGTTCTCTTCTGGGACTTCTGCCCCTGTGACCCACCCCCGGATAAGCGGCAAATAATGGATGGATGATGGATGATGAAATCAAAATTAACAATGTTTATTTTGCTAGCACACAATGTTAATCTCTTTTAGTTAATGAATCCAATTCTGACCATTTGCTCCTGCATTTGGAGTGGCGGTCCTTCTCTGTTGACATCAGTTTGACAGCTTCATTCATAATATTCTTAACCACGCTCCTGTTACATTAACTTGCTATGACAGAATGATGCGCACAAGAGAGCCCCATCCCCTACGCAATATACTTTATGTACATCAACATACTGATGTCTCAGCAACTTCTGGGTCATGCTGACTTTATCACAGGGTGATGAAAAAACAGATTTTTAAACAGACTATGAAAACATTCTCACTTTTTTCTGGAGTACGTTGACTTTACGCTCCTTGACCTCCAGCATGTCCTTCAGATCATGTATTTCCCCATTGAGTGTGCTTTTTTCTTCAGACATTTCTTGAATCTGCTTACTCTTTTTGTTTAACGTGGTCTCCTTTTCCTCCAGACGCAACCTCAGAGCATCCACCTGCAAAACAGTGTCAGAGATCAGAGAATCTGATGGTCCGATGGGCGAAGACTAACCACCGGTGAGATCTATTACCTCTGTCTGCAGAATAGCGGCCCGTTGCTCTTTGGCAGTCAGAGACTCTTTGAGCACTTCAATATGCTGTTTGCTGTCAGAAAACTGGTTAGTCAGGGTTTCCAACTTGGTCTGCAAGCCAAGAAGCTGGGTGTCTTTTCTGGATAGGTCTTGCTTAACTTGGTCCATCTACATAATAGAAGAAGTTTTTTGTTATATATACAGTATGTGAAACAATTGTACCTGGTATTAAGAAGCGTTTTAGTCAATCTGATCACAAGTGGATGACTTTAAATACTAAATGTAAAGGGCTCTCAAAAGTTTTGAGCTTGTCTACTTTCATTCACTTCCAAAGATTGTCAAAGTGCATTAGTGTGGGCTGCTTTCATAGTTTAAACTCTCAAGAGGTGTGGAGAACAGTATTTATACTTCACTACTGGTACTTAAGTACATTTATATTATGGGTATTAAATGATTGATTCTAATTGGTGATGAATATTCTAACTAAGGCATAGGTCTCAAACTCAATTCCTGGAAGGCCACAGCTCTGCACAGTTTTGCTCCAACTAATTAAACACAACTGATCCAACTAATCAAGGTATGCAAGACTACTGCTCTTTCTCAATATGCGTTCTTCAGCGATCTAGTGTTCTTCATCAACAGCCAAAGTTCAATTTCAATACTCAAGAGCATAATGGATGATGTATGAAAGAACCCAGATGTGTTCTCGATATATTGGGGATGCATCGATGCAGAATTGAGCGCAAAACTCACTAGAGAAGTCCCAGAAGTCATTGTGGCTGAATAAAAAAGGTGGGAAGAGCAGCATTTTTGATATATTTAATATTAAAGTTCAGAGATATAACTTATCTCAGGAGTTTCCCTAAATAAGATGGTGAAAGTAAACAATAACATGAAAATATTAATAAAGGCATAAAGACATTAAGGGTGTTTAGTTGCTGAAATTCTGATCATCTAGAAGAAAGCAGCATCTAATTTCCCACAGGACACGTTCTGTTTTCCCGCAGTCTCCCGAGTTCGTTCTTCCAAGGGAACCTGGTAAGACTGGTTGAGAAACAGCCTACTAGTCTAGTCTAGTAGTCTTGAACACCTTGATTAGTTGGATTACCTTGTTTAGTTGGATCAGATGTGTTTTATTAGGCTTGGAGTAAAAATGTGCAGAGCTGCGGCCCTTCAGGAATTAAGTTTGAGACCTTTATTCTAAGGTATCCAATTGTTTTTTTCTAATTGACCTTTATTCTTTTGTATCCAAAGAACCACACAGCTAAAGTAGTTGCAGGCAGGTTTTGACCGCATTACAATTACATATTCACTGACGCTGCTCAAGTAGGTATTACAGTACATTTGAATTTTAACTTACTTTACAACTGTTTGAAAAGTACATTTTATATAGTATGGATTTTAGCATTGTGAATGGAATTTAGATGTACTACATCCACAATTTTTCACTATTACACGACCTACCCACGTCAGTTGCATCGATTCACTCCTATTCATAAATTCTGTCTAGTGACCTTAAGGGTTAGTCGTGTATCCATTGGATGTGCACTTCAAAATCTCACTGGAAGTATCATCTGGCTACTTCTTACCTACTGTTTTTTATAGCTTACTACTATGCTAAGTACACACAGATTTGGACTGCACAATATTAGAAAAAAATTATGTTGCAATATCTTGTTTGTCTCACGTATACAGCAAGTACGGAAAGTATTCAAACCCCTTTAAATTTTTCCCTTTTTGTAGCCATTTGCTAAAATCGTTTAAGTTCACTTTTTTCCTTATTAATGTACACCCAGCACCCCATATTAACAGAAAAACACATTATTGTTGACATTTTAGCAGATTTATTAAAAAAAAAAAACTGAAATATCACATGGTTCTAAGTATTCAGACCCTTTGCTGTGACACTCATATATTTAACTCAGGAGCTATCCATTTCCTCTGATCATCCTTGAGATGGTTCTACACCTTCATTTGAGTCCAGCTGTGTTTGATTATACTGACTACACTTGATTAGGAAAGCCACACACATGTCTATATAAAACCTTACAGCTCACAATGCCTGTCAGAGCAAATGAAAATCATGAGGTCAAAGGTACAGCTTGAAGAGCTCAGCGACAGAATTGTGACAATTCTGCTGCACTTAAGGTTCCTAAGAGCACAGTGGCCTCCATAATCCTTAAATGGAAGATGTATCAGACAACCAGAACCCTTCCTAGAGCTGGCCATCCAGTCAGACGACTAGAACCCTTCCTAGAGCTGGCCGTATAGCCAAACTGAGCTATTAGGGGAGAAGAGCCGTGGTGAGAGAGGTAAAGAAGAACCCAAACATCACTGTGTCTGAGCTCCAGAGATGTAGTCAGGAGATGGGAGTAAGATGTAGAAAGTCAACCATCACTGCAGCCCTCCACCAGTCAGGGGTTTATGGCAGAGTGGCTCGAAACATGAAAGCCCACATGGAGTTTGCTAAAAAAAACACCTGAAGGACTCCAAGATGGTGAAAAATAAGATTCTCAGGTCTGATGAGACTAAGATAGAACTTGTTGGCCTTAATTCTAAGCGGTATGTGTGGAGAAAACCAGGCACTGCTCATCACCTGTCCAATACAGTCCCAACATTGAAGCATGGTGGTGGCAGCATCATGCTGTGGGGGTGTTTTTCAGCTGCAGGGACAGAACGACTGGTTGCAATCGAGGGAAAGTAGAATGGTGCTAAGTACAGGGATATCCTGGATTAAAACCTTCTCCAGAGTGCTCAGGACCTCAGACTGGGCCGAATGTTTACCTTCCAACAAGATAATGACCCTAAGCACAGAGCTAAAATAACGAAAAAGTGGTTTCACAACAACTCTGTGACTGTTCCTGAAGGAACCAGCCAGAGCCCAATTGAGCATCTCTAGAGAGACCTAAAAAATGGCTGTTTACCAACGTTTACCATCCAACCTGATAGAACTAGAGAGGATCTGCAAGGAGGAATGACAGAAGATCCCCAAATCCATGTGTGAAAAACTTATTGGTTATTGTAATCCCAACTTGATGCAATATATTGTGGAGCCCTAATTCAAATACTATATAGTTATTGTATGGCCTACAAATGTCAAAAATCTGTCTTCATACCAAGATGTTTAATCCAGAAGAGAAAATAGTGTACCAAAACAGACCAAACAGAAATGATTTTACAAAATATTGACAAAAATGATACAGTAAAGAGGTAGGGCAGGGAGAGTACACAAACTCCTGACTACACCCGATTCCTTGAAAAGATCATACCAAACTTTAAAGTATGAGCTAAAGTGTATGATAAAATGATAAAAAAAGACCACTGCTTCCCTTGCTAAACTTTTTAAATTAGAAAAACGTGACATAACTGAAAAGAATACTTCCTTTTACTGAAAATGGACTGTATATTTAGCTCAAAAAAAAGAAGCAATATCTCAGCAAACAACGGGAGAGATACAATAATGTGTTTCCCCTGACCATATGTGTTCGGATCACCAAAAACACGTTTATACCAGGTGGAAATGGCACAATCATGATGTGTTATTTTAAAGCAGAGTGCACAATACCTTGTTCTTCATGAACTTGGTGTGGTTGCGATAGACTTCCATCTGCTTGGCTTCCTCCTGCCGCTCTTCACAGCTCAACATGCTGCTGGAGCGAAGCATCATCACCTGGTCCTCCAACTCTCTGAGGCCCCGCTCCAGAGAACCGATCTGAGAATCCTGAGAGAAATGTCAAAATGAGTCACGCCAGCTTTAATGTCGATGATGAACAACACCGGTGTCTCAATTTGGCTTCACAATGTACCAAATTTAATCTGTTTACTTGATAGGAATTTAAATTTCATGGCTATTTATTCAACCTCAGGCCAGCCAGGATCAATAAGAGTTGTTTCCGGAGAATTAAGAATTTGATGGAAGACCTTATTTTTTCCATCTAAGGGACTTTTGAGACAGGGGAACTTTTTCATAGTTCCTAGAACTTTTGGCAGAAGTACCCACATTTTTGTGTGTTCGCACCACATGATCTGGAAAATGTAAAGATGTACTTAGTCCTATTTGTTTGAGTCAAACAGGAACTACACAAGTCAATTGATTGGATAATTATCAGTTGATACTACAATGACTTTTTTATGAAATTAAGTATTAAGATATGTGTCCACCATAGCAAGCGCTCTTCCAAAACTGTCAAAGTTAAAAAAAATAAATGCGGAAAACAGATGTTCAGAGCCTTCCCACACTGCTGGTGTATAAAACACAGGCCATATTCATTGACAACAATTGAAAAAAATATGCTCACTTCAGTGGATACTTCGGGAAAACACACTTTGGTGGACATGAACCCTTATAAAAATTACAATCAGGCCATACTTAAAATGTATTATTAAAGTATTTAAAAAGTATGTGCTTCTGTTTCACAACACTGTCCCTTGAAGCTTTATAACAGTTTACTATTTAAAAATTGTTTACCGTTTTACTTCAATATACATTCAAAAAGTTTTGCTTCATTCATCATCAAAAGTAAGGATGCATTCATTCATTTTCCTTCGACTTAGTCCTTGATTTATCAGGGGTAGCCACAGCGGAATGAACTGCTTTAAAAGTAAGCATTAACATTAAAGGGACAGTTCATCCAAAATGAAAATTCTGTCATCGTTCACTCATCCTCCACAAACCTGTTTGAGTTTCTTTCTTCTGTTGAACACACATGAAGATATACTGAAGAATGTTGGGAAAAGCAGCAGATGTAATACTATTGTATGTTTTGAGTTAAATTTATTATGCATGTCAATAGTTATTTTTTTCATAACAGTCTTAAGAGCAGGGGTGCCCAAACGTTTTCTTATAAAGGGCCAAAAACTAAATGATTGAGGGCTGTGGGCCAAAGCTAAATGTACCAAACAGCATGACATTAAATTTGCCATGGGTAATTTCCTAATTTAATTCATTCATTCATTCATTTCTTTTCAGTTTAGTCCCTTTATTAATCCAGGGTCACCACAGCGGAATGAACCGCCAACTTATCCAGCACATTTTTATGCAGCGGATGCCCTTCCAGCCGCAACCCATCTCTGGGAAACATCCACACACACTCATTCACACTCATCCACTATGGACAATTTAGCCTACCCAATTCATCTGTACCACATGTCTTTGGACTGTGGGGGAAACCGGAGCACCCGGAGGAACCACGCGAACGCAGGGAGAACATGCAAACTCCACACAGAAACGCCAACTGACCCAGTCAATGCTCGAACCAGCGACCTTCTTGCTGTGAGGCGACAGCACTACCTACTGCGCCACTGCGTCGGCCCAATTTCCTAATTTATTTGCTAATATTTAAAAATAACTAGCAAATGTTGCTTTGAAACATATTAATTAATGATGCAGTATCATTTTTAGCATTTTTTTAATGAACATATTACAGAAAAAAACATAAACAATCCCATTTATAACACAATGAAGTTCAATGTTGATTACACAAGTCGAGCTGCTCCTGCCTTTGCCTTAATTGCCGCCGATGTCTTGTGCATCTGTCAACTGACAGTATTTATGTTTTAAAAGTCTGATTTATTTACAACATTTAATTGAAACATTTAATTTTAGTTGGCTTTTTTTGTAGCTCCTCAATAAAACAAAGAAACTAAAGTTTACATTAAATTCGAAATTATGATTTCCGTCAAAGACATTCGCCCCAACCACCTCCCCATCATTCTCCTTCTCTTTTCAGATGGGATGGCAGGCCAAACCAAAGATTACCATGGGCCAACTTTGGCCCAGGGGTCCTACTTTGGGCATCTTTGCTTAAGAGGGTCGCACACCGGATGCACCGCGCAGCACCGCACCGTGCTGCACATGACAGTTGGAAGTAACGCACACTGAACTCGCACATTCACATGTTATTTAATATGAAACTATGCAGATGGCGCTCTGTGGCGTGGCAGAAATATGAACAGTGTCCTGAGTCGTAGATGGGTGCCGCAAAAACAGCCGCCCACTTGGGGCGCCGGTGTGCATACCCTAATAGAAATCTGTGTTTAGAATTGTAAAATGCATGGCAACAATAACAGACCTAGAAATAAGAAACAATATGTTATGATAATGGGGTGGCGTGGTGGTGCAGTGGGAAGCACTGTCACCTCACAGCAAGAAGGTCACTGGTTCGAGCCTCGGCTGGGTCAGTTGGCATTTCTGTGTGGAGTCTGCTTGTTCTCCACGTGTTTGTGTGGGTTTTCTTCAGGTGCTCCGGTTTCCCCCCACAAGTCTAAAGACATTGGGTAAGCTAAATTGTGCGTTGTGTATGTGTGTGAAAGAGAGTGTATGGGTGTTTCCCAGTGATGGGTTGCAGCTGGAAGGGCATCCGCTGCATAAAACATAAGCTGGATAAGTTGGCGGTTCATCCCGCAGTGTCGACCCCTGATTAATAAAGAGACTAAGCCAGGGGTGTCCAAACTCTGTCCTGGAGGGCCGGTGTCCTGCTGAGTTTAGCTCCAACTTGCTTCAACACACCTGTAAGGAAGTTTTTTGTATATCTAGTAAGAGCTTAATTAGCTGGTTCAGGTGTGTTTGATTAGGGTTGGAACTAAACTCTCAAGGACACCAACCCTCTAGGACCGAGTTTGAAGACCCCTGGACCAAGCCAATAAAAACAATTATGAATGAATGAATGTTATGATAAGCACATGAAGATACATCATACAACTCAGGATAATTTGGACAAAGCCACAATGAGCGCCTCTTCTGCCATGTCCAAGAACTTCCGGTCGGCAGCTGATGCATATAAACATTCGGACAGCTTTGAAACGATAGTTTTAATCTATTTTATTCGCTTTTAACGTCTTTAAACTGTCGATCAGCACCACCTCCTGGACTGATTATTAAAAAAATGTGATCTAATGGGATGGAAAATAACTGCTGCGTGGCATTTTTCCCTCATCGTCAGACGGCATCTTGTGCCAATTAAATTGAGCCTCGTCATCATTAAAGTCAACATTTTCTTTTTCTTTAAAATATATAACCAACCCAAACAAATGTACTTTACCAAACATTGAATTAGGAGAGCGTTTTTCTCTTGTGCTTGAACCGCATCTGACAAGTATAACAGCTTTAACACACGTCTTTCTTTCAAAATTAGTTTTGCATCACAAAAACACTCCGTAAGCCACTTAAAACAGTATTGACACCAAGTTAAGAAACGATGCTCTGGCTGATGACAATTCTTAACGGACGTTCTAAGCACCCGACCGCAAGGCGCTGGTCACTATGGCGCCCTCCATGCAGCAACGAAGAAAAAGGTCTATAACAGTAAAAAAAAAAAACAGTTGTCATGCCAACTTTCTTCTATAAACAGAATCTTGCCCCGCCTCTGAGCTCTTCTGAATGGTCAGCTCTTCTGCTTTTAGAGCTGACTGTGATGAGCTGTGCTGCGTGTGAAAGTCGAAGATTGTGCGCGGCACGAATGATGTGAATGTAACAGTCAAACACGTGTGTTTACATTGGAAAACAATAGAAAAGTAGCGTGCTACTTTTCACACATTCTGTGTGAACAGCCCCTTAATCAGAATATCTTTTATGATATAAATTGTAAAAATTTAAAACCACTTGAGTGTGAGTAAATGGTAAGGGGATTTTCATTTTTGGGTGAACTGTCACTTTAATAACCTAAACAGACAGCGACAGTCGAGTTCCATAAGCAAAACTCCATTGATTTTCTCCATAGGGAAACCCATTGCTCTCACAATGATATTCAATCATATACACTTTTGATGAAAATTACACCAACTGAAGTCATATAAAGAAAATTGTGTCAAATTAGATATTTAGCTCCGCCCACTCCCATGAATCTTTGTGATTTGATTGGATTGTTCACAGTGTTTCATGAAACTGTAGTTTATTTTTCTCACAAAAGACAGAACGTTATTGTCCCTCCCTGCCAGACAAAACATAAGCATGTTTCCTTTCACCATAAGTAAACAGTATAAAAGCAGGGGCTAAAGTGTTACCTTCATCTCGATGACAGTCTGAAGAGCTTTGGTTTTGGTGGTCTCTGGCGTCCCCTCGAGGCGGCGGTGCAGCTCCTGCAATTAAACACACATGTTTGCCACTTCCTTCACACCAGTGCCAAAAATAGAGCTCTCAGATACGCCATCATACCTTGAGGGAGAGTAGCGTTTTGTTTTTTTTACTTTTGTCTGTGTCTATCACACTGCAGAAGCTGCTTCCGGGTGCAAACAATGTGTCCTGCTATCTAGTTCAATTACAAATCCTAATTTTTACGCTTTAAAGAGAACAGATGCCTTTATTGTGTGACAGGATGTTGTTCATTCACAACAGTCAGTTGATATTTTAGATATTTTATATTTTATTTATTTATCATTTTCCTGAGAAAAGAGGTGCTTAACCTTCAGAAAACGTTGGTCGTCATCTTCAGAAGGTTGTAGTTAATATTGTATGAGTGGTTTTATTTGTCATCCATTTTGTATGAGGTTTGTCAACCCTGTTATTCAAGTTATTCAAACTGTATTATTCCAAAATACAGTTTAGATTCTCATTTATTAGATTGTATTTTATAGAAATATGTATGTATGTAAATTAAAAATGTTAGTTTAACTTACTAAAATAAAAATGTAATCAGAACATTAAAAACTACATTAGAGACTAGAGAGAGAATTAGTAACTCAATTATTGCCAAATTAGTACCACCTTTAAACAGGTCTATACAGTTTTTTTAATAGATGTTTTATTTTATTTTAATTGTTTCAGTTCATCAGGTTAAACTAAATGAGAATTAGACATTTAGTTCTATTTTTTTCATATATATATATATATATAAAGGAACACCTCACTTTTTCTGAATTTTTTTTTTTTTTTTTTTTTTTTTTTAAATAATTTCGAGTTAAACAGTTGAGTTTTACCATTTTTGAAACCAGTCAGCCGATCACCGGTCTGGCGAGCAATCTTTTAGCTTAGCTTAGCATAAATCATTAAATCAGATTAGACCATTAGCATGTTGCTAAAAGTTTAGATAATTTTCCTATTTAAAGCTTGACGTTTATGTAGTTACATCGTCTTCTAAGAACAAATAATTTAAAATATATATATTTTCTAAATGTTTGTGCGAGATTCTAATGGTCTAATCTGATTCAATGAGCTATGCTAAGCTAAGCTAAAAGTGTTCCTGCCAAAAAACAGATACTGGTGCTCCCTTAATTTAGTTTTATAAATTTACATATGCTGTGTCCCAATTCGCATACTTATACTACACCCTAAAAGTATGTACGCTTTTGTGAAGGAAAAGTATTTACTTTTGAGTATGTAACAAAAGAGCATGCAAGCTTTGGGACATACTACTTCCTCGCTAACAGATTGTTATGTTGCTTAGTTACGTCCCCTGTCAATCATCTCGACACATCATCCACATTTCTGTCATATTTAATTTCCTACTATATTGGAGATTCAGCAGCAGCAGGTTAATCTGTCATTTTAGAGTCTTTCATGCATAGAAATCTCATCAGGTCTTTGGATAAATATGCATTTACAAGTCAACGTCCAAATATGTCTTTTTATAAGTTCACATAGTTCTTGCAGACGAAATATAACACGGAAAACGTGATTTAAATATTTTCCAGTGGGCTAGATATAACCGAAGCCTCTCAACTTGACGGTTGGTGTTGCGCTTCTGTCATGTTTGTAGTTTATTTACACGTTTTGCCCTACTTTGTAGTTCTAATCAAATTCACGTCCAAATTCACGTTAATGTATTGTGGACAATATTAGCAGTTAGAGTACGGACAGTTCTACACTTCGAATTTTTATCGGGAATAGTAAACTATCCGGGAACCTTTGGCGTACTCTTTTCAACATACTATGGTTTGGGACATACTTATTCTATTTTCGAATACTATTTAGGAAGGCTAGTATATGAATCTGGATGCAGCAATAGTTTTATTTTGTTTCTATCATAATAACATCTAAACTGCATTATGTCAAAATAATAGTTGATTTCTAAAACTGCTCAAAATAAATCAGACTTTTGATAGTCTGTTCTGACATGTATATCAAAAATAAAGAAACGTTCTAAGAAAACATCTAAGAATATAAAATAACAGAGGGATTTTTTTATTTCAAGCCTAAGAGTTCAAAATTACCAAAGCTAAATTTAGACCAAATGATCAATACTGCTTGTATATGATATAAATGTAATATTTTGTAATGTATATTTCATCTCCAGTTGTCACACACCTCTCTGAGAGCCACCAGCTCTTTATCCCGCTGTTCTAGCAGGTTCTCCAGGTGGTGCGCGTGCATCTCAGCATCCGCCAGCCGCCGTGTTCGCTCATGATCTTCTTCACTGGCTTTTGCTGACGGGCCCTTGCTGTGCAACATCTCCAGGAGCTTTTTGACAGAGTCATCGCGAGCAACGAGCGTCTGCCGCTGGGCCTCCATGCGCACCTCCATCTCCTCCAGCGTACGGCGGAGCAAGAAGAGCTCTCGAGCCTGACGTTCCTGCTCCTCGCTGGGCTCGCAGGCCAGAGGCTCCCCGGGCGGCTGGAGAAGCTGGTTCAAATCACGCTGGATACGCAGCTCGGCCTGCAGCGCCTGCACCGTTGTCTGCAGATGCTGTAAAAGGTATGAATGATATACCATTATTAAGAGTTGACGGGATAGTTGCAACCTAGGCTCATTGGAAATATGTTTCAATGCATATTTCAGATGACAAATCCACTAGAAGGCACTATATACATTTTTGCGAATCTGAAATATGTTACTTAGGGTACTTTTTGTTGTGTTTCACATACACATCCTTTTTGTACACATCTACAAGAAGGCAGAGCTTGTCATACGGATTAAATCAAAGATGTCATTGTTTTGTGGTATTTATTTAGTGTTGTGCAATGAACTGCACAAAATATTTTTTATTCTGCGATTATAAGTTCCAGTAAATAGCATTAGTGTGAAAAGAAACAAAAGTTGTTGGTGTCATACTGCCCCATAGTGTTCTTACCTAGAAACTACAGTCAAACATATGTTTAAGTACGTTTTTGTGGTTTTACAAAAATGTGGGTCTCTATTTTGATGATCTAGGCACAAAGTCTAAAGCGCATGGCGCAAAAACATTAAGGACATCCGAATCCACTTTGGTAATTTAAGAACGGAAAAATACACTTTGCGCCCTGGCGCATAGTCTAATGCTACGTTCACATCAGACGCGGAAGAAGCGTCAAGCGCGAGTGATTTACATGTTAAGTCAATGCAAAGACGCGAATAGACATCCTGCGGCGTGATACGCGCGAATGGTGCGGCGCGAATTGAGCGTTTTGCATGTTTGACATGCAAATCGCGAGAATCGCTCGAGTTCAAAAATCTGAACTTCAGCGGACATTCGCGCTGCGTTAATCAATCAGGAGCTTGCTCTTATGGGGGCTTGATTATGACGTAGCATCCATGCTAAGTTAAGCATCCATCCATGTTAAGTTTTTGGAGGAGTTTATGAGCTCACAGAGCTGGGTGCACGTCTGAAAGGATCTAGTGGACACGGCTCCAAACAAATCAACGCTGTTTTTCAGCCTTCATAAAGCACATAAACACAGTTATTCTCTCTATAAAATCCATGTTAGCCATTTAGCAACGAAGCTACAGTCACCAGGCAGACAGAATCCCTGCTCATGACGTGAATCCGCGTCTGTTCTGAAGTGGATTTTGACGCCCGAATGAAGTGGATTTTAGATCATTTCGATTTTAGATAATCATCTCTCACTTGTAATATGTGAGCAGACTTACTGTACAAAACCTGTCAGTGAACTGTCGAGGCAAAAAAATTAAATAATTGTTCATTAATCGTAATTGAGTTAAAGTGTTATTAATCGAGATTTTGATTTTAGGCCAAATCGCCCAGCCCTAATATAAAATGTATACTATTCTATATATTTTCTGATGATGCTAAAACTATATTTATGTAATTGTGTTTTTGTGCAAGTACATTGTCGGGATTCAATCTGTCATGGATAAATAGATATGGCACAAAAAAAAACACGAGTATGTGGCGGTAAGTTCCTGTCTTACTGTATGTATAATACAATTGCCACATCTTTGACTAATATTTAAATTTGTTTGATGATCTGAAACATTAAAGTGTGACAAACAGGAAAAAAAAGAGAGGGGGCAAATACTTTTTCACACCACTGTATATGGCAAAATATTAAATATTACATTCTAATTAATCAACATAATCATCTAACCATCTGTAGTTTAACATAATAGATTATTTATCAGCTTTTATTTTTAAAAGCATCTCACTGAAACTATATCTTTACTCATCAGCGAGTACGGTTGAATCTATAGCATCATATTTAATAGAAGCAGTAACATGAGTAAGTGCTGATTCACTTGTGTTGTAAACATCTCATGTAACTGCTACTACTATTTGCATTGGTTAAAATGAAGCAACTGTCCAATTTCAGCTATTGAAACAGAACTTCAATATGAGATGAAACCTTATGAATAAGGCTCTTGTTTAATGCAACTTATTCCATCAATCCTACATTTATACAATCTATCATTATTTTTGCTATTCATCCATTCACAAAATCATCCATTGAGATGTGATTATGCTACATTGCAAACCTGATGTCAGCCAAAAAGCGACTGAACAACAGTAATTATACATTTTCTTAATCGTACACACACATACACAACTGTGCCATAATTAATGGTAAGCTTTCATTAAGCCCAACGGGCCCAAAACTACTTGCCAAGAATAAGAAACACAACTCAAGCTTCAGAGCTCGCCGATGATTCGCATGTTAATTTCAATCTCAAGCGAACGGTGTGAGGAGCGTGATAATGCTGATTATGCTCAGAGTGAATTAGCAAGCTGTCGTTAGCTTAGCGCTGTACACTCCTTCATCTGGGAATCTGTCATGACAGCCGTGTTGCGGTGAATCACAGTTTGAAGCTCATCATTCTAATAAGGGAGAGTTGCAAATCATGCAACATCAACGAAGGACTCTGCCACTGTCACTGCTAACAGTACCTGGCTCAGTATCTCAACATATTGCATTTAATGATAGGGGTGTAGTGATATGGAAACTTTGGTTACCGATAACTAGGCCCCCCTACTGAAAAAAACAGCTTAAACCAACCTAGGCTGGTTTAGCTGGTTGACCAGGCTGGTTTTAGAGGGGTTTTGGCCACTTCCAGGCTGGTTTCCAGCCATTTCCAACCTGGTCTTAGCTGGTCAGGCTGGTTTAAGCTGGTTTTTTCAGTAGGGCCACATGAAATCTGTCCGCGCAGAAATCCGTAGATTTTTAACCCATCATTGAGTCTATTTATTTACTGGTGTAAATGTGTGTAAATTTACACTTACTCAGTTTTTAAATTAATTTCAGTATATTGACAAATCTGAAAATGTTCATATGATTTATTTACAATACAGTTTGTAAAGTAATATTTTCTGTCTTTTAGTAGATATATTATATAAGAGACTTGCTTTGTTTACCAATTAAGTGGATGTAATTGAATTTGCGTTGTAAACAATAAAAAAAAGTTATTATTTTTTATTTATATTTTATATTATGTTAATATTATTGGCTCGATTTTACAAATTACCGATTTTACATCTTGCTATGTAATGTTTCATTCCAGTTTCATTGTTTTCTGCAGTTTTTTTTTTATTTGTTTTCCACTGTATTTCTTTGCCTTTTTTGTTTTTCAGATTTATTTTTTAGTTTTTTTTTCCTTTATTATGATAGGACAGTGTGCAAGTGAAGTTGGAAACTGAGAGAGATGGAATCGGAATCCAGCCGAAACTCGAATTCAGGATGCCTGAAGTGCAATGGCACTATATGTCTCTGTACTACCAACGTAATATCACGGCAATTCGTAACTTTTTGATTTAGTGGCTAATTCGTATGAATTCGTAAGATCTAATTTGTACAAATTGGTATGATTTGCTCATCCCCCAATGACAGTTGGGGTTAGGGGTGGGGTTAGGTGCCACGCCTCCTTTTCATACATTTTCATACGACTGAACTTGTACAAATTAGCCACTAAACTGACAAAAAGTTAAATACTTACGTTTCCTTGTGAGATCAGGCTGGTACTACCCACAAGACTATTGGCATCAACTTGTTTTCCTTTTTCTATATCAAGACTAAGAAAACTATTAATATTTTATTTTGTTGGCCTATATATTAGTTATCAGCTTTCACAGTACTTTTAATTTTCTATAGTTAGTGTAATGTTTTTAATACAATTAGTTGTCCACTGTATCTGTTTACTTTGTGATTTTGTAATAAGGCGTAGAAACATTCCTATATTGACACGTGTGGAAGCTGTTTTCTTATTGGTCAAAATCAACTCAAACGCATAATAAATTCTGTATTTTTAATGAAAGCTTCAATAAAAAACGGTAGCCCAAACCTCTAATGCCTCATTTTGTGCTTCCTTTGTGTCTTCTTTTGATTGGTGGCTTTGATTTAAGTGTCATGTTCTGACTGATTGATTAGAAAACTGACATTGAAAACACTTTTGATTTTACCTATGTCATATCCGCCTGGTGTATATTTACTTTCCATCTCTATGAAAAGTCACTGTAAAGTGTCGCAACTGTCGTCTGCTTCCGGCGCTAAACAATAGCTCCCAGTAAACATTCTGTGTCCTTTGAAGAGAGGCAATACGGAGCATGTACAAACTGACATTAATATTTAATAAAGCTATCAAAATAAACAGCATACAAAACGATCAAAAAAAGTCGAAAAGGCTGCATGAGAGTTCATTAAATTGAATTCCTTTTAGCATTTCATTTTGCGTTAGAATTTTATTGTAAATTTTCCTTCCCAAGATGAACAAACTTCTTATGCATTCAAAGTGGTGAGTAGTAAATAGCAGAATTGTAATTTTGTAATGAACTAACCATTTAATAGGACTACAGAATATCTACAAACAGCCTTTCATCCTTAATTAGCTCAGATGTGTTGCTCATCGAGCATATTGTGGCTTGCAGGAATTCAGGCAGTGAACTCAGCAGTGAGCCGCACGCAGCAGGACCAGGATGTCCATTTCAGGATTGGCCGTTAGGATGACCTCACAGAAGAGGTACACTTTCCCCTCTCTTTTGAAGATGAGCTGGACCTTTTAATCACGCTTTTCCATTCCTATAAATCTATGAAAATACATTGAGGCAATAAAAATGTGATGATTATATCATCACTGTCTAAAAATAATTCTACGCAGACTAAGACGGTTTGCTGGTTGTAACTTGTTTAAGCTGGACAGTTACTACGTCACACATGCATTTCAGGGCAGTTTTAGAAATGGAGTACTGTTGAATTAAATAATGTGCAGTATATATTGTTTAAAAATGGCATCTTAGCAATTTGATCTCCAACTTAAAATCTTCATTGTTGGGTTATTGTTGTTAAAACCTAATAATCTTGAATAGTGAGGCAAAAACATGTCTGATATGACAGGTTTTGTACTATGTAGCTCTGTATAACGAATATATTATCATTTGAGTATGATGTGCATATTGTCACTTTCATACTACACAGTATGCATATTATTTACTGCAGAAATAATATTGTAGTGTGTTTCTTTGTTATTATGCAGCAGCTTTTGTGGTTTGAGATTGGAAGGGAAAGATGTTTTAAAGGCTATGTGAAATCCAAATTTACATTGTTTATTGTGTTAGTGCACATTGTTAGTCTTAAGGTAAACAATGAATCTGTGCATATTAATTAACTGAATTAATTTAAGATTGTTTTGCTATGAGAAAATAATTCCCCGCCCCCTACTCAATGTTCTAGCTGTGTCCCGAATGGCGCAATATACACTATGCACTTACACACTCAACAGCATAGTTTATGTATGTAGTGTCGTCCCAAATGGAACACTGTTTTTTTTTTGCTAAGCGGAAATTCAAACCGTTCTACTGAAATAAATGACCAAACTTCCAAATAATACCTGGCATGAGTAGGCCTATAACCGCATTCACCATCGGGAGGAGCTATAATCACTCTCGTAGAAGAATTTTGCTTTCACAATCCAAAATAATTACAGCAATCCAACATGAGCGCCCAAAAGCTCCGCCCATTTCGCTACATGAGCAAAACTGCGGTCGTTGAGTGTGTCAAGTGTCCATCAGACCACACTTCATTTTACCTGTTGAATAAGTGCATCATCTGGGTAATTAAAGTGCATTTATTATTCTAAGGCTGCGTCCAAAACCGGCTACTACTCCGTAGGTACAGCATTTGAGTTTAAACGTACTACTCAGCCGTTAGAAAAGTACATTCTATGCAGTATGAATCATATTCAGACTTACTACATCCGCCATTTTGTCATGGTCACGTGACCTACCCACGTCAGTAGCGTCACTTCACTCCCATTCATGAGGCATCATGGGATAGTGCAGCGTGCATGGGATGCGCACTTCAGAATCTCGCCGGAAGTAGTAGGTCATCCGGGTACTTCTCGCATACTGATTTTCGAATTCTATGAATTTGGACATAGTACTCTGCTCGCATACTGATTTTAGCATACTATATAGTATGGAAGTATGCGATTTCGGACGCAGCAGTTTTCAGTGTGAACACACTACTTGCACTATTTATACTACAAAATGGCATAGAATAGTGCATTAGTATGCGATTTGGGACGCAACTGTTTCAGTTGGAAGTACATCAGTATACTGAAATAAGTTTCAGTAACGTCTGGTTCACATGGACTTGAAATCTGATATGCTGTTATTTTAATATTATTTGCACTTACATTTATAGTATTTTATATGATATTGTAATTAGAGCTGCACGACATTGAAAAAATCTGACATTTCGATATTCATTCATTCATTTTCTTGTCGGCTTAGTCCCTTTATTAATCTGGGGTCTCCACAGCAGAATCAACCGCCAACTTATCCAGCACGATTTTACGCAGCGGATGCCCTTCCAGCCGCAACCCATCTCTGGGAAAACATTTCGATATTTTATATATATATATACGAATACAATTTCACCAGAGGGCTTAAATAGCTATATTTGCTATAAAAAATCACTCATTTAGATTGATTGGGGTAACTTTGTAAGGGTGTGAATCATGTTTAAAAATAATAAACCAATTGCATACAAAAATAATTACATTAGAGCAACAAAAAAGTTAAACAAACAGTTCTTTATGGATTTTGATGGAGTCAAACGGTATTCAGGTACAGAAAGTGAATTATGAAATGTAAAATAACACTGTATAGTCTTCATTGTATTCATTCAGTAAAATGATTCTTCATTATTCCCAGTGATGGGTTGCGGCTGGAAGGGCATCCGCTGCGTAAAAATGTGCTGAATAAGTTGGCGGTTCATTTAGTTGTGGCGACCCTGGATTAATAAAGGGACTTAGCCGAAAAGAAAATGAATGAATGAATGATTCTTCATTACAGTTTTCCATTTTAATACATTTTTTATTCTATATACTGTAGTTTATATATTATTATATACATTCTAAACAATATTTCTAAGATGAATTACTTATTATTATTATTATTCGTTTTAGCTTAACTTCTGCATGGACCTCAAGTTGCTTCTTATTTTTATTTCAATTTGTTGATGTATTTCTAAATGAAATGGAATATTCTGTCCCCCTCATCTTTTACTTGCAGCAAACTAACAGTTGGAGGGGCGTGGCTAAGCATATTTCACCCAATCCATGAAACTAATGTCATCAGAGAAGGACTTCCATTCCATAGTGGAAGCAAATGGTTCGATTTAGATTAAAGATTACCAAAACAAACTGTTTTTGTTTCAGTGGATTAATTTTCAGGGATTAATTGTTCACTTTATTTTTAACAACAATATGCGCTAGCAAAATAAACATTTGCTATATCAGAAATCGCATACTACTAGTAAAGGTACAGTACTAGATAGTATTATATAGTTTGATATTACCCCTATATACTATTAATAAGAGTATTATGAATGGAATTCAGATGTACTACATCCATTATTTGTCATTATCACAGGACCAAACTGCCTCCCTTCACTCCCGTTTATAAATTCTCTCCTGGGATAGTGTAGTGTCCATTGGATGCACACTTCAGAATCTTGCCAGACCAGCAGGGTACTTCTCATCTTTTTCGAATACTATGAATTCAAACATACTACTCACATATTCACATATTGTTTTTACATATATATAATTGGGAAGTATGTGATTTTTAGATGCACCAATTGTAATTTTTGATTTCATGCAAACTTTAAACTTATTTAAAGCAGTTGCCATGACAACTGTTTAGTTTTTTTTATTTAAAGCACCGATAAACATACAACTAAAATTGTAGGTAAAAAACAGCACACTGTAAAACCCAACACTAGTCAACTTTATCAAATGAAATGAGTGTAGTTAACTCAAAATTTACTGAAGGTTAATTCTACTTCTTTAAAAAGAGTTTTGAACTCAGTGTTGAAGGTAATGGGTTAATTAAATACCTCATTACTTTAACTTAAATGGAGTAAGTTCACAGTACTCATATAGATTACTTTTTAACTCAAATGGTTTGTTGCAATCTGTTTCCTCAAATGCTTTCAGTTGCCTTAACTTATTGGGTTTTACAGTACTCAGTTGATTTGAGTTCTCTTCATTTATTGGGTTTTACTGTGCTCAAATTGCTTCGTTTACTCAAATGGATTACGTTCACAGTACTCATTATGATTAGTTTTTTAACAAATGGTTTGTTGCAATCGGTTTCCTCGAATGGTTTGAGTTATCTTAATTTTTGGGTTTTACAGTGTTAAAGTGCATCCGATAATAGGAATGTGGATGTTTGCACAAGTTCTGCAATGTGGTAATTAAACGAGTTTAGCCAATCATGTTTATTTACCAAAATCTTGCTTTTAATTTCTTTACACCTTTGGAGTAATAAAAACAGTGTCAGTGTTGCTTTTGATTAGAATTATGATTCATTTTCTAATTTAAAGCATCTCTGCAGTATTTAGGTTTTTACTTATGGACCTTTTACCAGAGCAGAAGAAATTTCCACTTTAAAGGGATAGTTCATTTACTCGTCCTCCACATGTTTCAAACCTTTGCTTTCTTCTGTTGTACACAAGAGATGATATTTTGAATAAAGCTAGTAACCATTAACTTCCATAGTATTTGTTTTTCCTATATGAAAACCATTGGTTACAGATTTCCGCATAATGTCTTCTTTTGTGTTCAGCAGAATAAATAAACTCATAAAGGTTTGGAAACACTTGAGAGTGCGTAAATAATGAATTTTCATTTTTTGGATAACTCATTCATTTATTTTCTTTTCGGCTTAGTCCCTTTATTAATCTGGGGTCACCACAGCAGAAAGAACCCCCAACTTATCCAGCATATGTTTTATGCATCGGATGCCTACCACGGACAATTTAGCTTACCCAATTCACCTATACCGCATGTCTTTGGATTTGTGGGGGAAACCTGAGCACACTAGGAGAACATGCAAACTCCACACAGAAATGCCAACTGACCCAGCCGAGGCTCAAACCAGCGACCTTTTTGCTATGAGGCGACAGCGCTACCCACTGCACCACCGTTTCGCCCGATTTTTAAATAATTGTCTCTTTAAATAGGTGATGTCTGGTAGTTAAAGGTTTTAACCTTGGTAACCCTGGTAATACATTTTTTATTTGTCAAGCCATTGTGACTACAAACAAACTTAGTTTTGGACCAGTTTTGTTCGAAATTGCATTACAATAGTTTGTCCTTTGACTTTTACTAGACATTGCTATATTGCTATTGATATTTACAGATATTATGTGTGTGTGTACATTTCTCATCTAATTTTTGATTGTTTTTTTTCGGCTGTTTTATTTTTAATCTTTTTTGTTTGAGGCAGCAATAACAACATTACTGATGTGTTTTCACCAGTTTTTATATGTCTAGCTCTTCTGTTTTCATGCTGCTAAGTTGCAGATAGTGAGTGTGTAATGTCCATACAAAAATTACACACAGTCATTGAATTCAGTCTTCACACACAACAACTAAGCAGGGGTGCGTTTCCCAAACAACAACATAACTCGCGGATGAACTATCATAATACGATGCATCGTTTGGGAAAGGAACGATGTAGTGATGAGTGTTTCACTAGCTGCTTTGTTGCAGATCCATTGTTTGAACCACATTAGTTATAACGTAAAATGTCCATAATGATACTCTAAATGGTGTGGAGTAACTACTTTAGAGAAAAACCCATCATTTTTTGTGCAATTTATATTGTTTTACAAGCACACTCATATTAATTTTGATAAAACATGCACTCAATTTCCATATTAATTGAAATATTAACATATTTATTTTTGTTTTCTCAAGCTTTGGAGACGTAACGTAAATTCCAATTTTAAATAATAGGTCACCTGAGCCACGGCTGCGTTCAGAATGGTATAAATGTTTTCAAAGTGCATTAAGAAGGGAACGCTATTGTCAATATGAATATCACTAAAACTGAACTGTAAAAATACTTTGAAACTAAATTACACCTAAGAGAGATGACTAATGCTTTTTTCTGTAATCATTCTAAGTTTAAATGCATTGAGCATTCGAAAGAAATAGGGCAAAGGGGGGATAACTGGGAATAAAACACAGCCAGGAACTATGCTTCTAACTACAACTCTAGAGGTAAACGTACAAGTTTGCAAATGTTAACCATGGCTAACCATGGTTTCGGAAACGCACCTCAGAATGGGTATTCATTTTTTAAACGTTTTATGTACAGACAACAATGTTCTATAAGCAATCCCCATTCCCAGAATCACAACATCTATAAAATTATCAGTAAATTGCATTGTGGGGTATAAGTATCAGTATCGTGTACAGCACAAATACAGACCTACATCCAACACTTCCATGCTACAGTACAGCGGAAACAGTATGTATGCGATTTTGAAGTCCTGTTCATTGTTTTTGATGCCCCTAAGCCTCATAAGCCTCAGCCTCCATTTCTTGCTCCTGGTATGTTTTGTTGCTAGTTTCAAATGACAAATCCACTAGAGGGCAC
This sequence comes from Danio kyathit, assembly GCA_903798195.1. Taxonomy (NCBI): domain Eukaryota; kingdom Metazoa; phylum Chordata; class Actinopteri; order Cypriniformes; family Danionidae; genus Danio; species Danio kyathit. Next base: position 25,325,279 of record LR812543.1, on the reverse strand, counting down.
TGTTTACATTTTTGTGTATCTGAACTACTTTACGTAAGTTATATTTTGTTGTATGTTTAAGATATACATCC